>JAOQMS010000005.1:17970234-18003114 GCA_027563885.1 Erythroxylum longipes
CCAGACCAGATAGTGGATAAAAGAGACGAAGAGCTTGAGTAAGACCAGACGAGAGAGAGGTGTACTGCTGCGTGAGTGAGAAAGTTTGCCGGGAAAAATAGAGAAGAGGGATAGAAATTGTCCAGAGAAAGAAAGCTTGTGTTAACCTATTCTGGATGTGTGCGGAATAGGTAAAGACGGGGTGATAGCGTCTTTAGCTATTCCTCTGTATTCAGGAATTGGTAATCCTCATGAATGGTTATTCCGTAAGTTTTTTCTAACCAAACAAGGAAGTACCTGATAGGTAGGAATAGATAGGTAATAGAATACTTATTACTGTCAACCAAACAGGCTGTTAAAGTTATAAGCATATGTTCATTATCTTCTAAATATGCTACACGTTCAATTATGATAGGGTTGTCATTAATGCTCTTTCTTAAAGACATTAAAAATATGAAAGAAATGATAAGAAGCAGAAGAGGGATAACAAAAAAGGCTCTCGAAGCATCAACTTGGGTTGACTAAAATGATTCTGAAAGTGATCATTTGAAAGGAGAAATATCTCATATATGCATTATGGTTAAATATGATGATGAACTACTCTCCAACTTTAAATCCTGTGATAGTGATAATGAAGTTGAATTGTCATATAATGAACTAATTGAAAGCCTCGAAATTATAAGTACAAAAAGAATAAGCTACCTTCCAATTTCAAAGAGGCTTAAAAGCATTTAGGTGCATGCTTACGTGAAAATAATGATAAAGAGTGAATTACATAACATAAAAACATCTAAAAGTATGGAGATTACTAATAAACATGATTTAGATGCATTTATGCATAAGAATGAGACATTGAAAAAGGAAGTTAATACTCTCAAAAACTTCTTATCTAAATTCACAAGTGAAGTGAGAAACTTGAAAGCATGTTAGGAGCCCGAGAGAATTCTAATAATAAGCACATGATTAGGTACACCTATGAGAGTGCTTCGAACACCAAAACTATATTTGTCAAGGGAAAACATATGCATAAGAAAAAGTCTTTACCTAAGATAATAAATGAGTATAGTATGTCATCATCTTGACACTCACATGCTAGGCAAAAAGGCAAGACATAAGCATTTTATAATTCCCAATCTAGACCTAAAGTCAATTATAATCAAAGCAATGCTCAAGCATATAATATTTTATATGTTAGGCATAATTCCTTGACAGGTGCTCACACTTATCATAGACATCATTTCCATTCTTAATCTCTCTGAATTTTGCTGTTCGATTTGGGTCTTAACATTTTTGTATCAGAGCAATATTGATCTGGGGCTTGTTGTACCTGCCAAATACTAGAATGGTTGATCGGATGGAGGCACTGGAGAAGCAACTACCATTAATGCAAGAAACATTATTGAAACAAATGTCACAAATAGCTAATACCTTAATGGCGTACATGACAGAAACAGATGCAAGGTTTGCAGAGATGTCCAAGCTCTTGCCCACCAATGTTGCCACAGGATCGTCAGGCCACAATTCCCCAACCACACAAACCAATACCCAAAACGCCAACAGTCAATCCTCTAACCCACAACAACCACCCCAAAATACAACTAACCAAGAACAAACACTTGACAAAACCAAGGAAACCACCCCACACCATTTAGACCATAGTGATTACAAAGATTATACGAGGAAGTTGGAGATGCCCATTTTTTCTGGAGAGGATCCTCATTCCTGGATTTTCAGGGTAGAGAGGTACTTCACGATTAACAGTCTTACGGAAGCTCAAAAACTCGAGGCTGCAGCTATAAGCCTTGAAGGAGCTGCACTTTCATGGGTGCGTTTCGAGGAGAAGAGGAGGCGTTTTCTGACTTGGGAAGAGCTGAAGAATCAACTTCTTCTCCGCTTTCCAGGAGGTAGCGTCAACATGCTTCATCAACAATTTATGTCATTAAGACAGGTGGGCACGATGCAGAAATATCATGAAAGGTTTAAATATCTATACCCTTAAACTTGGATGATGAGACCTTAACTGCAGCATTCATAAATGGTCTAGACCATAAAATCAAAGCTGAAGTGTTATTATTGAACCCAGTTGGGCTTGGAGCCACCATGGATACAGCCCAAAGGGTCGAAACAGATTCTATCGGATTCCCATGAACCGTGGAAGCATCTGAAAATCACCACCTCAACACTTACGACCGCCAAAAACACCTGGACAACCCAAACCAAATCCAGCTAAGCCACAAACAGCCAAAACAACCCCAATTTATACATCCCTCAAAACATCCAAAATACCACAAAAACAGGCACATCCAGTACATCATCTTATGGGTCTAATCGAGGCACGTTTAAGAGACTCTCTAACTCAGAAGCCCAATCTTGGAGGGAGAAAGGATTATGTTTTTGCTGTGACGAAAAGTACCATCCCGGCCATATATGCAAAAATTGTCAGTTGAACATCTTGTTGGTTCATGATGATTCAGATTCTGAAGAAGGAAATGAAGTGGGCAATGAGTTGCCCGGAAGTGAAGAACCCACGATGGGGACTGTTGAGGTCTCTCTTAACTCTGTGGTAGGCCTTACATCTCTTAGGTCGTTACGATTGAAGGGGGAGGTAGATGGTAGGGAAGTAATTGTTTTGGTAGATAGCGGGGCCTCTCACAATTTCATCTCTACTTCTTTGGTGGAGAAATTGGGACTACCAACGTCAGAAACAAAGGGGTACGGTATAGTGATGGGCACGGGAATGACTGTGGCTAGCAAGGGGGTATGCCACGGGGTGCCTGTGAGGTTGCAAGAACTAGTAATTGTGGAGGATTTTCTGCCCTTGGAGTTAAGAAGTTCAGATGTTATATTGGGTATGAAATGGCTTACAACCTTAGGAGAAACTAAAAATAATTGGCAGGAATTAACAATGAAGATGAAGCTAAGGGGGTCAGGAGGTAGTGTTGAAAGGAGATCCTAATTTATGTAAGACGGCTGTTTCTTTTAAGTCGCTATGGAAGATATGCCAATCGGAGGGGCAGGGATTGTGGATGGGCTTTGGGCACATTAGGGCTCAGATTGTGATGAAGGATGAGGAAGTGGAACCTTCAGTACAGAATCTTATTGAGGAGTTTGGCACAGTGTTTGAGATGCCTTCAGGCTTGCCACCGGTGAGGGATAAAGAGCACGCTATTATGCTGAAGGAGGGGACTGAAGCAGTGAATGTTCGGCCCTATCGTTACCCACACGCCCAAAAGTCTGAAATTGAGAAGCTAGTGGGAGAAATGATGGCTGCCGGAATCATCATGGAAAGCAAAAACCGTTTTTCCAGTCCTGTACTGCTAGTTAAAAAGAAGGATGGTAGTTGGCGATTTTGCGTTGACTACCGTGCTTTAAACAAAGCCACGGTACCAGATCAATTTCCGATACCCGCAATCGATGAATTGTTGGATGAATTACACGGGGCCCGGTTCTTTTCCAAAATAGATCTAAAGTCGGGGTATCATCAGATAAGGGTGAAGGCGGAGGATGTTCCCAAAACCACGTTCCGAACTTACGAGGGGCATTACGAATTTTTGGTAATGCTGTTTGGGCTGACAAACGCTCCAGCTACGTTTCAGTCATTGATGAACTCCGTTTTTCATGGCTTATTGCACAAATATATGCTAGTGTTCTTCGACGATATCCTGGTGTATAGCAGAACATTGGAGGACCATTTTTTCCACTTGAGGGAAGTTCTTATTCTCCTTCAAATTCATAGTTTATATACTAACAAAAAGAAGTGTCATTTTTGCCAAAAACAGGTGGAGTATTTAGGGCATATAATATCGAGATCCGGAGTAGCAGCAGATCCTGCCAAAATTGAAGCCATGGTGAAATGGCCATTGCCACAAAGTTTGAAAAGCTTGAGGGGATTCCTAGGATTGACGGGGTAATACCGTCGGTTCATGAAGAAATACAGAAAAATTGCGCTTCCATTAAAGCAACTGCTTAAAAGAGATGCTTTCCAATGGAGTGAGGAGTCCACGGTAGCATTTGAAGCACTCAAGAAGGCCATGGTGACAGTGCTCGTTCTAGCTCTTCCAAAATTTTCAGAGCCTTTTACCTTGGAAACCGACGCTTCGGGGACCGAGTTGGGGGCTGTCCTAACACAAAATAAGCATCCCATCGCTTATTTCAGCCAAGCATTAACAGGAAGAGCGCGTTTCAAATCAATTTATGAAAGAGAATTAATGGCGATTATACTAGTAATTCAGAAGTGGTGGCACTACTTATTGGGGAGGAGGTTTATTGTGAGGATGGATTAAAGTAGTTTGAGGTTTTTGTTGGAACAGCAGATGGTTTCAATTGAGCACCAAAAATGGTTATCTAAGCTCTTGGGGTTTGATTTCGAGATTCAATATAATCCCGGATCTCAAAATCGAGTAGCGGATGCATTGTCGCGGGTGAATGAGGATGACGTGGTGCGAGTTGAGTTACAGTCAATCACAGTGGCCAAAGTGGTGGATGTGGCTGCAATCGTGGACAAAGTCAGTCAAGATCTCAAGCTGGCTAGTATTTTTCAAGAGTTGCAGAAGGATCCTCAAGCTAAGGAAGGTTGGTCCATTATTCATAATCAGCTTCGTTACAAAGGGAGGCTGGTTATTCTAAAAGATAATGAGTTGATTAATAAGCTGCTGGCTGAATACCATGGTAGTCTGTTGGGAGGTCACTCGGGGTTCTTTAAAACATATAAAAGAACTGCAGCAGAATTGTTTTGGGAGGGTATGAAAAAGGACATCCAAGATTATGTCGCCAAGTGTTTGGTGTGCCAGCAAAACAAATATTTGACATTAACTCCTGCGGGATTATTGCAGCCATTACCGATTCCGGAGGCGGTGTGGGAAGACATCTCTATGGACTTCATAGAGGGGCTGCCAACATCACATAGTTTTGATACTATTTTGGTAGTAGTTGATTGCTTGACAAAATATGGCCACTTTATAGCATTGAAGCATCCTTATACTGCAGCACGTATAGCTGAAATATTTGTGCTGAATGTTGTGCGGTTATATGGGTTCCCGAGGTCCATTGTTTCAGATAGGGACAAAATCTTCTTGAGCCATTTTTGGTTGGAATTATTCCGTATCCAGTGGACTATGTTGCTAAGAAGTACAACATGTCATCCTCAAACTGACGGATAGTCCGAGGTAGTGAATAGGTGTGTAGAGACTTATCTATGATGTTTTGCTAATACCCAACCTCGATCATGGCAGCGGTGGTTAGCATGGGCAGAACTTTGGTACAATTGCTCTTTTCATATGGCTGTTCGTTGTACGCCTTTTAAGGCTGTATATGAGCGTGACCCACCTCTGATTTTAAGGTATGGTATTGAAAATACTGCTGTGTCGGATTTGGAAACTCAATTGTTGGCTAGAAATCATATGTTGGATGAACTTAAAGAGCAATTGGTCATTGCCCAAAATAGAATGAAAAAATATGCTGATAATAAGCGAAGGGAGGTTGAATTTGCCGTGGGAGATTTGGTTTTTGTGAAGCTTAGGCCTTATCGATCTAAGTCTTTGGAGCGGAAGGTTAATGAGAAATTGTCTCCATGCTATTTTGGTCCGTATGAGATTTTGCAAAAGATTGGGGCTGTAGCTTATAAACTGAAGTTGCCTCCTGATGCCGCAATTCATTCCATATTTCACGTTTCACAGCTTAAGACTGCACTTGGAGCTCAAAATTCTTGCCAAGAGCTATCTCCAATTTTGTCTATGGATATGGAATGGGATGTCCAGCTGGAGAAGGTGTTGAATGTTCGTCCTGTTAGTGGAGAGTCTCAACTGGAGGTTTTGATTTCATGGCAGAATTTGCCTGAGTTTGAGGCTACTTGAGAGCCTTTTGATATTATTGAGCAGTAATTTTCGGACTTCAACCTTGAGGACAAGGTTGCGCTTATTGGGGCAAGAATTGATAGGCCTCCAGTAACTCAGTATTACAAGCACCGCAAAGGAAAAAAAAGCCCAAAGAAATCAGTGCTTGGGGCACAGCTCTGAAGGAAGGTTCGAAAGGATCAAATGACGTGGATGTTGTTATGCTGCAGGTCTCAGAAGTTTGTTAGAGTGGAGTGGTGTGTGGTGCAGGAGGTGTGCATGAGTTTGTTAGGAAGGAATGCACGAGTAACGCTACATTAAGGAATCTGTCATTTGTTGTCATTTTCAGGTTATTACTTTTTGTTATATAGTGGGAAAGTTAGGAAGAGAGGGTATCTTTTTATTTTTGTTGTAATTGGAATATTGGAGACCCCCAGCTTCTCGAATTGCTGTTTGGGAGAGAACCAACCTCTCTAATCGTTGGCTATCAATAAAAGTCATCTTTCCTTCATTTCCATTCTTAATCTCTCTAAATTTTGCTAGTTGATTTGGGTCTTAACAGACCTCACATATTTTTCTTTCAAGAAGTGGTTAAAGATATTGAGAGGATGTTCAAAATTTCCTTTAGGGTGGGACTAAAAGTTCTCAGATATACTATAAAATCGGTTGGGATGAAGTCTATAAGCTTGAATTAAGTGGGAAGAGGCAGTTAGGATTCAATCTTTGAAGATTGCTAATAAGATGCTTTTGATTAAAAGAATTAGATAATTCTTTCCAATAATGAAGCATTGCAGGCAAGGTAGATTCCCACTTATTTTTTTAAAAGTTAAATATTTTTGGGAAGTAAAAAGCAACTCCAACAAATGATTCATGAACCAACCGTTGGAGTTGAGGGAATTCATTCACATTAGTATCCAGTGCAAGGTTGGGAATGGTAAGTTAGCTTCTTTGCAGTTTGATAATTAGTGCTCTTGTGATCTCCGATCACCCTCACTAACTCACCAATACTTACTTTTTCAAAAAAAAAAAAACCAGACCTACCTTTGCTAAGGTGAACTCAATAACTATGACTTCTTGAGAAACTTTGAAAATCATGATTTTTTTATTCCTCCTCATCCAGATATAATGGACATTTATGTTTGGCAGAGGCACTAATAAGGGAACTTCACCCTTCTTTCTTGGAAAAGACTATTCTCTCCTCAATTGAATAAGCACTTAATGGACAAGCATCATATGGGAGAAGAAGTTGCTTCCTAAGGTCTCCACATTTCTCTGGTTTGGTAAACAAAAGCTTTCTACTATAAATAAGTTGCACTTTCTCAACATGACCAATAAACGCATCCTATGCAGTAATGTTTCAGAATCCTTAAACCATAAGTTTTTCTCCTGTCAGTACACCTTAGTTATTTGAAATGCTACTCAAAGACACTTGCTCTTGGAGGTAGCTCCAAGTGCCAGGTAATTATCAATAAGGTCGCATTCTTAGATTATTTGAGAGTGAAAGTGAGATATTCTAGATACATCATAAAATGAGAGGAAACTCTAGAAGTTAAAAAAAATTAAAAAAAACAAGTAATCAAATTGTGCCTGATAATTTGGATAAGGGAGCAACAATTAATACACAACCTCACTAAAAATTTAGAGAAAAAAAACAAGTAATCAATTTGTGTTTGAAACAATGGCTTGGATAAGAAACAGCAATTAATACACATCATAAAGCGTCGGTATTGCACAGAGCAGTGATAGAGCTACGAATGGCAACCTTGATCGAGGACAATTCAACTTTGCCGTGCAATAAAGTCCTAGGAAGGAAGTATTCATTGTTACCTAATACCTCAGCATCCGATACGTTTTGCCGATGTTTCTACAATGGCTTGTGTTTGCTTAAAGCTGCCTTCACCATTGATTGCACTTCTCCCTTATCCTTGTCCAACATATTTTATTTCATTTTCGCAAAAACAAAAACTGTTCTGCTGCCACTAGTCTCTAAAACCCATATTGTACGGGTAGTGCACAATCAGCAATTTCAATCGAGTATTTCACTAAGACCTCTTTCAACCTAATGAATCACAGTTGAGGGTCATGTATAAACCAATAATTAAAAAATTGGAACAGATTTTTCAGTCAAAATTTAGGCGTGCCTGATGAATACAACTGAGACAGACCCCGCCAGTAACGCTTCTACAATATTTTTTACAAAACAAGTTGTAAGCATCAACCAACATTTTCTGGGAAGGAATGAGAAAATCCATCAAGTTTCTGTAATCCCTTTCCATTTCACAAACAACCGTTCCATGCTGGGATGAAGCAATAAATGTTTCTCTTAATGACAATATAGCTTGATCAACGAGTCAGCACCAGCTGTGAATAACCATGGTTGCCGTGGATGAAACTTGCAATCCGTCACCCCTACAGTACAGCCAGAATCAATAAAGCTAGCTTCATTTTTTCAAAAACGTGTATGAACGTATACTTAACCATGTGTATTGTACAGAAAACAAATATTTTAGCAGATGAACGTATACTTTACCATGTGTAAAGTACAGAAAACAAATATTTTAGCAGACAATACTACTTGATCTGTCCCAGAAGAGACTTGTTATTGTCTCATATCAGTAGGGACCAAATTTACGGCCCCAACAATATGATTATTTACAAATAGTTATTATGTGATAGCTTAAACACTTGGACAAGTGTACTAAGATTGTTAAGCACTTGCATATTAAATATCTTATCTTAGCTGTCTGGTATTATCATATGTACTTCAGGAAAACAGACACTACTTCAAGTCAACCTTAGCTGAAGGAAACTCCACATTTCATGCTTTATACCAATATTATACTGTGGTCCCTGACCAAGTGGTTGGTGTATATGCACACACAAACTGAGTGTAATCCACTCACCTCTTCCATTTGCACTTGTATGTCCGCGAAGGATTTCTAGTGGAACAATAAGAGGGTTTTGATTAAGATCTGAATAAACCATGCCATGGAAAATATAGGCAGTGCAGTCATCAGAGCTTGATGCAAACAAAGGATATGACCGATGGAAAGCCACACTGGTAATGTCTTTTGGATGGCACCTGAAATGTTTGAAATTACATCATAGAAGGCACATTCTAACATCAAATAAATCTTAATGAATTAATAGACTGCAGATAAGAAGTATTAGCAGAAGGGAACTGCTTTTCTGGATGTCTTTTCAACTCCTGTAGGACTTTTCCTACTGTATTCAAATCTGTCAAGAGATTTCGCAATCTTATGATTATTTACAGATACTACAAGCATGCCACTACAAAAAATATAAAGTTAAATCGTGTGATAAATACTGCAACATACTTGAGGACTCTGTAAGGTTTGGATGAAAGATCCATGTCAAACCAACATAATTTTCCTTCTTTGCTTCCTACAATCATGTTATCACCTGCAAGGAAAACAGCTTTGGTCAAGAAAGATACTGGAACCAAAAATCGGTACTAATGACATTAACAAGAATTAGAAACATACCACCAGGATGAACTGCAATTGAAGAAACTTCACGTAGTCCAGTCTCAAGCTTCTTAATCATCTTTTTCTTCAACAAGTCATAAACACGAACATTCTTCTTGGTTGATGCAAAGAAAATGGATCGAGTAGGATGAAAAGTTGACACCACAGGAAGTCCATGCAGCTTAAAAGGAAGCTTTTGCGTAAGCTTGTCAGAGAGCCGATGTATAAGTATTGCTCTTGATTCACGTAATTAGGGGTTAAGAAAACAAAACCAGCGGCTTCAAGTATTTCTATTAACTCAATGTTGCTTCCGTGAACATTATGGTTATATACAATGCATCAAAATTTTGATCATGCAATTATTTAGACATGTCCATGTATAAAATATATTCTCAACATTTGAAGAAAATAGGGTAAAAGACATGAAACTAAGTGATTTAAAAAACTTTCTAAAAAGCCTTTAATCTTTAAAATTCTCAAAAAACCTCCTTGGAATTTCCAAATTTTCAAAAAAATCTCCTCTCTTAAAATTTGTTTAAAAAGAAACGACAAAACACACATAACATGAGCATCACAAGTGACCCAATCAAATGACACTTAGATAACAATTCAACATAACTCTTAAACTCAAAACAAACTAACTAAACCTGTTCCAATTTAGTAATTCAAGAAATTTATCTTAAATTATTAATTTAAGTCAAGTTTAATTAATTTGAGTAAGGCTTGAGACTTGAATTACCATGTTAGTAACATTTAAATAGTCCATGTATGATGTTCACACCGCATGCATTTGTAGTTATTGTTTAATTGAAATCTAAGAGAAGGGGCTTCTGAAAAATCAAAAACCAGGAGTTTGTCTTCTTTGTTTTTTAAAGATCAAGGGTTTTTCCTAAAGTTTGTTAAATCACAGGAAAGTCTACGTCATTTACCCAATTGCCAGTCCATAGTCAAATCCAGTAGTTTTCGATAACATTAGACATAACATAACAAGTTCTGGCAAGAAATGGAACAATAAGAGAATTCAAACACTGTGACGAGCAAATATTCCATAAGAATCCCTTTTCCTACTAAATTGCAATAGACTACTGAATTAGCCCACAAAAAAACAAAATAACCACAATCAAGCACACATCAAAGAACTTTTGTTTGTTCCATCATGTTTAGACTAACTTTGTACTTGGTTAACATAAAGCACAAAAATAGAACGGCTTTACACATTCTATTAATGAAGCAATATCAAAACAAAACAAAGCAATTGGAATTTTATGAGGAACAAGGATATCAGCTGGCATCACAGTAGAGAAATAGTCACCCTTACGATGCCACTCTACTGATGTTACAGTCTGTAAACACCCAAAAAGGGACCAGTTAAATAACACAACTACAGCAAACTTCAGTGAACAAGTTCCACAAACATTGTGAGAGCTTTAATTTATAATTAAGAGAAAAGAATAGTTTACTCTAAAATGCCTCAATCTAATTCCTCCATGCTCATCATCTTGAAGCCAGCTCAAATCAGATGCCACATTGCCTACATGAAAAAACTTATGTTGAGGAAAAAGTTAAGAGATACTCATTAACATAAGACATTAACCTCAATAGCTTTGCCTCTAATTCACAAACCAGATTCATCTGGGGCAAATGATTTCTCAACTCGCATAAGATCTTTGACTTTTCTTTGTACTTCTTCATTTCCCAATCCAGAATTCATAAGAAAAACATCTTGTCCCCTGCAAAAATGTTTATGTTGTTTTACAGATATGATATAATGTTAGAACAAAGAAATGAAACAATCACTAACAGATTAGGACAAGCCTTACGCAGAGACAGCCAATATTGGAAGCTCAGACAAAGGATTCCATGCAACATACTGGACAGCTTCCCCAACCTCCCAAACTTTAAGACATCTTCCAGTCTCAACCTCCCAAATACGAACAGTTCCATCAGTTGAACCTTTGTGGAGAACAAAACATCATGAGATTCTTTTCAAAGAAACTTTGGTTTTTAAACTTAAGAAGCACCAAATATATGCACCTGAAGCAATCCACTGTCCTGAAGCTTCAGTAGAAATGGAAACGACTGCTCCCTTATGACCTCTATACTCAAGGTAGCATGTCATTGGGTAGGGTTTAAGATCTTTGCGACTTGGTAGCTTAGGTTTCAAAGACTCGGGATTAATATTGATCTGAAACATCAAAGGAGAAATTAAACTGCCTTTATAAAATAGAAATAAAAATGTAACTTAGAAACCTCATGGAAAAAGACATATGGTCTCCAATCTTAGTCACTTACTCGTTTCTTACGAACCCTAGGACACAAATATAGATCCAAACAACGCTCAAATGAATCCTTAACAGCATTCTCATAGGCTGGAATGCTTCTTAAAGATGCATACCTAATTACATGAAATGAAGCTAAGATGTTAGTAGCTCAAAATAGAGATCTAGAAAAGGCATTATTAACAAATTAAAGTAACCTTCTAGGTATAAAGTTAGGTCGATCTTCTTCATCCATCAACTGATAAGAATTAATCTCTTCCTGCGTGGGGATGTATTCTGGTGATGGGTTGTATGACTCCTCATGTCCTATAACAGCACTGTAATCAAAGGGTATCCTAAGCACATTTGTCAAACCTACCAAAAAAATAGGAAATCATACCAGGTAATTTTGATTTTGGTGCAGGAATATAAGACAAGTGTCCTGTCTTCTCTAGAGAGCTAGACTCATCACCCCACAATAGGTAGAAGCGTGGTTCTTCTTTTGGCTTGTCAAACTTTATTAATCCTTTGCGGATTGCTCTCACATACTTAACTACCTGTAAATTACCGAAAAGAAAGTTAAAAAAGAGAAAAGAAGCATGGAACACAGCATGATTAGGTCTCACCACATGAAAGCATCATATTAGTCCATAATAAGCCTTTAGAATAATTTAAATACATATAAGAAAAATAAGCTTACAATTCCTAGGAGCAATGAACAAAATAACTAACCTTTTTAGCTTCCCATTTTGAGGGAATGAATCTCCTCTTTGGTTCCGGTGCATTAGAAAGTGGATGTTTGGCATCTTCCCATTCAAACCAATCAACATAAGGCTGAATGTATAGACAAAAATACTTAAAATCTAAGGATTGAACACACCATATCTCTGAGATATTAATTTGATCCATGAAGGAAAAAAAGAATATGCTGAAGAAAGGAAGGCGAGCAAACGAGAACTACAGACCGCATACGGATCAAATTCAGCATGAGGGGCCTTTCCTTGGGCCAACATACGAATAAGTTTGGTTTCTTCTTTTGTTAGCTCTATCTCCTCATCGTTGTACTCATCGTAGATCTTGCGCCTATAAAATATTAAAGCTGAAATCTCAAACTTTCAAATTTATAGCAGTAATGCTACTACAATGTATGTTAGCATTGTGAGAAATGAAATTTACATAATCACTAAATAAAAAAATAATAATCACTAAATAAAAAAATACGACTATTTTTGTCAAATGCAGATATCTTCGCTCGTAAGTGCTTGCCTATATCACAAGACAAAGGCGACAGCAGATTTGGTTATTATCAATAGCTGCAGAACAGTAAGAACTCTGTATCAATAATTTGAGTACTCACCAATTTTTCGAATCATCAGCACTTTCAAGAAACGATACTAGTTTGTCTTGCCTGTCCTTTTTTGTAATCTTCTTGCCAGTGATGTCATATCCAATATGTTTTTCATCCCTATACCACTCCAATGGAACGTCTCCAACAGTATTTCGAGGAGCTACCTTTTAAGGAAACATAAGAAAATTTAATAGACCTTGTAGAAATTCCACGTGAAGTAGATGGGCATGAAAGTTATAACTTTATCTAGAACAAAAAGAAGAAAATTGTTGTTAAAGGAAAAGTAAGTACCTCATCCTCAGACGAATCACTCTCTTCAGCCACTTGATCTGACTTAGAGTCTCCACTCTGAACTCCATCATCAACACCATTATCATTGTCAGTGCTGCCAAAGCCCTGCAATAATTACTCTCAATTTTACAGATACATTCTTGAAATTAGTATATGCCATTTTAGCAAAATCAATCAACCTTGGTTGATTTGATTTCTTCATTAGTATTTGTAACACAAACCTCATCATCTCCAGAAGACTCAGCCTCCCCATCATCGGTCTCCTCATCCTGGGAGTCACCCTCCTTAAAAGATCCGTAAAATCAAATTACTAAAAGTATCCGTGACATACAGAATTCCCGCTAAGCTACAACGAGTAAAATAGGCTAAGATAAGCAGTTTCACATGTATGGATGCCAAACCTAAAGAGCAACATTCAGAGAAAGAATATACTGGTAAGGTATGAGCAGCGAAAGAAAATAAGTGGAGAGCAATAAAAGTTGAACGAATCAACATAACTGCTTCAGTTTCACAGTTAGTTTGACCAAAATCATACGTCAACATGTCTACACCGCCAAAAGAATACAAGAAGTTACCTCATAATCGGCGTCAGAATCCGTTCCTCCATGTTCTTCTTCTTCTTCTATAACAGATAGTTGATTCGTCTTCTGTTCCTTCTCAGTAACATCATTCGTCTCCGTCTCCGTCTCCATGGTTGACGACAGCAAATAATAGCGTAGGACTAGGGTTTAGTTTCTTGTTTACATGCAGGGTTTTAATTATTAGTACCATACATTACAAAAACAAGAGCTAGAAACACTTAGGACTGGACCGAAAACTGGTAGGCTTGAAGCTCGATTCGTTGCTACCATTGGACCAAAAGCTAAAAGGTCCAGCTAAAAAATTAAAGCCTCGGCCAGAGCTCTTCTTCTTTTGTTTTTTTTTTGTGTGAAAAGGGTAAGGACGTAATCAACGCAAGCTGAAGACTCACATTTACTAAGAATTTCACGTTGAACCAGAGCTCTTCTTCTTGTAAGTGAACAGCTAGCCTATTGCGCATATTGGGCTCGTTTGAAAAACAGCTAATGAGTTATTTTTTAACTGGTTGACCTAAAGTAGATGTTTGATTATATTAAAAAGTTAAAAGAAGTGTTTGGCAAATAAATTATTAATTATTTTTTAGTTTATTAACTAAAAGTTAACTTTTTAACCATCTTAAAAGGTTATTGATATGTTCGGTGAATAGTTTATTGGTTAACTTATTTAATCCTAATAAACTGATTTATAGAGTTAATTGTTTGCCTAATAACATTATTATTTTTCACTTTATTTTTTACTTTTGCTCTGTGTGTTTTCAAAGTTGGTTTTTTTATTGTACAATTATGTCGTAGAGTTTGGAACAATAAAATAAAATGGTTAATTAAACTTTTTAATCTTTATTTAATTTTATAATATTAATTTGTATTTAAAAATATCATAATATTAAGTTTTTAAACATAAAGAGTCACATCAAATTAATATTTTTAGTATATAACTACTATATATCGTATTTGTGTCATATTATAATTATAGATATTTTTAATTTATTAAATAATAAAATTCATACATATTATATGAAAAATAGATGTAGCTCGTTGCATCATCCATATTAATAGAGAATTTAGAGTTAGATTATTATTATTATTATTATTATTATTATTATGAAAGTTATAAACTTAATTTTTGTAAAATTAAATATCTAAATTTAAATTCTTATAAGAATATTCAACGAAATACTAAGAAATATAATTTTCATGCCTTTATAAGTCATTTTATACATCAACAGTTAATATTAAATAGCTAATTTTACCAAACATTTTTAATAAATAGCTGATGTTATCCGCTGGTCAAATCAGTTGATATAATCAACTATCAGCTAACCACTAATAGAATCAGGTAATAGCTAATGCAATCCGTTGTTTGCTAAACAGGGCCAAAATTATGTTTGATATGAGCTGGTTGGGTTGACTAATTCAACCAATCAGTTGATTTTTTAAAAGTTCAAAAACAAAAGTGTTTGGACCAAACAGTTGAATAACCTCTTCAGCAATGACGATTGTGCCTCGTAACAATTACTCTGTTTGTCTCATTTCTCTACGTTCTCTAAAATTTTCTGCGATCTTACATCTCCACCCTCCTCCCCTCCGACTCTCTTCAACCCCGTCGAAACCCTATCACCCAAAATCATCGCTGCCATTTGTCATAACCACCTCCATTACTACCATTTACGCGTTCAGTACATTACCCAGTCCGCATCTCTAACTTAAACACCACTAACTCACCACCATACTTCACCCAAAACTACCCCCTATCACCGCTGACCATCCCACCACCATACTTCACCCAAAACCACCCCTATCACTGCCATTTACACGTTCAATATATTAAACCCAAACCACATCCCTAACCCACACACCACTAAACCACCGCTGGGTTTTATTCTCACTAGGTTTTATTCACTGTGAAAAGATAAATCTTTCTTAATCTTTTTGATTTATTTGAATGAAATAAGATATCTTTTCTTTTCTTTTTTTAAGTTCTACTCACTCTTTGCCACTATTCTTAACCCTTGCTAGTCTTCTTTATCGCATAATTTTATGTTTGAAGTCTATTCAGTTATTTTAATTTAAAAACAAAAATATGAAAATAATGTTTAATTTGGTAAACTCAAAATCTGAAAATATTTAAAATTTGAGTAATTTTCTATTGAAAATTTATTTCTTATATGAAAAGGAACATTAAAAAATATGTTTCACCAGAATAAATCTTTTTATTTTAGTATGCATATATATTATACCAATTAAATTGGTAGCGATAATTCGGCATCTACACATAATAATAATTTGACATTCATTTATAAGTTGAATTGATCATACCCTTTAAACAGTCTTATCATCCATTAAGCGGCATCTGAATGCTTTTTTTTTTTTTTTTCCTTAATTCATTTTATAGTCATATGCCTGCATGAAAATTGAAAGAGAATATTTTAAAAGAAAAAGATGAGGAATCTTTTTTTCCGGGTTAGTCTCTGGAAACTTTCGTATGAGACCAGTTGTCATATGATGCACGGAGACGGAGAAAAGACCTCGTCCGGTGGAAAGAGCTAGGGTATTTTAGAATGACACATTGAACAACAAGTTGCGTAACTAAGCAGCTAAAGGCCATTTCTATGCTGTTTATCCGAGTTTTGGGGTATCTTCTGAGCCACAAGTCGGAGAAAAGAGATGGCACGACCTAGCAAAGAGCCGTGCAAGAAAGAAGCTTGTGACATCCAAGCCTGTCTCTCCAAAAACAACTTCCTTTCTCAGAAGTATGTCATTAGAGACTTGACTTTTTCCTGGGTTATTTCTGATCATGATCAAATAACGAATTAACGTGTGCATATATAGACTTAAAATTTTGAAATGATGTTTGTTTTAAGTTCTTGTTTTGACGGAATTAATCAATACCAGAAAATGATATGAGATTTCTGAGTTCTAGTCTTCTGGATTTGTTCTTTTTTTGTGTTATTCTTGTAAATAGGTTCCTGCATGTTTTAAGGTTATAAATTAGTCTGTAACTTCCTGTGATTTGTGCTCCTTACTTTTTAGGCGTTGGGTTCTTCTTTTTTAATTATAGATTAAGATGTTTACCATGCTGATCATAGTCGAGGAGTGATGCCATGAAACTAAGCTTACATGGAATTTATGACTGGCGAGTACAAAAGTAGGTTTCAAGTTGTGTGCATCAAATGTTTGAAACAGCAGGAGTATTTGATCTTTGGGCTATGAGGACAAGCAATTAAGATCTTTTAAGCACTTAAACGAGATAGGAAAGGATCTAGGATTCTAGAACCAAGGATTAAAGTGTTTGGGAAAAGGGAATATAAGATAATCGAACAATAAGATTGAATGGCATCGAAAGTTAATAAGTTAGATGAAATGGGCCCTTGGTTTCTGGCTTCTTCTATTTCCTCCTATTCGCTAAGAAACCTATCTCTCTCTTTTGGTACTTGTTTTGTTTCTTATCTAAATTTTAGCTAACATGGGAATTTGTCTAGTCTACTTGGTGAACAGTACACTTTCTTCATATTGATTCACTCAAGATTGATGATGGTCAGTTACGACAGTATTTTATTTAATACTAAAATGTTTTTAGTGTATACTCATGATGCTTGACCTTTATGATATGAACCATTTGGACACTTACTTTAGCAGTTGTCTAAACATGAAGTTATGTTTAACCACCTTGGCTTTGATAGTGAAGTCAAGATGCTCCCAATCTTAAAATGGTTGAAGTTGGAGAAGATTGCACTTCTTACTATTTAATTTTTCTTATCCATCTTATCATTAATGTATGGTTGAAATCATCTTCATTGGTCTCTTTGGTATTTAACTTATTAAGCTTACTTATTGATTCTAGCCCTGTAGCTATAACGAAGTGGGTTAACCTTGTAGATCTGTTGACATTCTTCAATTGGATACCTTTTTTTTAAAAAATAAAATAAAATAATTATATTAATAGCCCATCTTCGAATAGGAGTTATGACAAGAGATACGAGAGCCTAAGCGACACGATATTAGTAATGCTGACAATATAGGAAAACTATTAACTCACAACATAAAAAATTGAGAGAGTTACATCTTGTTTAATTGTTACTCAATGAATGCATGCTTTGACTCTAGCTAATGCACCATCTGGATGCCATAGCAGTGTCAAAATAATACCTCTAATCTAATCTAGTGTTTTGGAGTAGAAGACATCCTTACATAGCACTTTGCCCTTGAAAATACACTCATTCCTATCTATCCATATTTCCTTATGGCATAGACGACAACACAAAAGGGTATCATGGTAATGAGAGAATCTTCTTCATTCAATAGTGGCTTTGGAGGTTCTCCTACTAACAATTCTTCCCAATCAGCCTTACTGCAAACATGAGCATTCAATTATTGGATATAATTCCATAACCCTTTGGAGGCTGCATAATTAAAGACTAAGATGGTCCTTAGTTTCGTCATCATTGTGGCAAAGCTGACAAATAGGTGTGATAGGGAGGGAACTCTTATTTCTATCCAGAGTTGAGAGTTTATTTTTAATGACAAGCCATGTTATAAAAGACAAATTAGGGGGAATGTATTTGTGCGACACCAATTTCCTCAAGTGAACTTTTGGAGTAGGATTCTTGAAGATTTGATAATAAGATCTATTGTGAAACAAGCCTGGATGAGTGTCTGTTCCAATAAGCAACATCCTGTCTATGTCAATTGGGAAGGTAATCCAACAAGTTGGCTTATATGATTGGAAGCCCCTTTGTTTGATAGACCATTCATTACCATTGATGAGTTCATAAACTTTAGCTTTGGGCTTCATTAGATACCTCATGTAGAATACTTAGGGGTAGAAAACTTTGGGGAGCAAGTATAGAGGACCTTTCATACCACATTCAAGTGGAATTGTTTACTGATGGTAAATTTGATTTCATGGTAAAGCTTGCTTCTCAAATTCAGGATATTTACCATAGTCCAAGATGAGTTATTATGTGGTTTGATTTCCCAAACACAATGGTTTTCTAGATAGTGGGAGTGAATCAATTTCACCCAAAGAGATTCCTTGTTTGTAAGGATTTACCAAAGCCTATTCGAAAGTAGCACATTGCTACTCAGTTGGATTGGCCAAATTTTTAGACCCCCTTCCTCCTTAGGTAGACTAATATCATCCCATTTCACCTTTGTATAGGTTTCCTATGGGCATCACCTATCTCAATAAAGTTTCTCATAAAGTTCCATGATAGCCTTGATAGAGAGGCTCGACTTTGCAAAAAAAAAAGCAGATAATTAGTAAAAGACAAGTTAATGATTCTTTGCTTCACACACTTATGATGGAACTTGAATGCAAGATCTTTTCCAGTGTTGGCATAAGAAAGTTTGGACCCAACTTCTATGCATATATTAAATAAATAAGATCAGAAAGGATCACCTTGCCTGATACCTTTGCCACTCTTAAATATGGGGGCAAGCTCACCATTAACCAAGATGTTGAAGGAAGCCGTAGAAATACATTATTGAATCCAAGTAATAAACAAGTGAGGGAACCTAAGGGATTTAAGAGCTTGTGGAATGAAGCTCCAATTTATAATCTCAAAGGCTTTATGGAAGTCTGTTTTCATTGTACAACATGGCTTAGATCTCTTATTTTGATAGCCTTTGAAAAGTTCTTATGCTAAGAGTATATCGTCCCTAATGCTTCTACTTTTGAGGAAAGCTCCTTTAAATTTGCAAATCTGAGAGTCCATAACACACTTGAGTCTAGAAGTAATAATCTCAGAAATAATTTTGTAAAAGGTATTGCAGCGTGAGATAGACCTGAAATCCTTAAGTGAACTAGGTTTGGGGCATTTAGGAACTAGGCAAATTGAAGTGATATTGAATTGCTCAAGGAGCTTGCCTATCCTGAAGAATTCCTGAATAGCTTGACATACCCGAGGTTTGATAGATGCCAAGACACCTGAAAGAAATAGATATTGAATCTATCTAGTCCAGGGGCCTTGTTAGGATTGAAACTAAAAACTGCTGCTTCAATTTCAGAAATCTCAACTTGCTTAATCAGGTCCATTGCTTGACTCTTAGAGATGGAGTTGGATACAAAATCCTCCTCCAGAGATGGAAGAGAGACATAAGGACATTTGGGATCCATAATGACATTCTTAAAGTAACTGAGAGCCAATTCCTATAGCTCCTTCTGTACTTCTATCTTCTGCCCTATTTCATTAAGGAGACTTGAGATTTTATTTGAATTTCTTCAAGCAAGGATATATTTAAAGAAAAAAGAGGTGTTCCTGTCCAAAGTCATTGGACCCTTGCCTTATGCCTTAAGATGGAGCTTTTGATTTCTAAAGCTCTAATATAATCACAGAGGGGGCCATTTGCTCATCATTGATCAAGGCTGAGTTGGTAGGATTCTTGGGAACAGGTGAACGTTAAATAAGTCAAGTAGGTAGGTAGGAGATCCATATATTTATGATGGGGGCAAATGCATTGTTTCCTTATTTTTTCAAGGAAAGCTCGTGTTTGTTTAATATGCCTTACTGGGAATTCCAATCTGCTTGTTTGTGAATAATGTCAGCAGCTGCCAAGATATTTGCCGATTGCCAATCTCCTTCCGTCCTCTTTATCAGCCAGTTTCTTCCCTCTACCTTCTTTGAAGACTTGCTAGGAGTCGGGTTTTGGATGAGTTACTATTTGCTTGGCTGTCTGTGTTAGAATTTCAGTTGTAGGCTGACACCTTACAGTTACTGCTACTTGTTGTATATTTTTAATGCTTAGCCCTAATAGGTTGAAAACTCTAACTTCTCTTTAACTTCTCATTTGATTCGGTGTAGGTGCATCAAAGTGATCGAGAACCTGCAAACTTGTTGTGGGAAATGTGATTACAAGTCAACACATTGCGCTTCTGTATCTGGAATTCTGAAGCAAATTAACAAATGAGATTTAGAGCTTATATCTGCCATGTATAATTTACCAAACACAGATCATGGCTGCTTTTTCTGTTTTTTTTTTTCCACAGGAATACTAGGTAACAACACTTGAAATATGGTTTCTGCAATATGGGAAACCATTAGGCAATTTCTTTTCGATTTTACTCAGAAATGTAGGTTTATTTCTTTGGTTATGGATTGAAAGAAAATGAAATCAAAAGAAATTGTGAGGGGAATAATTACTGTAATTTTCTACAAGTTTGATATAAATAAATTCTCATGCGTTTATGAGGTTGGTTGATCTTGTATTGCATTGTAACACACTAATTTGACATATTTTTAGGAATTATGCAAGAATAACATGGGCTATTATTGACTACCTGGGTCGACTTCATCATTTATTTTTGAGTTATTAGTTTGTTAATCTATTGGAATATGCGGCTAATCTATTATTTTTGTATTTGATTCGATTGTATTAAAAAATAATTATATAACTAAAATTTAAATATTTTCTCTTGAAATTTTCAATTCCATTTGGAATATCTATAGTCCGTACAGAGATAATTAACTTTATTCATTAAGTGGAATTTCTTAATTTGTTATTTTACTTTTTTGCGTAGTGTTTGTGGGATTCATTCGTAATAACCAATTGTATTTACGTTTTTTTCATTATAAGAAAGCTTGCACTACTCTACTACCGTTGGTAAGCAAATTAATTAACTTATCCAACGCAACATTGCTACAAGACATCACCATTTGCTTTGCTTATTTTAAGTGATCAATATGAAAGTGTTCCATGAACAGAAATTGAAATTGTGTTGGAGGCCTACGCATCGTATTTTAGGTTAAATGCCCAACCAAAAGTTTGTTTATTTATTTTATATAAAATATATTTTATTTGTTGGGTTGAGTTTAATGTTTTTATATAAAAAGACTTATAAGTTTTTTTTTCCCTCTTTTTCAATAACACTTATTTACCGTATTAGAAACTAATTTTCATTGTCATATCTTACTGAGGAAGAGGAACCCGCATCTTCTCTCTAAAACGAAAAGGAAACTCGAAATTGTCTTTCCTTATCATCGTATTTGTCCTTTTATTTATTTGACCAAAATCCCATTCTTGTGTTCTAGCCAGCACTTTTCAATAAACTTCAAAACCCTAAGCGTCAAGTGATCGGCAAAACCCATTTTTATTTATTAACAGCTCTTGAGTTTTGGTAAGGTTTATGCTCACAAATTCTCGTAAAGTTTTTGGTAAATCATTTCAAGAATCTATTCGCTCTCTCTCTTTCTCTCGTGTTTTTAGCTGTGAGCTCTGTTTTGCTTTGCATCCGGTTAGATTATTGAAACACGGATTATAAGAATATCGAAATCTGGGTTTGACTTATTCTGTAGCATATAATTTGGCTTCTCGCTTATGGGATTTGAATTTTACCTGCATATTACTGATTTTTTGTTTCCAGTCTTGTGGTTTTGGAGTTATTTTCTTCGATTTGTTCTTATATGTACAGTTTCAGCTATGTTTTAGTAAGTTCATGAGTTGTTTGATCAATGGACTGAGTTAAATGCTTTAGTTTCGCTCGTCCATGACTGTCCTACGATGCCTGAAACACACCCCTTTTATTTCCCCTTTGCTGTCTCCGGAAGCTTGATTAAACATTTCTGTTTATGCAGCATTTGAGCGCTTCATCTTCTATTATGAGATAGTTTGTATTATATGCATGAACTGTATTATCAAGACAATTAATGCTCAAGCAATATTGTTGGAAATGGAGCAAAGTGCAAGTGATCCTCCGTCTCTTTCCTTTTTATTATCGCAGGTGCATATCAATATGTTTCTTAAAGTTCAATGTCCATGGAATGTCATTATCCCTGCTGAGAACCTGGATGCAAACGGATTGATGCTCCAAAAGTCAATTATTACCCGCCTGTTGGAAGATTTTGCTGTTAAAAAGGCCACCAAAGATCTTGGATACTTTCTAGCTATCACAACATTGGATAGCATTGGCGAGGGTAAAGTCCGACAGAACACTGGGGATGTGCTATTTCCTGTTGTTTATAGCGCCATCACTTTCAAGATTTTCAGAGGAGAGATTTTGGAGGGGGTCGTGCACAAGGTGCTCAAACATGGGGTCTTCTTGAGATGTGGTCCAGTAGAGCATATATATCTCTCTAGTGTGAAAATGCCTGATTACCGTCATTTGCCTGCAGAAAATCCAGTCTTCTTGAGTGATAAGATGTCGAAGATTGAAAAAGATGTTGTTGTTCGTTTCATTGTGATTGGGACAAAGTGGTTAGAAGCAGAGAGAGAGTTCCAGGCATTGGTCAGTTTGGAGGGTGATTATCTTGGACCAGTCTCCTAGATGGCTTCTGATTACTCTGCTAGCCTGGAGATACATGCTGAATTTTGGTTTAACTGCAAACATGCATCTTAATGTTAACGTAGTAATGTAAATTCATGTACTGCCTTTTTAGTATCTCTTTTTTTAACCTTCAACTTCATTGCAACGGCACGAGTGAATCCTATCCTTTGTAGGCAGTTTTGTCCTTGTTCTCGCGTATGTGCTACCAGTACATATTGCTTAGAGTTGCTTTTCGCTAATGAGAAAAACACTCTAGTCAAATTGTGCCTCAAATATGTTCCTGATCTCTCATGCTGAAATCAATTTAGATTCATATAGACATGATGCGTAAATGAGCCCAGATCGTGATGGTTAGGCATGACAACTTAATTATAATTTGTTGGTCTTTAAAGAAAAACGAGAATGAATTTTGTGCTCATTTTTTTTTGAAATTAAGATGAAATTTATATAAAATGATTACAAAACAAATGCAAGAATAATGAAAGAGAGTAAGAAAAAGAAACATAAAATTAATTTATGATTAAATAATTTTTATATATCTTTTTTGTTTTGAGTAAAAAAATACTTATAATCGTTTTTATCTTATAACAAATGAAAAATAATGTTTCATTAATCTTATTTAAGGTCAAGAATAAAGTATATTTTAAGCAGTTTTTTAATTTCAAATATACAATTTAAAAATTCATTCTTTAAGTCACACCAATCAATATGTGTTATGTATTCCATATCACCATCTGTGTGGTCTATTTATATCCAAAGCAATCTAAAATAGTCCTTGTAAACAAAAATTAGTTGTAGAATTTGACAACCATCTTGTCTATTAGTTCACCATTCTATTACAATAATTGGCTAATGTGGTCACAAACTTGTGGTACATATTTCAAATGATACTTGTCAATCACATTACTGCATTCAATGTTATCGCCCTTTTATTGTCCTTATCAGTTATCATACCTTTACCTAAGTCTCGTTAAAATCTTATAATAAGATCTTTTGATTTTTGTTTTTAGTTTACTTATAAGTGGTAGAAGTATGATTTTATTGCAAGCATATGTTTAAGAATCTTTCTATGCATTAAATTAAGAGTTCTTACAGTTTTCTCCCTAAACACTTGAGTAAATTTGATTAACTGATTTTAATCATCAATGTTGAATTAATTGTAAGTGCACGACGTAGCTGTAGCTAGTACCGTCAAATATGGGTTGATCCCACCAAGACAATGAGTTTTAGTAATTACTGTTATCCTATTATCTAGTATACTAATTTGATTTTGATTTTCAATTGAAGAAAGTAAAACCTAAACAAGATAAAATAAAGGAGGCAACAATATTAAACAGAGAAATAAGAAATCACTTAGAAAACGATCTACATTAAGAATTAGCATCTAAATTATGAATCCCTCTAAAACCCTTAAATAATTGACCTTTTATTATGCAACTGTTTTATTAACAATTGGATCGTGGAAATTCCTATCATATGCTAATAACTCACTTGAAACTACTAACAACTAATCTTAGAATTATTAACCGATATTATTCAGATTTAAGGTGCTAAGATTGCTTTACAGATTTGTGAATTACAGTATTAAGTTTGACACTAATCGAGAGGATTTATGTCAACCTATCTCTAGGTCTGCAATCAACTACTTTTAATTACGATAGATCATTTCATATACAAGATTTCTCAATCTCTATACAGATCAGATTATGCACTAATATTCTAGATCCATTAGAACATATATTAAATACGTAATTAAATCACAATATATCAATCAAAACAATTGCATTAAATACAAGAATCAAAACATGTTATAGTATAAAACTAGGGTTCATCTTACCTAGATACTAAAATTGTTTAGTTACACATGATAGAAAATGAAATCAAACATAAAAAAGAAAAAAGAATAGAAAATAAAGAGTTCATAATTCTAAATCTCCCTTTTATATCCTATCAAATGTTCTTATAAGGTAAATGTTTGATCTTGTATTCTAATGGATCTTTCAATGACACTGAATCAAAATCACCCCTTCTGAATGATCTCAGCCCATAGAATCACCTCTCAATCTTTGTCCCTAATTTTTGTCTCTGATCACATTTTTTATAGCAATTTTTAGGATTTTGGTTGATATACGGTCTCATACATGATTGTGTACTGGACCTTGTATAATCCAAAATACTTAGAATTCATGATTTTGCACGGCTTGAGGGAAGTACACAGGCTCATACACAGTCGTGTATCCTATCTTTGCTTCTAATATTCGTTCTACGCCACATTTTCATATGAAATTTTCCCCTTTAAGTCCGTGAAGGCAATTATAACCTATAAATACGCTTGAAACAAATTAGGTACCAAATATACAATAAAAGTGTAAAATATCAAGAAAAAATACATAAAGTATGGGGTATAAATATGGTCAAATATGTATCTATCAAACATCCCCATACTTAAGCATTTGCTTTTCCTCAAGTAAATCATAATCAAGATTATCAAATTTACAATATCAATCCTTTATTAATCTTAACCTGTCCATTCATACCATAAATCACAATGTCATATTTTACGTACTCACCAAGATTTCACTCAATACACTCAAAGTGTTTAAGGTGAAAAGTAACAAAACTCTCAATCAATACATAGTAGAATTCTTACCATATGCTTATAGTGTTATCACATCTCCAACAATTATGTATAAACTCGAAACAAAAATCAAAAGATCTTAATATAGGTTGTAATAGGGTTTAGGTATAATATGGTTAGGATAATAAAAAGATTTGAATTGAAGGAAATTTAGTAAAGAGAAATTTCAAGAAACTTGTATATAAATACTTTGGTCCTTTTATTACAACTTAATTGGTACTCTATACTTATTCATAATGTTTCTTATGCTCATTTTTTTGAATAAAAACAATTTCGACTATTTAGTACCACAATTAAAGAAATAATGGACATTTCAAGATTTTCATGTCTCGAACAAGTAAACAATATAAATAACCTTCAAGATCCAAAACTAAAAATATTTCAAAGAAAAATAATATAAAGGTTAATATGTGATTTTAATTAATAAAAAAGGTTAGGGCTCAACTTGGTTATTCCTAAGGGATAATATAAGGGTAAGGTAATTACCATAGGAATAAGCTTAAACAAATTATTAATCTAATAAATGCATTTTATCACTTCAATGCTTCCAATTTAACAAATATGATCTTAATATATATAATAAAAGCAAGTTCTAGAATCATTATACAATGCATGATAACGCACGTGAAAGAATAAAATAGCTTAATTTTTTTAGAAAATTTGCTCTTAGTATAAAAAAACTTACAAAAAAGATGGGTATTATATGTGTAAATTATATACAATTTTCATTCAATTTGACAATGTCAATGAATACTAAAAATATGACCTATAAAAGCAAATTTAATAACTAAGATTATAATAATCTTAAGAAAATCATCAAAATCGTTAACCTCTTCACCAAAGTCGTATGTTGTTCTTAACAGTATAGGCATATATAATTAGTGAGAAAGGTTGGTTGGTACTTTCCTAATGATTGTAATGATTTTCTAATTTCTGATTCATCCAATATGAGATTACGTCATTGAAAAATATAAAGAAAATGGATAAAAAGAACAAAATAATTAAAAATAACACAAATGAAAATAACTAAGAAACATGAAAATAAAATAACATAAAATAAAATATATCTTAATTCTTAGGTTTCCTGTTTAACGTCATTAGCTTGACGTGCCCTACACATTACCCTCATCCTAGGTCTATAATCATTGGCTTACTTCCACCCATTTTTTTGGATAAGGGTTTTTTAGCCTGTAAGTAAGCCATCTATTGCAAGATAATCATCGATACATAATTTATAAAATTAATCAATTCAATCATGCACATTAATGCCCTTTTTAATAACAAGTTAATAAAATAAAGGATAACAAACTCCTTGCATTGTTGGTTGTCTCAAACAATTTGTCTTTTAGGAAGTGGAAGCCCTATGTACTTAAGGTGACTACCAATGCCTCATTAGTAGTTTCTTTATTTGATTACTCCACCAGTTCTTCCTCAAGTAACTTTGTCCATTCTTCTTTTTCTTCATCCTAGACAAAGGTTTATGGCTCATCTTCTTTAATTACCTCATGCCACTTCTCTACTTCCTCTTCTTGAATGAAGACTTCCTCTTCTTCTGTGTCTGCTGCCTCTGTCATATCTTCATCCTCCTCTACAAAAGCTATAATTATCTTCTCACCTTTTTGGAATGCCACTTCATCCATGAAGCTAACCTTTATCTTTTCTTCACTCTGCTGTGACAATAGGTTCAAATAGTTTTCTATGTTATGCTCCAGATATTTAAGTAAAGAAACCTTTCCTTCAAATTCACGTTAGTTAGCTTTGAGTTTAGCAATTTATTCTATTATTTTCTTTGTAATGCTTTCTTCTTCATCTTCTTTTTCTTCTTCTTCTTTTAGAAGCTCTTTTTCATTAATAAGGGTGATTGTCATTCTACATTATATAGGATCTATTTAATTACGAATAGGCAAACTCCTTTGCAACTCATCAGACATAATCTTCACCAACTGATCGATTATATTCACCATATTTTGTATACGAGCCTTTGTTTCTTGATGCATCGTAATTGATTCTTAAATAAAATTGACCATAAAATCTTCTAGAGTTGGCTCATTAACTTGAGGTACTTGGTACTGTACATAGTCAGCTGGAGCATAATCATCCACCCATAAACGTAGAAGTTACCGCATTCTGAATTGTAACTATTCTCGTATGGTGCACCTTGAGGTTAATTATACATGCCCAGTTGCTCCCACATATATGCTGGTACTCGACATTCATAATTGTAATAATTGCTCTCTCAAATGTCGCAATATGGCATAGATATTGGTTGAGCCTCTGAAAGCATATCAAAAAACCTCTCATTCATGTATGGTGATATTATATATTGTGAAGACACATCGTAACTTCCATAAGAGTATTGTATGCTCCATTCTTCTATTGTGAATTGTGGTGATGACTTTAAATCTCAATTCATAAAATAAACCACAAACATATTTTTAAAGTAGAGAATGTAAAAGATAATCAAATGAGTAAGCCAAAAATACAAAAAGAAAAAATAAAAATAAAAAAAAATACAAAAGACAATAGCTGGAGTAATAGAATTCAAGTTTTCCTAACATCAATGTCCCTGAAAATTATTCCAAAAACTTGATTGATTAATGTTAATTGTCAATGTTGAATTAACCGCAAGTGTACAATATAACTGTAGCTAGTATAGGCAAGTACGGGTCGATTCCATAAAGACAATGAGTATTAGTAATTACCGTTATCCTATTATCTAATCTACGAATTTGATTTTGATTTTTAATTAAACAAAATAAAATTTAAACAATTTAAAATAAAGTAGATAACTTTATTGAACAGAGAAATAAGGAATTGCTTAGAAAATGATCGATATTAAGAATTAGTGTCTAGGTTATGAATCTCCCTAAAAACCTTTAAATAATTGGCCTTTTAGTATGCAATTGTTTTATTGACTATTAAACTATGGAAATTTCTTTCGTATGCTAATAACTCACTTAAAGACTACTAACAACTAATATTAGAATTATCAACTGATATTACTCAGGTTAAAGGTACTAAGATTGCTCTACCAATTTGTGAATTCCGCTATTAGATTTGGCCCTAATTTGGAGAATTTATGTCAATCTATCTCTAAGTTTGCAATCAACTCTTTTCAATTATGATATATATATATTCATACACAAGATTCTCAATCTTTATGTTATGAAATTAGATTATGCACTAATATTCCAGATCTATTAGGAAATATATTAAGCACATAATTGAATCACAATATGTCAATAAAGACAATTGCATTAAGTAAAAGAATCAGAACATGTTATAACACAAAACTAGTGTTCATCTTACCTAGACACTAAAATTGTTTTGGTACATATGATAGAAAACAAAATCAAACATAAATATAAAGAAAAAAGAATAGAAAATAAAGATTTCATAATTCTAAATCTCCATTTCATCTCATATTGAATGTTCTTGCAAGGTAGATATTTGATCTTGTATTCTAATGGATCTTTCATTGATTTCTTTGTTCTTTCCACTTCTATGAATCAAAAACACCCCTTTTGAACGATCTCAGCCTCTAAAATTGGCTCTCAATCTTTACTCCTTTTTACCTCTGATCATGTCATTACTATTTTAGGGTTTTAGGTGATATACGATCTGATACGCGACCATGTAATAGGCCATGTATAACCCAACGTACCTAGAATTCACGATTCTGTACTCCCTAAGAGAAGTACACAGGCTTAGACATGACCGTGTAGCCCTTCTTTGCTTCAAATATTAGTTTTATGCCACATTTTCATTTGAATTATTCTCCTTTTAGTATGTGAAGACAATTATAACCTATAAATGTACTTAGAGCAAATGAAGTACCAAATATAAAATAAAAGAATAAAATATCAAGCAAAAATACATAAAATATGGGGTATTATTATGTTCAAATATGCATCTTTTAGAATCCTTAGTGAGGGTATAAACATTTATGCTTTTGATTTTAAAATGGTTATCTATTTGATTGTTATTGATATTGATTCATGAAGGTTAGTTCTAGGATAACTTGAATCTAATTATATGTTAATTTGATTGATATGATATGATAATTTAGAATGTCGATGGACAGGCTAAGGTTAATAAAGGAAGAATGTTTGCAAGTTTGAAGATTTAGATTATGATTTGCTTAAGGACAAGCAAAAATTCAAGTGTGAGGATATTTGATAAACAATTACTTGATTACATTTATATACCCATATTTAGTGTGTTTTGCTTGTGACTAAGAGTTTTATAGTATTTTTGGTAATTATTTTGAGTGAAGTATGTTTTTAGGTGATAATTATCTTTATAGACCAACAAGAGAAGTATTCAGTTGAAATTGTGTTCTGGAATGAAAGAATTTGAGCAATTTTGGAGATACAGGGTTGTGTATAGTGACCTTCTAAGTTATAGAGCTTTAAAGACACTTTTTCTACCCGTGCGAAATTACACACCTGTGTATATTGGGCACTTACATGATCATATAGGTGACCTTGTATCTCATCGTGTATGTTCCCCGTGTAAGCTTCTATGATCATGTAAAGTCTCAAATTGAGGTGTTTTTGGAGATGCAAAGTCACCTACATGACCATGTAAGTGCCTATGTATATCCCATAAAACCTAGTTTATTACTATATAAGGATATTATTGAAGGCTGTATCAATAGGGAGGCAATTGAATTCAGAGGGAAGCAAATACAGGCATAGAAGGCACCTAAAAAAGAAGATACACAAAAAGTGGTAGCATATTTTCAAGAAAAAGGAAAAGAAGAGAAGAATTCCAAATTTCATTCTCAACTCTTTTCTTATTTCCTTCTTTTTGTTAAATATTCTTGATGATTAGATTTGGATATTTATTTACATCTATGGATTGCTAAATTCCTCATTTAGGAATTACTCCTGAATTATTTGTTGAAATTTATATTCTTGATTTAATGAACATGCTTTGATGTTTATTATTTTATAAACAATTTGGATCAAAAGATTGGATTAATTCACTTGTGTTATGTTGCATAGTGAGGGTTGGTATACAATAGACCTATAAACATCAAATTAATAGGTAATTGAAGAGTTATCTTACTTGTTTATTAGTTATCCATAGGATTGCTTCAAATTCAATTAAGCAGTTAGAAGTGGTTTTGAGAAATCGAGAGATTGCAACTCAACTCTGATCTATTTCAATTAGAATTACTTAACTAGATCTTGAGATAGGTTAATCACGACTATAGACTATCTAGGATAAAGTGTGATTAAATCAACAAGGTAAAAGGAAAACAAATAAGAATAAATGTAATTCCTAGCTTTCATTATTAATCAATCAACCAATTTCATTGTTGCCTAGTAAACAATTATACATAGTTTATTATCAATTCTTTATTTTAGTTTAATTTTTAATTATTCGTCTTACTGTTACCTTAAAAAAAGTTTACAAGAATTTTGGGTGACTATATAATCCTTGTGGGAATGATATCTTTTATATTATAAGTTGCAATCTATATACTTGCAATATTAAAATTTTTTCAATTAAAACTATCAATAGTAGTTCATTTTGTAGTATTAAGGATGATACTAACAATGTTAAAGCTAGTATTCCTAGCTAAAAACAAGAAATTGGTGCAATTGATATGAGTAAAAAGAGAATAAAAGAGCCTAATTATTTTTCTCCACAAATAATCTTAGAGCTCAACCTTCTATCCTCACTACATTATAATCCAAAGAAGCAGCTACTTATATAAAAATGACAATAGGTAGATGGTGATATGATGCAAGTGTGTCACTTAATATAACCTAATCTTACTAACCTATGGATGATGTTATTGCCTCTTATGATTTAAGATTTGAAACTCCTTCTTTTGATGACTAGTAAGGTAATCTTCTAAGCAACTATGTTAGTAAAGTAAAGTTATTTCAGTGAAGGAAGGACTTCTTATAAGTTTTAAATCATGTGTAATAATTGGACAAATACGAGATAAGAGAACGTTATAAATTTTTTTGATTTATTTTACTTGCAGAAAAATATTACTAAAGTCAATTGATACATTAAGCCTTGTAAGAAATGTTGGTATTTTGTTGGAGATTTTTAATGAAGTTTTCAATGAAATTATGGTTGAAAAATATTGTACAATTCAATATTGACAGTGATGTTTCTTATAAAGCATCTAGGAAGAGATTGCAAAATAGGTGCAATTATCTTTATTAGACTCCCTATGTTGCATATTATCTTGACTTAATGTTGAAAAATATAAGATATAGTAAGTACTTTCGTACCATTGATTAAACCATGTAGAAAGAAAAAAAAGTCATTAAGTTCATTTATAATTGTGTATGAACATTAGATTTGATGACAAATTTTCACAAATTGTAGGAATTTATGTCATCGTGTGATTATAAGATCTACAACTAATTTCTTATCACTTAGTATTTTATTCAAATGAAGAAAGGGTTGAGAAAAATGTTTATAAGTAATAAATAGGTTATATCTCAATATGTTAGGTCTAATGTTCGAATATTGGTTTCTAAGATTATACTTGAATATTATGAATTTTGGCCTCGATGTTAGTTTGTCATCCAATTTTGTGAGTCTTAGGTAAGAGTACTTCATCTAGCTAATAGTGATGAGAAGTCGACAATGAACTACTTTTATGATGTTATGTAAAGACGAAGAAAACAATCAAGGCTAATATGAAAAATAATCTTCTTCATACACACCTTATCATATAGTCATTAGTAAGAGGTAGGAAAAATAACTTTACTCTTTTGAGATGCTCATTGTAATACTCCAAAGAACAAAATTAATCTAAGTATGTATTTCTTCACTTATGTCACTTATTTTAAATTTATCGTTACTTCATTGTGTTTATGAGATTACTTTTATTATCTTATAGTTACTTGGTGAGATCAATTTAGAAGCGATGTTCCATAATCATAGGTTTGCAATTTGAATTCTTATCCAATATGTGAATGCAACTAGGTATGAAAGGAATTAGAGTATATTTAAGTTTGCCTATTCAAGCAAAATTAAATTCTTAAAACATAATCAATTGAATGATCTAATATTTGTCTAATATAACTTAAAGTTTTGAGAAATGCATTTTATCATCATTATTAATTTGAAAATAATTCCTTATACTTATATAATAAATTTAAAATATAATTATATTTGTTTACTAGAAATCTTAATAAAACACACTCTATTGATCTAATTTACCTTAATCACA
>JAOQMS010000005.1:18013290-18029768 GCA_027563885.1 Erythroxylum longipes
GTATTAGGTTTAAATTTTCAGAAATTGCAAATAGGTCCCTCAACATTTCCAATTTCCCGGAATTAACCGGTATTTACTGGTATGTTAGGTACCGTCTGGTACCTAACGGAAAACGCCGGTACCGGCCGGTATTTTTGGTCGGTACCGATGCTTAATTTCCCGTACCGTTTTTTGGCCGGTACGGTACCTTCCGGTCGGTACCGGCCAGTACGGTACGGTAAACAACACGCTGGTTTTGATGCTAGAATCTTCAATATGATCCTTAATTGTTATATTGAGATTCATTTGTAGTAACTAATGGCTTCAAATCATTAGGGATACAATTTGTAATTGTTGTGCTTCCTATAGGTGTCGAATCAGTAGGGATAACGTAACCTAGATTAAATGACCCAAGCATATGTGGTTGTTGACTTGATTAATATGTTTTCCTAACTTATAATGCAGTTGTCTAATTAAATTTAGAGAGCTTCTTCTAGGTTGTTCGATAGCTAGGTTTAGTTAAAGACTTGTTTTAATTGATCATGAAATAAGAGAAAATTGTGGTTAATAGAGCTTATCGTTAACCTATGATTAATAGTTCATACGAGAGGTATGAGAAAAAAAATTCAGTGAAGTATGTTTAATTATGTATAGGCTGAGATTGAGTCGATAACCGGGTCCTTAACGTATTCATCACTTTTCATCATTATTGAATGTTTTCTTTAATTTGCTTTTGTTAGTTTAATTTCATTTTATTTTATTATTTGAAATCAAACTAACCCCCCATAACCTAAATACTGATTATTGTCATTACAAAAGCTTTACACACACTCTCTGTGAGATCGACCTAAACTTACCACTAGCTATAGTTTTAGGTCTAGTTATTTTGTGTAGTATTAAGAAACAATTTTGGTGCTGTTGTCGGGGAGTGTGGTGCTTTAGTTTTTGTTCTTGATTTTAATTGATGTTTTGTACATATTTGTTTATGACTATTTTCTTTTCAGTTATTTTATGATCTTTTCACATTTTTTTTAGTGTTATGTGTTTAAAAAAATTTCATGGATAGAATTATTTTCTTATATAACTTATATTCCTGATAAGTACATAATTGATTGTGAATTTATTCCTTAACATTTAGTGATTATTAACATGAAATTGCTTATGATATTCACTTTGACTCATATGCAAGTTTAGGCACAATTAGGAAGCAAAAAATTTAAAGTGATTCGAAAACACTACATTAGGTTAGTTTTATTTTATTTTATTCACTTTGACTCATATGCAAGTTTAGGCACAATTACGAAGGAAATAATTTAAAGTGAGTCAAAAGCACTACATTTAGTTTTATTTTACTTTATTCACTTTGACTCATATTTACCTTAGCCGAGGGTCTATAAGGAAACATTCTCTGTATCTCCATCGAAGATGCAGGCATGACTGCGTACATCTTACCCTCCCCATACCCTGCTTAGGTAGGAATCTGGGTTTGTTTTGGTTTTGGTTGGATTCACTTTGACTCATATGCAATTTTAGGCACAATTATGAAGCAAAAAATTTAAAGTGAGTCGAAAGTACTACATTTGGGTCATTTTCTGAAATTAATATTCACTTGTCTTCATAAAGTAAGAACCAGAAAATTAAGACAAGAAGAAGACAAAAAAATGAATGAAATGAAAACACAAACAAGAAAATTCCAAGTTGCTCACGACAAAGGAGTAGAAAAGATGTGTATGGAATACATGCAATTTACGTGAATTAGTGGCAACATAGTAGGAGAAGAAAAGAAGAACAAAAACCAAGGGAAGCTGCAATAATACAACAGCGTGTGGGCAGATGGAAGACCAAAACGACACAACATAGACGTAAGGGACCAAGGGATCAAAATGACAAGCAACACAAGAAGGAACGCAACTGAAAGAATTGACATGAAATGGAAGTAATTTGGGAGCAAAACGCGTGTTAGTAGCTGTGAAGCAAGGGACAAACGTGCGACGTCGCACAGATAGCGTCCACATGTCATGCAGATGTCCTGTGGAAATGCAGACGTTTTCAAGATATGGGATACGTTTTTGGCTTAAAACGCACAATAACAAAAGCAACAGAGGGTTAAAACGTGAACAGTAAGATGGACTAAGGATTTAATTTGTCAAATCACATAACAGTACCGAGAGAGAATAGAACAAGAGGCGCAGTGAAGAAAGAACCGAGGGGGTTTTAGCTAGGGTTGGGCTGAAGCATTTTCTTTGGAGAGACCCATGGAAGGATAAGTTTCTAATGTCGGTTCAGAGGTGACATAGACACCGATAACCTGGGTTAAGCATTTCTTTCATATTTTTGTTGTTTCTTTTTCTCTTATTAAATTGATTGTGTTATCCTGGGCATATGGATTTGGGTTTTGTGTATGAATGATCGTATTATCGTTATAGTTCGGTTATTTGTGTCTGAACCCATTAGGTATTGTGAAAAGATGATTTTAATGCATTTATTGAATCATTTATTTGTAAACCCATTGCTAGAGTTTCGATATGATCCGTAATTGTTATGTTGAAATTCATGTATAACGACTAATGATTCATAATCATTAGGGATAACATAACCTTGGTTAAATGATACATCATATGTAGTTGTTACCTTGATTAATCGGTTTCCTAATTCATAATGCTACTGCCTAATTAGATCTAGAAATTGTATCCAGGTTATTCAGTAGTTAAGTTTAATTAATGATTGTGTCTTGATTAAACACTATCTAAGGGAAAGCTCGGGTTAATTATTAACCTACGATTAATAGTTTCTAGGAGAGATTTAAGAACAAAAAGTCAAGAAAATATGTTTAATTAAGGTGTAGGCTGAGATTGAACCAAAGAATCAGATCCTTACTGAATTTTCCACTTTTATCATTGTTTGCATGTTTTCTTTAATTTGTTTTCATTCCCCCCTGGTTAAACCTAAACACCAATTATTTTCATTTCAATAACTTTTCACACACTCTTTTTGGGATCGACCTAGACTCACCATTGCTATAGTAGTAGTCTAGTTATTTTATTTTGACTAGCTTTATGACGTGCTGTTAATTTTGGTGCTGTTGCTAGAGAATGCAATGTTTTAGTTTTAATTTGTGATTTAATTGGTGTTTTGTATATATTTGTTCGTAATTGGTTTCTTTTCAGTTATTTCGTAATCCTTTCTTTATTTTGTTTCGTGTTTGTGATTTATAAAAAAAATCATAGATGGAAGTAATTTTTTCTTTAACTCTTATTCTCAATCCTATAACCAAGGAAGGACTGATCAACCTAACTTTAGTTATGGATAGGATAACCATCATAGTTACTTCTATGATAGTTTGCAGGATATACAACAATTGCTTTGTGGGCCAGAAGCTTCTTGTCAAAACTTAGGTACATCTCTGGAAGCATAAAGGCATATTCTCTCTAGTGCATATTTGGTGTTAAGTATAATTTGGAAGCATAAAGGCCTAAAGTCAGTTGAAAGAACATTTTTTGAGTCGTCTTCTTGAGATTCACACTCATCTTTATAGAGCAAAAAGGAAAAGGATTAGAGTAATACAAGACAATAAAATGCATAAAATGAAGAGCATATGTTGAAAACATTAAACATGAAGGGTGCAGAAAATTACTAACGACCATGACATAAAAGTCATGGGCATGAGCATGTTAGTCACATCCATGACTTAGTTGTATGGGCTCACACTCACTCACAACAATGACAACATAGCTCACGCCTGTGACTTTGACACTTGGCACCTGAAAACCTAGTTTATGAAACATTTGGTGGAGTGAAGTCTCAGTTTTGTAAAGGAAGAAGAGGCAAACCTCTCATCCTTTGGAGACCTATAGAGGAATAAGCTTCCCGACACCAGTTCAAAGGTGATATCAACACCGAAGAACCTAGTTAAGCATTCCCTCTTTGTATTTGTTATTCTTTCTTTCTCTAGGAATTGCTTAGATTATCCTATACTTATGGATTTGGGTTTTCATGTATGAATGATTATATTCTCGTTATCGTTGGATTGTTTATGTATGAACTCATTGCTAGAATCTTGAACTCAATCTATAATTGTTGTGTTTAGATATAGCTATAATCTTACAATATGATCCGTAATTGTTATATTGAGATTCATTTATAGCAACTAATGGCTTCGGATCATTAGGGATACAATCTGTAATTGTTGTGTTTCCGATTGGTGTCAAATCATTAGGGATAACGTAACCTAGGTTAAATGTCCCAAACATATGTGGTTTTTACCTTAGTTAATCTATTTTCCTAACTTGTAATGCGATTGTCTAATTAAATCTAGAGAGCTTGTTCTAGGTTGTTCGATAGCTAGGTTCAGTTAAAAAGCTTGTTTTAATTGAACATGACCTAAGAGAAAACTAAGATTAATAGGGCTTGTCGTTAGCCTATGATTAATAGTTGCTAGATTGAAGTATGTTTACTTATGTGTAGGTCGAGATTGAAGTATGTTTACTTATATGTATAACAACAATTCAATGAAGTATATTTACTTCTGTGTAGGTCGAGATTGAATCGATGACTGGGTCCCTAATGTAGTCATCACATTTCATCATTTTTGAATGTTTTCTTTAATTTGCTTTTGTTGGTTTAGTTTCATTGTATTTTTTTATTTGAAATCAAACTAGCCCCTATAACCTAAAAACTGATTATTTTCATTTCAAAATCTTTACTCACACTTTTTGTAAGATCTACCTAGACTTACCACTAGCTATAGTTTTAAGTCTAGTTATTTTGAATAGTGTTACGACTCGCTATCAATCCCTAATGATTCATAACCATTAGTTTACCACACATGAATTAGATTTACAACAATTATCAATTGCAATCTTGATTTTGGCAATGAATCCATATATGAATAATTTAGTAGGCCTATCTAAATTGTTTATACATAAATCCCAAACTTTAGACACAGAATAATATAATCAATTACAAAAGAGACTTAAGAACAACATTACTAAGATTGATTAATGCTTAAACATGCTCACCATCCTCGATATCCCTTTGACTAAGAAAGAAGAATTTTGGTTGCTCATAGCTCTCAAAAAAGAAAGGAATCTATCCCCTCTTATGTCTTTAATCTATGGATACCATATTTGACATCTTAATTGCCCTTTTATAGTGTAAAATCAGGGTATATTTATACATAGTTATCTACACAAGCAAGCAAGTGACTGTGTATATTAAATTTGGTAGAAATCATAAAGTTACACATTTTTAGTGAGCTACACAACTAAGATACACGGCTGTGTATCTCACTTACGTGACTGTGTAAGTCTCCACATGGGTGTGTAGGTTACAGTGGTGGTTGAAATAATGTCTTCTTCTAAATCTTAATATGAATTTATTACGTTGGAATGTTAGGGGCTTAAACAACAAGAAATTATTTGAAGGATATTAACCCCTTCATATGTTGTCTTTTAGAAACTAAGCTAAGATACAATAGGATGAGTAAGATTAAAATTTTATCACTTATGGATAAGATTATTTTTTTTATCACTTATAGACTATTATTTCTAATGATTAGGCTCATCATTATGTTAGAATTGTAATTTCTTCTAGCCTTAGTAAAGTAAGGATTGAGAACTCTATAATTATAGATCAAATATCACATTTAGACATAGAATTGACGTAGGAAAGAGCTTGTATTCATATATCCTTTGTTTATGGCTCTAACTTTATTTTCTAGAGAGCTTTCCTACCACAAAAGTTTAAGGAGATTACTACTAGAATAAATGGTCCTTAGATGCTGTTGGTGATTTTAATAGTAAACTTTGTCTTTTGAAAGCTAAAGGTAATTTTTCCTTAAGGAACCACAAGCAAGATCTGTATAATTGCATATCCAATCTAGGAATCACTAAACTAAAAATGTAGGGGAAATTTTATACTTGGAATAATAAGCAAGAAGGGAGATGGTTTATAAGAAAAAAACTTGACAGAGTTATTATGAACAATCTTTAGCTGAATAATTTTCTTAAAATTGTTGCTATAAATGGAAATCCTTCATTTTCTGATCATTCTCCAATAGTCATTAATGGCCTTAACTTGAAAAGGGCTAGGTGCTTTCCTTTCTGGTTTAATAATTATCTGAATAATGATCCTAAATTTGAAAGTGTGAACTTAAAAGGGATGACTCATCATTTTGATTGACATATGTCTTTCGTTTGTATTGGGAATCTACAGAAGATTAAAGAACTCAAATTATTATAAAAGAGGAAATACAATGATACACAATTTTTTTTCTTTCATCTAAAGATAAACTGGATAAGGGGAAACAAATGCTTTGTCAAGATCCTTTCTTTGCCTTGATATAAATGGAGGAAAACAGGTCTTTACTGGATTATGTGCAAGTTGTTGAGTTTTATTGTTCTTTTTTTAAGAAGAGATCAAGGAATCAGTGGCTTAAGCATGAGGACATAAATACTTCTTTTTTTCCCTATAAATTCATGCTTTCTAGAGGGAATCATAAGAGAATTACTTATCTTATAAGGTATGATGGGCTTATTATCTCATCCTAGTTTGATTTTTTAGAGTCCACTTATCATCTTGTTTAAAAAATTCCTTAGGTGCTCATCAAACTATTCCTTGTCAATTCAATTGTTATGATCATTTATATATGATAAAATTTTATTCAATTAATGCAAATTTATTAATCAGACATATTAATGATTTTGAAGTGGAGGAAGCTCTCTCTGCTCTTCATACCAATAATGCTCGAGTCCATATGGTCTTAATGCTCATTTCCTTCTTAAATCTTTTCATTTGTTGTAACATTTGGTTATTCATGCTATGTTGGAGTTCTTTAATAATGGTAAACCTTTATTACTTTAATGCCAAAGATCCCTAATCATAGTACTTTGAAGAACTTTATACCTATATCTTGCACTATATAATTTACAAAATTACAAAAATCCTTCCTTTTAGGCTTAAAGAAGTGCTACAACCATTGATCAATCCCTCAAAGTGCCTTTACTTCAAGAAGATCAATTGGTGATAGTGTGTTATTAGCTCAATAGTTTTTCAAAAGTTATAACAAGAAGCATTCCTTCAAGAGTTGTGATATCAAAGAGGACTTTAATAAGGCCCTTGAATCTTGTTAATGTTATGCATGCTTTTGTTTTTCTCCAAAATTTGTTCATTCTCCTATTGCATTTCCAATGTATCTTACTTTATGTTAGTTAATGATCAACCTAATAGATTCTTCAATAGAGCTAAAGAGCTCAGGCAAAGAAACCCTTTATCTCTTTACTTGTTCACACTTGGTATGGAAAGTGTTGTATGGAAGTCTTATTAAGACTTATGAATCATGGAAAGGAGCTTTAAATATCATTACAAATGTATCTTAAAATTATAGCCTTTTATTTGATGATGACTTATTGCTTCTATCAATTGGTGCCTTAATGAATACCTTAAGATGCTTTAAAGACTCATCTAGATTGGAAATGAATAAAGATAAAAGTTGCTTCTTTATATCCTTATTTATTGCAAATTATTCTAGTTAGAGCAAGGAATATCTCAGAGAGTCTCCTTTATTATTTGGTTGACTATCAATGATAAGCTAAACATCAAAGATAAAATTCATAGTACAACTTCAATTTTTACCATTTGTTCTTTTAATATATGTTCACAAAATTAATCTAACAAATTTTATCAAGGATTAACAATCTTTCATGCTTAATGAGTAATGAGATTGATATTGTGAATTAGAGTGTTGGGTTGAATTGGAAATGTAAGGAAGCAGTTATTAGATTTAGAATCTCTTTTGGCACTATCATTTATCACATTTGGAAAGAAAGTAATCAAAGAGACTCTCAAGATAAATCGAGGTCTTACATTGAACAAACATTAGTTGCTTTTTAATTCTTCTTACCCTTAATTTCTAAGATTGGTTGCATAGCTAATAGGCTACTCTTTTATCAACAAGATATTTTTACCAGACTACTTATAATGTTTAATATTTTGCTTGAGCTGTATTTCTTAATTTATTTACTACTTTTTCTTTCTAAAAAATATCAATCAGTATACAATATTCATAATATAAATTAGAGATGAGAATAGAGGTAACATTTTATTTAAATTTGAATTTAAACTCAAATTTAATATAATTTAAATATTTAAATTTAATTAAACTTAATTTAGTTATTTAACTTTTGAGTCGCTCTTAATTAGACTTAACGAACTTATCATAATTGACTAAATCCTAAAAACAATTATTGATTTCTAAATCTAAACTCAATTGAATGTGAATATCCAAATTCGATATTAGATCAAATTATTTCAAATTAGATCGGTTACACCACAATAAATTTGGCATCTCTATGTATAGGTGTATAAATAAATAAAATTCGTAACATAAGTTAACAGTCAAAAGCAAACACAAAGGGATACGGTAACGTATACACCTAGTATCTCCCTAGGAAGTGGTTGGGTGCAGCTTTGTTGCATACGTTCTTTTTGTCTCTATCTCGATCTTCTTAAGAGTTGATGTCAGCGATGGAAGGAAGACAAGAGTTAATTAAGGTGATGAGTTCCAAATTCAAGAAAGCTTCCTTGTTATGGCTTGAGGGTTTTAGAGAAGCTTGTTGCCTTCACCGTGTTTTTATTCTCTGTTCCAGGTTCCTTACCCCTCCTTCCATGACTAACTAACTTTCTGCTGGATTCACCTCAAATAGAAACAGAGAATTTATTTTGTTTTTCAGGAATTAAAAATTTCGTTTTCTTTGGAACTATGGGTGAAAACTAGCTGTGGGATTTGTTTTCTAAGTGGTACTTGTAATCCCTTCATGTGCAGGTCGAGGAAGCTTTTGATTCGGACGGGACAGTGTTTTCTCTTGAATGGTTTTATTTTCTTAGGGAGGTAAATTTTTCTAGCTACATATTTAAATGCATATTATTGATGATCTAGCTTGTTATTTAACTTGTGGTGATCGGAGGCTGTAAAGCTTAATTTTGCTGCCCAGCATCAAACATAAGACGCAAAACAAGCCACTTTGATACCCGTTTCTATGGTGTGAGTAAAGATTATTGACTGTGCCTGTATACGGTCCAGCTTGGTGTTTGACTCATTGGATAATTTTGTCCATCCTATAACAGAATCAGGATCTTGATGATTAACATATCAAAAAAATAATTGGAAATTGTTATGCGATTTGAGTTCCAGTTGTTTTAAGAAATATCTGTTATGTTTTGTACCATTTGCAGCTTCCTTCTTTCTTTTTGTGGTTGCAAAGAGAGAGATATATGCTCACTTGCAAAATCTGCTTTGTTTTCTATATGATCGAAAATAATACTTTATATGCACAGAGCCTAACAAACCATTAAAAAGTGCTTTTAACGGAAAAAAAAATGGCACGAGTAAAAGAAAGGAACAAGATATTCGTAAATCATAGTTTTGAACAAGTGGCTGATGTAGTTATAAAAAATAAAACCTTTATATTGTTTGTAATGGCATGTTATTAGCGTCCACCCATTATCCTACAGCCGCATAGTGCGGAGATAACTTTAGTGGTGCCAATTGAAGTTCCCCATTTCAGTAGGCTCAGTTGATCAAATGCAAAATCAAGTAAGAAATACATACAAGCAGTAGGTGCATATGGTATGGATCTAACATCAACATGAATTTGTCTGAAAAGATGCTCAATTGAATACCTTTTTTGATGGGATTAAACCACGACAGACCTTGAATTTAATGAAGTGGAATCCAACGGTGATGAATAATTCTTTTATATGAATGCTCAACATGGCATGCTTTAGTGGACTTCATGGAATTGAGTTAAAGAGATTTGCTTCATAATGCAATTAGATGAATGATTCCTAACCCGACAGTTCAGTGGCCTTTTTTCTAAGTGGTGGTGTTAAGAAGATCCATCAAGTTTTTTTTTAAAATTCCTGGGAATGAAATTCTACCCTCAGAACTTACAAATTTGCCTATTAATGATAGTGTCTTGTAGAGTTTTAATTGTTGTAAGTTGATGGCTTTTGAGTTATATAAGGATAGCTAATTTATATTGCACTTTCTTATCAGTCTTTTCGATTTGAATGTAGCTAACTTTTCCTCTTATGTAAGTTATCGTGCAAGTTATGTTGCAACTTGCTAGTTCATTTCAATCTTAAACTTGCATTGCAGCATATTATCAAAGCTGACTAGTTTCTATACGATAGTGAGTGAATATTAGAACTCTTTTTGGCACCTTGATAGGAGGTTATTAGTCTGACAGAAAAGTAGGTTAGCATCTGTTAATGCCTTTATCAAGTGCACATTTGAGTTATAAGATGATACATAATCAACATGTTATTTATTCGTGGAAATTTAAGCAAGTACAAAATAACCCATACGTAGTTTGCATGGACTTGTAAACTATTGAATCATTTTATTTATGTTATTCCACTGAGACGATCCTACCATTGTCATGTACCTTAAAGGAAAAGTTAGTGTTCTATAAATTACATATGAAATTGGAGCCATTTGATGCTCTATAGGCTTTCCCTTACATCTTCTTGGTAATTTTTATTCAGTGACTATGGACTCTAATTTGTATATGCATAATGTTGGTACCATGCAGTATTTTTGTTCTAGATTCATTTGTCAACCCAACATTGCAATGGATATTACCTGATCACTGTTCAGAGATTAGTACTCAAGAATCTTGTTCGTTTGACAATATTTTGAAACGATATTCCTTCTTACGCCATGGACTCGTACAACTCTTATATGTAAGTATGAGGTTCTCATTTTAATTGGCTTTTTTTTTTGTTTGTTTATGACTTTATGATAAACTTTTTAACTGTTGGTATTCCTCCTTTTTATGTAGACGTAGGGAAAATAGGAGAGTTTATGCTGTCTAGGGTGGACAGAGTTTAATAAGCATAATCATACACAGTTGAAAGTGGTATTGTTCTTTTGTATTTCATCGTTACACTTGGCTAGTGGGGTCAATGAGCATAAGGGTGGGTTGATATTCAAAAACAACACTATGTTCTTATGATTGAATGAACATTTAAATGCAGAACATAAACCTGTTGGAATAAACTTGTTGGAGGCTTACTATGTCCATTTTTTGCCGCAAAAGATAAAAATTTCAATGCCTGCCTTTCCTCATTTTCTTTATGCTCTGGGATTGGGGGTTGTTTAAATCATGTTTCCTTACAGATTGGGAGTTGGGGGTCGTTTAAATCATGTTTCCTTACAGATATACTTCCTCTATAAACTTCTACACCATGAAAAATATGCAAATGAGGAAACATAAATTGAAAAAGAATGTCTTAAATATTCTTCAAATGTTTTTTTTGTTGCTACGTTAACTTTAGTTACAGTAACATTGACACGTCGAGAGTTTAGAAGTTAGAATGACTATTGAGAAAACTATCTTATTCTATTTTCCTCAAAAGAACTAAGTTATGGGGCTTTATGACAACCGATGCCAAGTGTAATTTATGACGATACATTGGTAAATACTGGAATGAATCAGTGGTATATCTAGGTAAACTAACTAAGAAATTGAATGAGAATTAGCTTGTCAATTCTACAAATTATGCAAGTGGATCCAATTGAAATTCAATTATTTATCATGGAATTCATTTTTTTTATTAATTGTTTTTCTTGAGACTAGCTGTTTGTAGTCTATTTCTCATACTCCTTTTGTTCTGCTTTACAGAGAAGCATTAAAAAATAAGGAAAAGGTGGCACATCATCTTCCATTGGAAGACTGTGCTATAACAATTTGCTTGAAAAATGCGCCTATTTTTCTTACAGAGTAAAAAAGAAAAACCATATCATAGCTCTATTTGATGCGTGTTTATGTTTTTGAAAGCATATCTTATCTAATGTCTGCTGTGGTGGACTTATTTCCTTATCTTCTTATTACATGCAGTTGTTCTGGTTCTACCCCTTGTATCTATTCAGTTTTATTCTTAGCTCTCTTTGGTAAGTCTCTCTTTCTTTTCCATAGACTATTTTTCTACTATGTATTTAATAGCCCCGAAGTAGGATAATGTTACCTATGAGATGGATAACAATTGGCCAATTTCTGCTAGTTCCATGTGGCACTAATTGTGGTCACTAAACAGTTTTATGATGTCTTAAAGCGTGTCTGTGCATTCACCAAGTAAATTATGTTATTACTTCTTCAAAAGTAGTTATAGGTTTGGGGTGTATTGTACATTGTCTATGACATATGTATGTGCATTTCTAAGTTTGCTATTATATTGGAAATATTACTTTTCAAGGTTTAATTTTGTGTATTTGTAATGTTATTTTCTAATGAAGGTACAATGACATTGCTAAATATGGGTTTGGTGCCATGGGAAGAAATCCATCTGCAAATAGTGAAGTGATAAAATCTGAAAATACACCTCTGAAGGAAAAGCCTGATGGACTTGACGGGTAGCTTTTAAACTTGAAAGTTGAAATGAATACTTGTCCTTGGCTAAAAGTTCTTAAGATTTACTTACTTTGCTTTAATTTTCTACAGAATCATGATTGGAATTGGAGAGCAGGTCTACTCTGCATTGCTTGGTATCTTCTTCTTTCTGGAGGTTATGTTCTACATTCACTTGCATACTTAAATAATTTAGGAATCTTTCTCTTGCCTTTTTTCACAATCTTATCTCAGTGCATCATTGTGCATCAACTCTTCAATCTCCACCGCTCACCTCCTATGTCTATATGCTATCAGCAGATAGAATTTTGATTGCAGTTAACTTGTTGCACTTCATTATGTGTTCTCCAATTGCCTACTTACTTCAAAACTGCACGCAGGTTTATGCTACAGGATTCATACCATATGTGGGAAAGGCAATCAACTTTATTCTTCTTTCCTGGATGTATGCATACTACTGTTTCGAGTAGGTGATAGTGCTCATCATTTTTGTGTTGTATTTTATTTTTGCTTGGAGATTGCTTACTTCATTCTTAAACCTGCTAGGTATGAGTGGAATTTGTCTGAAGTGTCTTTGGATAGAAGGCTGGACTTCTTCGAATCTAATTGGGCTTTTTTTGCTGGTTTTGGTAATATGGAATCTTTTGTTGCCAATTCTTGTATGACAGGATTTCATGATCTTCTTCATGTGTCTTTAACATTTTCTTCAAAAAAAGTCTTTAACATTGCAATTATACTGTTCATGATATTTTCTTCACACCCCTGCCCCACCCTCACCTGCTATTTTACGCAGTCATATCTTCCTTAACAAGATGACAAAGATTGTCATTTTAAAGTAGTGAAACCCAAGTCTTCATATCTTGTTCTCATTATACATTTATGATATCGATTGATATCTGCAATTATTACTGATGTACTATGTTAATTTCTTCATCTGCCTTCCCATTTTTTATTCTATTTTGTTCCTTTTTCCCATCAAAGGTCAAAGCATATTATCAGTTAACTCTTATATGTTTGTCCTTTAGTCTAAAACTCAACTGGTTCTCACAACCTCAAAACATTATTTGTTAAATTGTTGCTTAATTGTAGATTGCTCAAATTCCAATAGAATTTTCCATATTGCAAAATTATTCCTCTCAATATTGCATTTTTTTTTGTCAATAATTTGTCTTCTGTTGATCTTAGACCTATTCACTGACCGGTCTTTTTATACCATATTACTTTATATTCAACTTCATCATTCCCCTTATCATTTGAGATTAATGAGAAAATCGAATTGAGAAGTGAGTATTCTTTTCTTTATGGTCATAAGAAGCAGATAAGTGATTAAAGAAGAGTCGTAGTAAAGGCCCTGAAAATTACGAAATATTATGGAGAAAATAAAATTTCTTTAAAAGATATACTGGTTTATTACCGGTTTGATATTCTCTGTTCAATTCCTCTATTCTTCACAACGGTTCTTTGTTGCCTATTCTCAAGATAGTCTATCAGTAGTAACTTTTTAATTGACTTTTCAGGAAGCCCTTGTGTTCTGGCTATATTCTTCTTCTCACCTCTTGTGAGCTACGGCGTTATGGCTATTCTTTTCCCTCTGGTGCATAACTTTTCCCTTTTTAATGTTAATTTTCTACTATTCCTATTGCCTCAGGTTACATTCTTAAAAAATGTTTAGTCAAAGCTGGTAACATATGTAATTTGCAGTTTGTATTGACTGCAACGGGCTCAGGGTCTGAGCCGTTCATTTTCACTCAACGAAAGAAATGGAAAGGTGTAGACTTGGGAAGGCTTCCAATATTTTATGTGGCAGATACAATATTGTAAGCCATCAACTTTGCGTAGTCACTCATGAAAAAGTTTTGTTATTATGTTCTTATTTTTATTCTATGAACTTAAAGGCCATTTTCTTAGCCAGTTTGTTTCAAAATGATAATGCAATGAGCATATACAAATTAGCTGACGTTGGCCATATTTGGATCTAGCTATTTGTCTTCTCAAAAGTTGTGGCGCATGCAACTTTTAGCATGTTTAAAATTCTTGGAGATCATGTTGCACAAAATATAAGTCCATGAGACAGTTATTCTCCACTGCACTAATGGTTTGCCTACGAGTTTGCAATTCCTTCCTTTGAAACAATTGGTGTCTGTGAAAGTTTATTGGTAAGAGCATTTAAGTCACAGCATGATTATCTCCAGAACTTTAACAATTTATTTACAATTGTTTTAAATTCTGTGAAGGTACAAGGTAATCTTCCTTAGGATGCCAGAAACAACAAAACTAGAATGGTATTTGGAAATGATGTTTATGATCAGTAGATTCACATTTGGTGTTTTGATTCTATTTTATGAAAATGGAGAGCAGTCATTGTTTGAGTTTTGAGCCATTAAGGAATGCCAATCTTGTTTAGCACAATTCCTTTGCCACCCACTCTCTGTCTTTTCAAATAGCTGATGCTTTTGAATTACCTAATGATTTTGTAGGATGTCAATATCCCTCTGCAGGATGTTAAGTTGTTATATGTGGCATGAGAACTGACATGAATAAATAACTATGATAATATTTAACTTCGTATTTTATTCTGCAGAATATGGATCTTGTCTCTTCTTCCTTTGGAACGTGGAAAGTTAAGGCAAGATATGAAAGAAAACTAAGAAAATGTGGTTCAATCTCTTATAGATCTCAGGATCTGTGAGCTTGTGGTGTAGAATCGAATCAGCATTCTTTTAGCTTCGGTCAAGTATATTTGCTTGGAGAGACTTATTTATACTGACTTGTCTTAAAGGATGGTGTGCATTAAGGTAACAAGCAGGTCTGGAATGAAGTGGTAGTGGCTGAATGTGTAAAGCAGAAGAATGTTTCAAACTGATGGTTCTAAATCTTTTAGGAATGAGATCTGGTGTAACTAAAATTTTCATTTGTATATCTTTGACTTGAAATGGGTACAGTGAATAGAGCGCAGCTAGATTTGATAAAGATTAGTCTGAATGTTATGCTAGTTAAATGGGATGCTGAAGTTTTAGGCATAATGTGTGTAGCGTCTGATTCTCTCATCTCAATCATAATTGTCATTCTTGTTAGCTTGCACAATCATTTTCCTTTTTCTCATCATTGTTGATTGTTCACGAGAGTAGGTAATAGTCGTATTTTAGTTTTTCTAATGAAGCAAAGGAATTTAAGAAAAGAAAGCAGAAATTCCATTAGTATTTATTGACATTGAATATAATTTAAAGTATAATTCCGTTGTATCTAAATTTGTCACATGGACTCTTCAAAATCTAGCTCAAGTAGCATAATACATATGGTCTTATTAACGAACAAATTTTCTTTTCTGAATCGTAAACGTTTGAGGTCCAAGCTACCAAAATGCTTACTGTCTCATAAAAGAACTTTGAATTCTATTTCTATCCAAGCTACTGAAATGCTTACTGTCTCATAAAAGAACTTTGAATTCTCGCTTCTATTTTGGTTTGAAATTTTGTTTGTTCTGCCTTTGTTTTGCGCTTCGTGTTCATTCCTCCTGGCTTCTTCTTATTCTTCTTCGTCCTTGAATGGTTTGCCTTTCTTTGTTTAATCCACCAGGAGAAGTTTTTTTGTCTTCTATATCAATTACTTTATTTGGGACGAACTCTTCAAATGTTCCAGGTCATGGTCAGGTTGCCACTATCGAGGTTGTTCACGAGACTTCTGACGGGTGAAGGCGATTATTGCTCAATTTCGTTCATAATTGTGACGCTCCATAATTTCCTAAGCTACAATAATTCAAATAATTCTTAAAACATATCGTTAACCATCAAAATTTTTATCAATTTCAAAAGAGAGGATTATTTGTAATGTTCTATACAACACAACTATCTAAACAGTCACATTTAAAAATACATAAAATCAAATAACTTTATTCGATTAATCTGCTGGTTCTATCTAAATTTCATTGTCTCAGTCCCGTACACTGAGGTAACTGCCAATCTCTCGATCTCTTAAAAAAATAAAATAGTAACAGGCGAGTTACTTATTCAATAAAGGTAATTGATCGTACTCTTAAAATCAAATAACTTAATAAATAATTGTAAAACTTAGTCAAAGAGATTAAAACATACA
>JAOQMS010000005.1:18041401-18051498 GCA_027563885.1 Erythroxylum longipes
TGGGCCCGATTTGGTTATGGATTTTTGCGTATCATGTTTGTGGTTTAAAACAAAAGAAAATTTTTATACCGATTTCTAAGTGATTGACTACTCTAGCATGCCACCCTCGCGGGGCACGAGCTCGGACATCACCCATCGATGTTAGGTTCGGATCTTGCGGGAGTGGGATGCTACATTTATGGGGTGTTGGTTCTAGACAATCGTATGTTTGATTACTCTCTCTCGAGTTATAACTATTCTCTAATTTGTAAACCCTAATCGAATTATGGACTTGCAATCTCTCAATTCACAACTTACACACAATTCTAATTAATTCTAAAGCTCTCTAATAACCAATCGGGTCTCACACAGGATCTCTCTCTATGAAATTACTAACTAGATTGATTAAGTGGTCAATTAGATCGCCTAATTCTTATTAATCTGATCTAATCATTTTTATCCAGCTTACCCTCTCGATTTGTCACCTAAACATTCAAATACATTAATTAATCATAACACCCAAATCAAATAAACACAATTTAACTATATTAACATTAAATATAAACAAAATCCAGAAGGAAAAGTTATAACATTGTTAACAACTCAAAATTCATAACCATACAACTCATCTCAATCTTACACATTAAATGAATTAAAAGGGAAATGGGGAGGAAATGAAACTTAAGTTAGACGATTTAAGAAAGCAGCGGCGTCAGGAGATTACCTATTCTGGGAAGTTTCAACATCAGAACCCTCCTCTTCTTCCTCTTCTTATTTTCTCTCTCTCTTCTTTCTCTCTCTATTTAGGGTTTCCAAATGTAGGCTGATTGTAGAACTCCTTCTAGGGTTACCTTATAATGCTTTTATATTCTTTTCCAATTAAGGTATCCCTAGTGTCTTTCCGGGATCTGAAACGACTGAAATGTCCCTAAAAAACTTGAATCCAGAAGTGACCCCATGTCTGTCTGCGTACAGACTATAATCTTGGCCCTTAGTGCACTATCGTGCCCAGTTTGTTTGCTCTCTATCATGATTGTGGCTGACTCCCCATGATCGTGGTCGTTTACTTGAGCTTCTATCATGACCATGGCCTGCCTGCCATTGTGGGCTTGTGTTGATGCTTCTGTCACGATGGGCTTGACGATTATGGCCCTTAGTGCACGATCGTGGCTAGTTTGTCTGCTCTCTGTCACACGTGGTTGACTCCCCACGATCATGGTCGTGTGCTTGAGCTTTTATTACGATCGTGGCCCGCCTACCACGATCGTGGGCCTGTGTTGATGTTTCTGTCACGATCGTGGCCTGAAATACTAACAAACTCATCACGACAGCTCATATATATATATATATATATAATTGAAGCTCAAATACATGTTTTCACCCAAAAAAAAAACTTAAAACATAAATATTTATAAACTAACACAATTCTTCACCTAAACACACACTAAACAATTAAATTAATCACTAAATATACACCAAATTATCTACAAAAATACAACGCAATCTACACCTATCAGTACACTCCCAAGACCCTAACACACTATTAAGAACATTAAACTCACAAAAAGGCAACAACTAACAACAAAAAGTATATCAAACATAGGAGATGAAGAAGAACATCCAGGAATTCCATCTTTCCAGATCAAGTCTTTACCAGTACTAGCTATAGCTATGTTGTGCACTTGCGGTTATTACAATATTGATTGTTACAAAATAGGTCAATCAAGTTGCTCGTGCCGTTGTCGGAGATTTTATTTAAAATTTGCTTTTTTATTTATTTTATTTTATTTTATCTTGTTGTATTTGTGGTTTATTAATTTAATTATCTTTTGAATTTCTTTATTTGATCTTGAGTTATGGTTTATTGTAAGAATTACGATTCATTGTCATAGCCACAACTCACAATGGAAGGATGGAGCATACGAGACTTTTATGGGAACCAGAATGTGCCTTTATAAACTATGACGTCATCATTTAGGAGAGTGAGGTGTTCTCACATGTTTTCAAAAGCTCAACTAATAATCAAGTCCTATAGCAACATTGGTAGAAGTTATTAGTACAATCGTGAATGTCAAGCACCTACTTATACATAGGAGAAATAGAGCAAGTACAATCGACCTTAAGGTGCGCTATACAAGAATGACTACAATTCAAAGTGGAACAATTCTTATATTTTTGGATGGAATGTTTACTCCAGCTGGATATTTACGGCACCAAGCACTTCCAGTTAATGAGCCAACTTTGGAAGATAAATTAATGGAAACCCTTGAAAGTTGACTGACATGCATTTGAGAGTAAAGAAAAGACAAAGGTAGGTTTCATAAATGGAGGGATATTTCAAGAAGAACTTCTGAAAGAAAAAGAAAGTATTACAGATCGACTAATGGAATGCATTGCCAAGAGAGTAACTAGTCAACATGAATTTGATAAGAGACTTTCTTTACTTGCATATGATGAGTATAATTTGAGCTTCCAACCGTCTCAAAGAGAAGAAAAGACAATAGTTGATTTCATGAATAAACATACAGTTTAAGAAGGTGAGGAGGTAACTGCTACTATGAAAGATATGGTGATTAAGTTTATTTAAGAATCCAACATAAGGCAACAGGAAACAGAGGCTTGTATATAGAATTTGGTGAATCAAATCGATCAGCTGGTGGAGATATTATCTAATGAACAATTAGGGAGTCTGCCTAGTCCTAATGAAACAGATCCTAATTAATTTGGAATGAAAATCACCCTTAGTAGTGAAGATGAGCTCTCAGAAGAGGAAGAGAAAGAGGAAGCAAGTATTACAGATAAATTAATGGAACTCCTTGTTGACATGAAAGCTGAGCGATGTGAATTTGAGAGTGAAGAAAGGCAAGGGTTGGCTTCATAAATGGAGTGACATTCCAAGAAGAGCTTTTGGAAGAATAATAAGTCTCCATCCAAGAAGGAAAAGTAGAGGAGTGATAAAAGGTAATTGAAGAAGATAAGTCAAAAACCTCTATCCAAGAAGAAGAAGAAGACGAGAGGACAAAGGAGGCTAAGGAAGAACTAGCAGAGGAACCAAGTAAGGAAACTACTAACGAGGTGTTGGTAGTGACCTTAAGCCACTTCCCCTAAGACAAGTTGCTTGAGCCAATCGACAATTCAGGAAGTTTTTTTCTCCTTATTTAATTAACAATTTGTCATTAAAAAGGGCATTATTGCTTGAAATTGGATTTATTAATTTGATAAATTATGTCCTTGTTATTATCTTGCAACAAGTAGCTAGTTTATAGGCTATGAAATTGCTTTGTGGAGAAATAGTGGACGCAAGCTGTTGATTATTGATCCAGGATGAAGTTAAGCATAAAGGTCATGTTGAGCTACTAACGTTAAAGAAGCACTGCATGGAAGGTAAACTATGAATTAGTTTTAATGTTACTTCAACTTTGATATTATCTTTTGTTTGCTTTTGTCTTAGTATAGGATTTTATTTTCTGTTATGTTATTTCTTTTATTTCTTTTTATCCTTTTCTTTTATATTTTACAAGGATGTTAATTTCATATTGGATGGGTAAGAATCAGATAAATCATTATAGTAAGGAAAGTACCACTAAACCTTTTCAAATTTTCATAAATGCTTATATTGTGTACATTGAGAACAATGTACAACTTTAAGTTTGGGGATGGGTTTAATGAATCTTTAACTGATTTCTTTAAGTTTATTATAATCCTAATTAAAAATTTTATTAATTTATATCTTGAATTGGTTGAATATGTCCATGAATAATGTATTTCATTGTTAAATATTGATTTGAATTGTTGTGCAAAAGGATGATGGTTAAAATAAAATTAGTTTTCTAAGATATATTTTTTCATCATCAATGAAATATTCAAGTTGAATGAAATTGTATATTATTTACACATATATATACCCAATTTTTTTCGTGAGCTTTTGAGCTTAAAGAGCGGATTCCATAAAAATTTTAAAGTTCTCGTTATTCTTTCATATGTGTGATATCTTGTATAGTAGGATAATTCTAGAACTTGCTTTTATTATGCATACTTGATACCATATTTGTTAAATTAGAAACATTAACATGATAAAGGCGTTTAGATTTACCAACTTGTTATAGCATATTTCTTTGAAAATTACCATACTTGTAAAAGTTACCTTTAGGAAAAACCAAGTTAAACCTTAGCCTTTTTCATTGATTAAACCCGCATATTAACCTTTATCTTATTTTTCTTTGAAGTCCTTTTTATTGTTTTCTTGTTTTGAACCTTGAAGGTTATTTGGGTTATTTACATGTTTGAGACTTGAAATTCTTGAAAGGTCGGTTATTTCTTTAATTGTGGTAGATGATGAAATTGCTCTAAATTATTGTGAAAAAAAGAAGAGGAAAAAAAGAGGAAAAGTAAAGAAAAGAAAAAAAGGGAAAAAGAAAAAAAAGGATATAGTACCATTAGTTTTATAATGAAAGGACCTATGTAAACTTGTAAATAAGTATTGAAATATATTGTATATTAAATTTCCTTTAATTTACCCCTTTTTATTATCCCAATCATACCATAACTAAGCCCTATTATAGCTATACAATGACTTTTTGATTTTTGTTTCTAGTTTGTACATAAGTGGTGGAGATGTGATTTTACTGCAAGCATCTGGTAAGAGTTCTACTATGCATTGATTGAGAGTTTTGATGCTTTTCACCTTAAACATTTGAGTGCATTGAGTGAAATCATGGTAAGGGTGTAAGGAAATAGGCTTTTGATTTCAATGCGATTGTTGATGTGATTAATATTACTTACGAAGTTAATTTTAGAATAGATTGACTCTAATTGTATATCAATTTGATTGAATATGATATGATGATGTATAGTATGAATGGACAGATTGAGATTGATGATGGATTGACGTTATAAAATTTATAATTTTGATTATGGTTTGCTTGAAGACAAGCAAAAGCTTAAGTATGGGGATGTTTGATAAATGGATCTTTGACTATATTTTACACCCATATTTGATGTATTTTTCTTGATATTTTATAATTTTATAGTATATTTGATACTTAATATGCATAAAGAATGTTTACAGAGTATAATTGCCTTCAAGGACTTAAAGGAGAAGAATTCGGATAAAAACACGACATAAAATGAAGATTCAGAGTACAAAAGGGATATATGTTTGTGCAATAGGCCATGCAGTTTCGTGAATTCTGGGCATTTTGGTGATGTGCGATCTGTTGCATGGTCATACAAGAGACTGTGCATCTCCCAGAACCCTAAGTTTCGTGATAAAAAGACGTTTTCAAGATATATTGAAAGGGAGGCATTTAGAGTAGACTCTTGGAGGCGATTCCAAATGTGAAGTTCATTCTCAAAGGATGATTTTAGTCCAAAAAAGTGGATAACACGAAAGAAATCATCAAAAGATCCATCAAAATACAAGACTAAGCCTCTACATTGTAAGAACATTCAATAGAAGACAATCAAGGAGATTTAGAATTATAAACCACTGTTTTTCATTTGTATTTTTGTTTATTTATATTTGATTTCATATTCGATCATGTGTAACAAAACATCCAGTTTGTATTTAGGTTAGACGAACCTTATGGCAATACTTTTATATGATTTGATTCTTTTATTAATGCAATTGGTTGTTTGATACATTGGGATCTGATTATGTGTTTTATTTATGTTATAATAACCCGAGAATAATATATCATAATTTTAGTTCATATGCGAAAATTGAAAAATCTTAATGTGAATAGATATACCGTAATTAGAAGGAGTTGAATGCAACCTTAGAGATAGGATGACATAAATCTTCCCGATTAGGGTCAAACCTAATAAAGGGACTCATAAATTGGTAACGCAATCCTATAAGATTTAACTTGAGTAATTCAGTTAAAGACCTTAGGATTAGTTGTTAGTAGACTCAAAGTCACCTATTAGCATACTGTAGGAGTCTTTACAATCCAATACATCAACAAAACAATTCCATGGTATAAGATCAATCTATTAAGGGTGTAAGGGGAATCTAACATAGATACTAATTTTTAGAATGTTATTTTTTAAGTGAATTCCACTATCTTTGCATTCATTCTCGTTTCCTATTTCTTTACTTGTTTTAGTTTTAATTTTCTTTTTATTAAAAATCTAAATTCAATAAATAGGCTAGATAATAGGGGAAGGGTAATTAATAATATTCATCATCTTTGTGGATTCAACTAGTAGTTGCTGGTACTAGCTACAGCTACGCCATGCATTTACAGTTATTACAATATTAACCGTTACAAAATAGGTCAATCAGTTGTCGTGTCATAAGTCTTTTCTTCAAATTTGACAAAGTTATTATGAATTCACTTCAATTTTCTCCAAATTTATTCCTTTTCCTTTGAGAGACTGAAAGAAGACTTGAAATAAAATACAAATCATTTTAAGTACTATATTCTATTAAAAAATACCTAAATATTGGCTTAGTGCTCTTAAAATCATGCTAAAAATAAATTCTATTTAGCATAGATGATTTTTCAATAAAATATAGGGGCCAATTGATATACCATAATTATGCGACCATTCCTAGAAATTAGGAAGCTTATGTTTTGAGCTCACTAATAGGCAATCATTAGATGAAGGATAAACCTACATCTTGGACTTCTTTTAACTTGGGTTCCCTTTCGAGACAAGTAATGTTCCTTGCTACATCCCTATCATAGAGCATCACTCATAAACAAAACATCGAGATTTAGATACGTGAGAAGTTGTTTAGAAATCATTATCACTATACAACCCATATAAGGAAAAGAAATAAACTAGGTAACTAAGAAAAACAATTCAAATATATATTCTTTGTAATCTCCTTCAAAGAAATCGAACTTTATCATTAAAGAGTCTACACTAGAAAAACCTCTAACATTATTCTGTAGAGGCAAATGACATCCACCGTAAAAAGAATTTACAATTGAGTGAAATAGTAGTCCGACGAGTAACATATATGTGCACATAAATCACAATAACTTATTAGTTTAACAAAATATAGGAAAAATAAGCTTCTAAGTTATCAGAAGACACATGTTAGTGACAAATAATGATAAATGCCCAATTTTGGACCAAACATTTTTTGATTTGATCAATTTAGGGCCAAATATTTTAACTGCTCAATTAAGGTCTAAACTTTGTTAAGTTTACTCAATGTTAGGCTATTTTAAACGAAAACCTGGCAGTATCATATACGCGCCATTAAGTTTGACCCTTTTACTTTGTTATTCCTTGGTCTTTGTGCTTGCTTCCATACATATAACCCTGCTAGCTACCAAGTTTTGGTCTTTTCATATTTTTATAAGAAGGAAATGGAAATGGAACCACAAAAAATTTGCAATTTTCTTTACAACCTCCAATATTGATGATGTCAAGTTTAGAAACTAATTCTTGTTTAAAAAATAAAATTAAACATATGTTTACGCATAATAAATATTATCCATTGTGTCCATATAAACAATAGAAAAACGTGACAAAAGAATCATATACTTAGTCTTACCTTAATTTTTGCAAAAAAACAAAGCTTTACCGTCAAATTCAAAGCCTCCTTGCCTTCACAATATCATATATATAATAATTTAAGGTCTGCATTTTACTAATTTCTAAAAGAAAATGGCCCTTCCCTTGGTTGCTTCCTCTTCAATTTGTGGTTTCACAAGTTTACCTCTAAGGAACCAAGACTTGTTGCTTGTTCATAACCCTAAAGTCTCCGACCAGACAATAACCCATAGATTTGGGAACTACCAACTTGCTTTATGGGACTATAATTACATCCAATCACTAACAAGTGATTTCTTGGTAATGTCATCTTGTTGTTTTCATTCTCTCTTCCAAGTGTTGTTGGTACTTCAGTTTCTATTTGTTTGTGCAGGTGGAGTCATCTATAGAACGAATCGATAAGCTCAAGGAAGTTATGAGTGCGATGCTAGGGAATAAAACAATGAATTGTTTAATCAGTTAGAACTAATTGACATGATTTAGGGACTTGGGTTTATTTATGCTTTTGAAAATGAGATAAGAACCATATTGGAGAGAATTTACAACGATAAGAAGCATATAGTAATACCTCGTCGAATAATGATTTGTACCCTAAAGCTCGTAAGTTCATACTCTCAAGACAACATGATTTTAAGTTTTTGCAAGGTATGAGGAGAGATTTTTCATATCATGTGCAATGAACTCTTAATCATCAATCTAATATACATAATAAATTGCAGAGATTTTCGACGTCTTTAAGGATAATCAACAAAACTTCAAAGCATGTTGTATGAGGACAAGAGACAACAAGTATGAGGCATCGTTCCTGGCAGAAGAAGGTGAGAGCATCTTAGAGGATGCAAGAGATTTTGCGGGGAAGAACCTTGAAGAGTATGTGAACTGCAACAAAGGTGATATGAACCGCAACAAAGGTGATTACATTCAAATGTTAGCTAGTCATTCCCCAGAGCTCCCATTACATTGGCGAATGCCAAGGTTGGAAGCCAGGTGGTATATGGATGTGTACCAAAAACAATCCATGAATCCTATGCTTCTTGAACTTCCGAAAATGGAGTAAAAGTTCACCAGGAGGATCTAAAATGAGCATCCGACTAAGCTTGTGTTCCTATGCATTCGACATAGTAAAATCCAAACAACTTACTTCTTAAAAGGTGTTGTTTACTTTTCTTAAGGTGGTCTTTTCGCTCAATCTTTAAAGAAAAAGTACCCTTTGTAAGAGATAGGACAGTTGAGAGTTTTATGTGGACAAATGGGGTTGCAACGGAACCAAAGTATAGTTATTTCAGAACACAAAGCATAAAATACGGTCAACTCGGTACAATAATTGTTAACATTTACGATGTGTATGGCGCCTTGTATGAACTTGAGCTTTTCACCTCTGCCTTGACAGGTTAGTATAATCGTTGTATATTTAAACTAAATCAAGAACAACTCTAATTCGGGTTTAAGAGAATTTGATAAATGGGATATTTTGTTTGGTTTCAGGTGGGATATAAACTTGATGAACCAACTTCTGTATTATATGAAGCTAACTTTCTTTGCTCTAGTCAATTATGTAAATGAAGTGGCTTACGTTTCTCTTTGGGATCATAGAGTTGACGTCATCTACTACCTCAAGAAATCAGTACTAAACTTCATCTTTCGTAGTATTAATCTGCATATAGGAATTAACTGTATAATTACTTTCTTAATATGGCTATTTATTTCTTTTGGTGGATAGATTTATGTAAATCTTACTTAGTGAAGCACAAGTGGTATGTCAGTGGATATAAGCCGACGTTGTAAGAGTACATAGACAATGCATGGATATCTATAGGCAATCCTTTGGTTCTAGTCCACACATATTTTCTAACAACAAATCCAATCACGGACAAGGCTATGGAATCACTCAAGGAAGATGGGTACCCTAATGTCATCAAATGGTCGTCAATGATTTTTAGGTTAGTTGGCAATCTTGGAACATATTTAGTATTGAAAACCTAAAATTTTTTGTTTCTATTCATAGTCTATAGGTTTTCTATACCATTTTTTATTTTCTTTTTTTGGATGTTTTAAATAGTACAAGTTACAAAGAGGTGATTTTCTGAAATCAATCCAATGTTACAGCCACGAAATAAGAGCTTCTGAAGAAGAAAGTCGTGAACATATACACTATCTGATTAATGAGACAAGGAAAAAGATGAACACAAGAGCGCTCTCAAACCTAAGCACTTTGTCCTAACTCCCTCTCTTTGCAATTTTTCATTTTTCATTTAATGGTTAAGGCCAAGGGACGAGTGAGTGCGTGTGAGTTCTGTGTTAGACGTCCAAAATAATAATGACGCATGTATGACACTTTCATATTTCCGTCTGAAATAACATAATATTGATTAGACTCGATAAAATTTAAACCTTAATTGAGCAGGTTAAAATGTTTGGCCCTAAATTGATTGAATCAAAAAACGTTTAGCCCAAAATTGGGCATTTAGCCTAACAAATAAGTTAGTATACTAGAAAATGAACTTCAACTTGATTAATATGGAGAAAGAAAGTAGTAGTAGTAGTAGTAGTAGTAGTAGTAGTAGTAGTAGTAGTAGTAGTAGTAGTAGTAGTAGTAGTAGTAGTAG
>JAOQMS010000005.1:18053615-18067298 GCA_027563885.1 Erythroxylum longipes
CGCAAATAAATCATCACTTCATCACCTTCTTTAAAAATCTTCTCACGCCTATGAGTATCAACATGTGCTTTATACTTGGCGTTAGAAATCTCAATTTGATCACGTACCTCCTTTTGCACTGTATGGATATGATCTGCCAAGTGTTCAGCTGCAATTGAGTATCCTGGAATCTTAGGCAGGGGAACAAAGTCCAGAGTATGGCGTGGAGCTCGACCATAAATGACTTCAAATGGTGATTTACCCGTGGTCCGACTTTGTATGTTATTGTATGCAAACTCTGCCTGTGATAAGAAGAAATCCCATTGTTTAGGACGATCACTGTAGAGGCATCTGATGATATTGCCTAATGACCTATTCACCACCTCAGTTTGTCCGTCTATTTGTGGATGATAGGTACTGCTGTATTGCAAATCTATGTCAAATCGACGTCATAAATTCCTCCAAAAATGACTAAGAAATTTTGTGTCACGATCTAAAGTAATGGTCTTTGGAATCTCATGTAAACGAACAACTTCTCTGAAGAAGAGGTTGGCTATATTCGTAGCATCAGCAGTCTTGTGGCATGGAGTAAAATGACTCATTTTGTTGAATCGATCTATTACCAAAAAAATGGAATCTTGTTGTCTTTGTGTATGGGGTAATCCTAACACAAAATCCATAGAAATATCTTCCCACAGACCACTTGGAATTGGTAAAGGTGTGTATAAACCAGTATTTTGTTGTTGTCCCTTAGATGTCTGACAAATATAACATCTTTGTACAAACCTTCCAAAATCTCTCTTCAACTGTGGCCAATAATATCAGGCTTCAATTAGGGCAATGGTCTTATCTCGACCAAAGTGCCCAGCTAGACTACCGCTATGCAGTTCTCTGATTATCTCTTCTTTAAGGGAGCAAACTAGTATGCATAAGCGCTTCCATAAAAATAGATAACCATCTTGTATGAGAAATTCACTAGGTTGTTTATTATGACAACGTTCTCAATGATATTTAAAATCTGCGTCAGTCAAGTATAATTCCTTGAAAGTATCAAATCCTACGACTTCTGCATGTAAGGTTCATACAAGGGATACTCGTCGGCTAAAGGCATCTGCCATTTTATTTTGCTCTCTAGATTTGTGTTTCAAGGTAAATGTGAACTGTTGAAGAAAATAAATCCAACGCAAATGCATCCGATTATGAGTCTGTGGATTGTTGATGAATTTAAGAGCTTGATGATCAGAATATAGCACAAACTCTCGTTATATTAGATAATGTTTCCAATTCTTGAGTGCTTGCACAATAGTATAAATTTCTAGATCATAGGTAGACGAATTTTTTCTGGCTTCACTTAGCTTCTCACTATAGAATGCTACTGGACGACCTTCTTGTGAAAGAACATCTTCTATTCCCATAATAGAAGCATCTGTATGTACTTCAAAAAGCTTCTCAAAACTGGGTAAGGCTAATACTGGGGCATTGGTCAGCTTCTCTTTGATCAATTGAAAGCTCTTCTCTGCAGCTTCGGTCCATACAAATGGTCCCTTCTTTAAATAGTCAGTCGTGGAACTTGCTATGCTGTTGAAGTTGCGTATGAAATGCTTGTAGAATGTAGCTAATCCATGAAAAGAACGTACTTTAGAAATATTTGTGGGTGATGGCCATTGCCGGATAGCTTTAACCTTCTCATCATCCACCATAATCCCTTTGTCGCTCACAATATACCCGAGAAAAATCAATTTACTAGTCATGAAACTGCACTTCTTGAGATTGACATACAACTTATTTTCCTTCAATGTAGCAAAGACGAGTTGCAAATGCTCATAATGAAGCTCCGGCGTCTTGCTATAGATAAGTATATAATCGAAGTAAACAACTACAAACTTATCCATGAATGGTTGAAGAACTTGGTGCATAAGCCTCATAAAGGTGCTGGGTGCATTTGAGAGTCCAAAAGGCATGACTTTCCACTCGTACAGTCCTTCCTTGGTTTTGAAAGCTGTCTTCCACTCATCTCCTGAACGAATGTGTATCTGGTGGTAGCCACTTTTCAATTCTATCTTGCTGAAAATGTTGGCTCCTTCTAACATGTTAAGCATATCATCTAATCGAGGGATAGGAAATCTATACTTCACTGTGATCTTGTTGATGGCTCGACTGTCAACACACATGCGCCAACTACCATCCTTCTTTGGTGTGAGTAGGGCCGGTAGTACACAAGGACTAATGCTTGGTTGTACTACTCCTCTTCTTATTAGGTCATTAACTTGGCCTTGTAAAATTGAATGTTCTTGAGGACTCATCCGATAGTGTGGTAAGTTTGGCAAGCTTGCTCTTGGTACCAAATCAATAGCATGTTGAATATCACGCATGGGTGGTAACCCATCTAGTAGCTCATCTAGAAAGAGTTCAAGATACTCATCCGCTAAGGGTTGCAAGGCTTCTGGCACTTTAGTAGCTGCAAAACCTTCTCCTTTAGCGACCGAAGCAATCAATCCTTGCCGTCCTTCAACTTCCTCAAGTATTTTGTTAGTAACTAAAAGAGACCGCCCCTCCGCTTTATAAGTTTTTGGGCGTTCTTTTACATTTGCTGGAACAAGGACAATCCTTTTTCCGTCTTTATGAAAACTATAGAAGTTGTCTTTCCCTTTATGCAACACTTAATAGTCATATTGCCACGGTCTTCCCAGAATAATATGACTTACATCCATATCGATGATATCAAAGACAAGCTCATCAAAATAAACACCACCAATAGAAAATTAAATTTTGCATTGCCTATTTGCCTCTTGTTGGTGTCCATTTGAAATCCAACCAACTAAGTAAGGCTTTGGATGGGTTCTTAGTTGCAGCTTCAATTTATCTACTACAACTTTTACCACGACATTTTCTTCACAACCGCCGTCAATAACTAGGTCACACACATATTCTCCTACTTTACAAGTTGTTTTGAACATTTTATTACGCTGCGATTCCTGGTGTGGTTGTTTTATGTTTTGCAGCACATGTTGGATCACACTGAACCATCTTCCTTCATCTGCATAAGCGTATGCAATGTCCTCTTCATCAGAATTGCACTGTTGATTTTCTTCATTACAAGTACTGTCTTCACCATCTTGTTCTTCCTCATGTCCTCTTGGTTGACTAGATTAACTCCTCGGGTCCTTGGCTGCGGACAAGTGTTGGATCTATGCTCAGTTGTGCCACATCGATAACACTTATCTTGAGTTGCATAAGCGTAAGGATTGGGAGGTTGGTTCTTCTTTTCAATTTTCTGTCCAAATGATCTTTGTTGTTAATTGGGACCCTTTTTGTAATTTTGGGTAATAGGGCCAGGTGTAAATCGACCACCTTCACCCCCACTTGTACGTCTAATAGGTGGTTGTGTATGTTGTCCTTCAACTGTTATTTCTTTTCCCTTGTTTTGAGGGTTGCCTCCATGTGAAGACTCCCCGATGTATGGATTATAAGGTTGTTGTCTGCGACTAGAGAACCTGCCACTTTGAGTTTGCAAGTTGTATGGCCTCACTAAGATTCCATACATCTTGAATACCCATTCTATCTTGGATGTTCGGCTTTAACACACCAATAAACCTTACTGCTCGTTGTGATTCTGTTTCTGAAAGGTTATTCTGGGTGGATAATCGAAAGAATTCAGTTGCATAATCACAAACGGAACAATCTCCTTGTCTACAATTTTGATATTGTTGAAAAAGAATTTAATCGTAGTCACGGGGTAAGAAATTACCCTTCAATAATTGCTTCATCCGCCGCTAGGATCTTATTCGCATTTTCCCCATACGAACCCGTGACATTTGCTCTTGCTCCCACCAAGTTGAAGCTCCTCCTTTTAGTTTGTAGGCCACTAGTTTGACTTTTTTATCTTTAGGAATCTCCATATAGTCAAAGAACAGTCTACCTCATTAAGCCAATATAGGAATTCTTCAATGTGTAGCTGGCCATTGAAAGTAGGAAGCTCCATCTTTAATTGATACTCAAAATTACCTCTAGTACGACCTAAGTTTCTCATTTGGTTTTGCCTCATGTCAATGTTTTCAGGGGTTCCAATATCCTCATCACTTCTATCATCAAGATCCCTTTGATCATGCCTATGAATTGACATTTCCAAATTCAGCGGGGTTGATTTTGATAATTTCTTGGTTGTTGTGGTGGTGGCTCTACCCAATCACATGTACCATCTACCATCATTGACAGGTGTAGCAGCTTGTAGTTCGACATGCAAACCTTAGGGGAAGCCCAAAGCTAGCTATCTCTTCCTTGCTCGACTTCCCGACTTGCCTTCAGGAATCAATTAGCTCGATGAATGACAGGGTTGCCTTGTGTTGGGACGGTAGGCAAGTTTCGGTACTCAGTTCCAGGCGGTTTGTTTTCCAGTAAGGTACTCAATCAAGCCCAAGCCGTTCAAGCAAGCGGATCGTAAAAAAACCACCTCTCATTGCAAGCTCTGGAGAACTTATGTTCTCATGTCATTGGAGGTTGAATCTTCAGGGTTAGCCATCTCTTTCTTTTTTTTTTTTAACACAAAGTGAATCCTTTAAGGAAAATCCCTGCTCTGATACCACTTGATGCAGTGAAACAACTATTAAGACTGAATTTAGAATTGAAATAAAACTAAATTTAGCAAGAACAATTAAGAGTTATGTTGAAACAACCAAAATCTCTCAAGAACACAAGAACTTTGAACAGACAAATAACTTTCTTTCTTTTGATTGAATGATGCCCCCAAGCATTAGCAATACATGCATATATATAAGCTGCTCGACAGCCCCTTACATTGGTAAAATACAACTAGAAACAGCCTAACATATAGCTAGAAAACAGCTGAATTACAGCAGTGAAAACAACTCAAAATACTGCTGTAAATATAGCTAAAATACAGCTGTGAATACAGCTCAAATACAGCTATGATTAGTGTTGTTATTCGTCAATAACTTGGATTCTCATAACCATACAAATAAAGCAGGATATAAGAACATGGATTTCATTTGACAAATTATACACGAAAGCATTCCTCAAAATGAGGCTTACAATAACAATTATCTAACAAAGCCCTCAAGATCCTTCATTACGTTGAACTCCACAAGGCAGATATTCTAACTCTTAAGTACAAATGTGACGTCTCCTACACTAGATCCACTGGCATTGAATTCCACATGGACACTTATTATAGTGGTTTTGCCCTATCTGGGCTGAAATGACAAGTGCAGTCAGTTTAGTAAACCAGCCGAGGCCAAAAATAGCTGCACAACAATCCTCTGGCCTAATAATTTTACTTATATGCGAAGTGGCCCAGAGACAGGTTCACTTCCAGAATTAGCATCCTTGTGTTTCAAAGAAAGGTTTGCAAATTGGGAATCAAGATCCCTGCTATAAGTACGATGATGACCATAAGACAGTTGCTGTTTTTGATGCTGCTGTTGATACACTGCTTGTAACCTTCCAATCTCCCTCTCCAAAACTTCATGCTCCACTGATGCCATTCTCACAAGTTAAATCAACACAAAACGGGACAAATTGACCGTCTCAAAAGGAAAAGAAAATTAAAAAAAAGCATAAGTTTCCTTATGACGAGACATTTTTGCATTTGTATTCATTAGCTAACTTGCATTCAACTTCATCCTTTAACTCATTAATTGGAGACTGACAAAATTCCCACATGTTTCAAGTGCTAGAAAGAGGCACTTTGGGCCACTTTGGGCTTGGGAGCAAAGGTGAACAGTTATATAAATACCAAGCACAAGAACAAATGAAGGGATAAATTAGCCAAAAAGAAAAACTCTGAAACAGATCCTGGAAAAGATAAGTACTTTAAGCTGTTTACCAATGTGACCAACCAAATCAAACACATAAAGGATAGGAACATGATATTGATAGCTGTCCGAAGTTGAGTAATATAACTTACAGCGCTTAATAAGCTGCTCCTGTGTTAAGCTTTCCAAACGCTGCTTCAGGGTTTTATTTTCCATGCTCAAAATAAGATTTTGATGGTTGAGAAATTCAAGCTCTGCTGAAACCCCAGATTCTTCTGCCTGTGTTGAGTACAAAGGAATTTGACGAGATCAGAATTAGGTTTTTGTCATTTTGTTGTAAGGTAAATTGCATATACTTCAAAATGAGGATAGGTTCAGTTTCTGTTGCTGCTCTAACATTACTTGCCTGTAAAGCTTGTACATTTCTCTCCAACTCTGCTATGTACTGAAGTTTTCGAACCCGAGAACGTTGAGCAAATTGCCTACATACATTGAATTATAGGTTACATTAACATATATGTCATATTAGATTTCAGTTGATTCAAGTGTATTCATAATCATCAACATAAAATCCATGATAAAGATTGTAATTTTGTCTACAGGTAGCACATCTCAAGGTATAAGAACGAAATCTTATTATCCCAAGAGAATAAGTTCATGCTTCAACCATAGATTATATACAAACAGTTAAAAGATGGTCCAATTTGTTCTCTAGGATGTAGACAGCCCCATAATCTGACTTTTCACTGAAAAGGTCAAGACAAAAATGAGAAATCATGCACACCAAGTCCAATCAACAAAGAAGGCAGTAATTTTCCAGTATGCATCTATAGTTAACAGCATTTTCCATAAACTGCCTTCAAGTGAAAGCAATTCTATGGAAGCCTCTCAAGTCACCATTATCTAGAAACCATTCAACCCAAAAGAAGAATAAATTTTATATTAATCTATTACGGCCCCTCACATGAAATGTCGACGAACACACAAAAAATCACAGATCCACCAAATATAATAGCTGGGCAACTTGAACTTGAAAACTCTTTGTTATACAAGGATTTGTTACTATGTCAAGAAACCATTTAACCGAACAGCTAAAAGCTATAGCGAGTGGGCCAATAATGGATCATATATAACCATAAAATTGTCTATGATAGTCTTAAGGTTGAAAAGGATAGATCATTGTCTTCTTACAGCTTATTTTATAGTCCTTTCTGGTCTGTTCATAATAGAGCAGACCTGTACTATACATGCTAATTTTAACCCCAAAAAAATGATGATTTGCCTAAAAAGCTATAGAGGATGTGCAACTGCTCAACTATTGATCAAAAAGTAAACAAAAAACAACCAAATTTATGCAATAAAATGGCCCCTGAATGTGCATCTATGAGAGTTGAGCATATCTGGTGAGTTTCTGTTGCACTATTTGCTTTCTATCTTTTTTATTTACAAGAGACCCACTAAGTCAATTTTGGGTTCTCATGTAACTCAATTCATGAGTTGGGTTATCTATTTTGGTTCTGTTATTAATCATATTACATGCAAAAGTGGAGTAGCTAACGGTTTTATGTAGCATAAATTGTGAAAAAGAATATATACCACCTATATAAAGAAACCAAAGAGAAACTGAGAAACTATTCCATTTCCATAGATTGAATTCTTAAAAGAAAGATCTTCAAAAGAGATAATTTATATTAAATCTTCAAGAACATACTTAAATCACGTGATATAAATACCTCAAGTAGTTGGTCTACAAAAAATTCATATTAATTCCAAAAATTGCAGGTCGGCCACACAAAATAATTGAACAATCAAATATTATTTCAGAACTACTACGTCTGACCTACATTTCAAATTAGCAACAAGTTTAAGAAAGTTTATCTCAACCCACTTAGCCTTCTAAATGTTATTATGCTCCTCCACTATGTGAGTCTTCATTAAAAATTAGGTATAAGAAAAACCATTAGACCAATTACGAGAGAGAAAAAAATGGTATGGTGAATTATTTTCAGAAAAGCCAAAGAATAAAATCATTCAACAATAGGCACAACTGTGAAGTGCAATAGTATTGTACATCCAAAAAGTTTTACATTTGTCCCTAAATTCACTCAACTATCCTTGCGCTCCTTTAAGATATTACATATAGTTTTTAACCAATATCTCGTGCATGTTTCAAGAAGTATAAAAGTTCATACTTCTAATGAAAATCATAATATAAAGAATGAGAATCCATCATATTGATGTTGTGAATTTAGGGACAACCCTTAGATTAGATTCATCTTCCCATAGACATCAAACCTTATTTGAGCTCTTGGCATTAAATATCAGAATTCTTAGAACAATAAGCAAAAGAAGATGCAAGATCTTGGGCAGATGGAAATAAAGCCTTTAAGCCACATGCACGGGAAATATGCTTCTATTTGTATTAAACTTAACACATGGCAAAAGGCAATACAAGAGAAAAGGTTAGAAAGGCATCTTCAATGCTTGTAGAAAATTTAACAGAGCTCAAGTAAAAGTCCAATAGATTAATTCTTGGATGTCAGAAATATCAGTTCTAAAATAAAATATCAGCATTTCAATAATAGAACTTCAAGATGGGGCTCAAATTATCCTTAAAAGGTTTCATTTTGAACTCATAAGAAAGCTTAATAACTAATATGTTAAATACTGAATTAAGTGCCTCAATGGCAGGCAAGAAGGTGGAGATTGAAAACCCATGCTACGGTGAAGTGACATTGAAAGTAAGAGTGTGTACTTTTTCACTCTTTACAGAATTGACCTCAAAGGAAGAACACATCACTACCTGATTGGATGTTCTAATGACTCTAGAAAAATAGTAATCAGTACCTATCTTCCATACAGATTGTTTAAGATAAAAATCAACATTAGGGGGTAGGAGAAGGTTCACCCCTGTTTTACGAAGAATTTGAGCTCAAAACAATGATATCGGAACAAAAGAACTTAGAAGTACAGAACATAATTTGACTTCAATTTTTAGCGGTTATTCTTTGTTAAAATTATGTCTAGTATGCACATCCATTTCCACTGAACTGTTTAAGACCATTTTGATCTGTATGTTACAAGGACTCATTTGCTTCACTTTTAACATGACAAAATACTGCGTAGCTTTTGTATGCCACTAATAAGACTATACGCATGTTAATATTATTTCAGGTTTTATAATCACAGGTAGTTTGAATAAATTGTTCTTCATCCATGCAAGGAAACCAAAAAAGTGCCAAAAATCCATCAACCAAAAGATAACAAGAAATAAACCATGAGAAGCAAAACATTTTTCTCAATCCAAGCAAATCTAAATGCAATATCAAGAAGCTTGCACAGTATCAACAAAAATAAACAATCTATATAATGATTAAAAGGCAACATAAATTAATTCGACTACTATCTTAGATTTTGCAAATTGTCTTAAGGCTCTCAAAGTGGTCCAACCCACTCGTCTACCATCCTCTTTTATCTTGAAACATGTAACTGATTGTCCATGTCAATAAAGAAAAGAAAAAGGGAAAAGGTTACTGAACCCAAGAAGTCATTCAGGGAACAAACTACAACAGATCTCAGAATTAAATGTAATTTAAGATAACTTAACCATTTCATTAAAATTAGTTTATCAAAGTAAAAATTTTTTGGTTGTTCGAACTAAAACCTTTTCATGGCAAACCTTTGAAGCAAAGCAATATTTCCTTCAAACATTAAATTTTTGCATACAAATCTTTTAGATCAGGTATATAAAATAAATGCTTTTTGGAAAATTAATATCTTATTACAGAATTATGACCTAGTGAGAGGAACTACAACATTATATATTAAGAATCAAGGCAGTTTATGGAAAAAAAAAACATAAATTCTGAATCAACCATTTAGCAATCTTAAACTACTAGTATAAGCCATACTAAAATTTTATACTAATTCCAATTTATGAGTGCTTGCGTTTAATTTTTCAACTCTTAATGTTCACTTGATCATTTCTAATTAATTTCATTATTCCACTACTACACTATCTGTCTTTCTGGCAAGCTAATAAATGGAAACTAACTTATGGGTCCAAAATAACAATTACTACACCAATACCAATCAAGTATAGTTTTAGATTCTTACTACTAGCGAAACAAAAGTGATAATTATTGAAGAACATTCTTGTTGATCCAAAAAAGAATGTCATTCAAACATATTGAATCACATTAGAAACAAGACAACTCCATACATACTGTTTAGCACGTTTTGTATCAGTCTCTGATGCAGAGGACTTAGTATGAGAACCATCCTTCTTTTCAGTGGCAGTTTCCAAATCATATGCACCAGATTCAGATTGATCTTTCTTTTCACTGGCTGAAGATGGTAATCCATCTGAATCTTGTGAGACACATGCTGATCCTAAATTCGGCGAAACAGAATTGTCCCTGGTCGGAAGGAGGCTACTTGCATGGTGTGTTGTGTTTATAGGTGAATCCCAAGACCTGTTCTTCTGTTTTACCATATTTGTTTCAATATAGATAGCATTTTGTCGGAAATCTTTATGATGATCAAATTCTTGAGATCCCCAGAAGGGTGTCGACATCACATGTTTATGTCTATACCTATCTGATCCTACATAAACCATGTTGGAAGTATTAGCTACATCAACGTATGCAAAGGAATCACTTGATGAACGGCGATGAAACCCCCGAACAGGGGTCTCTGGCTCATTAAGGAGATCATCAAGCCAAGAAGGATGTTCATCTATGAGGAGAGTCTCAGAAGAAGTTCGCTGGTGATGCATGTTATGCTCTCTTGGTTTTTGTACAGATTTTGATCCTATCGCACTGTTTGAAGCATAATCAGCATAGGATGGTGAAGCAATTGGAAATGGACTTTTTGGAGGTAGTAAAGCATGCTTTCCAGAGTACATCAAACTTCGGATATTGGAAGAACCTTTGGAATTTTCCATAGTGAAGGAGTTGCAAGTCCCTGCAATTGATATCATCTTAAGCCAGAAAACTTTAGGCACCAAATGAAAAATGACACGACATAAAAAATGATTGTTTTGTCACTTTGTCTTTCGGTGCCAACTTTTTTTCCCGGGTATTAAAATGTACTAACCTAACATCTAAAATATTACGCACATGATGAAACCTCAAAACAAATCCATGAAGCATATGGCTTTGGAGTTTGGTTATCATAGGAAAGGATCAGTTCAATCCATCTAAGGATGAAATTTACCATTTTGACCTTAACAACATCACTATTTCAAATACCAGAAGAAGTCAGTGTGCTGTCTTCCAAGTTTCAGCGCAAAATCAATATTTGATTCCGGTAATAGCAAGTGGACACGCTACAAAATAACCCACTTGTAACTACAATTGTTCATCACTAGTGAAGTCAAATAACAAATCAAGCTAGCAATGCAGCAGAAATCTTAAACAGAAAAAAGAAAAGAAAAGAAAAGAAAATAGACCACCAAATTGTCAATTACATGCAATTTCATAGTACGAAGCACAGTAGAATTCAAGAAAACCAAATGGTAATAAACATTTATGTGAGTATAAACTAATATTCTTACTGCCACAAACAAATACATTATCATATACATAGAAAAGAATAAAAAATCCACAAACAAGAACAATAAGACCACGATAGAAACCGAGATATCAACTCTTTTTTTTTTTGGGTAAAAACCGAGATATCAACTTTGATTATGCTCCCACATTTTCTCGTCAAATAAAAACAGCATAGACAAGTCCAGAGTGGGGTACAATCGGATGCAAAAGCACGCAACCCCGAGAATACGGGATTCGCAGTTATATTTAAAGAGAGGGTTAACATGCAAGAAGAAGCTGAGGAAGAAAAAATGAGCTGGTCCATTGACAAAAAAAAAAGGAATAAAAAAAGGTCACCTTGAAATTGAGATCTCTCCCAAATGAAGAAGCAGTCAAGTGAGTAATTGGATCTTCTTTTTTTTCTTTTCTTTTTTGGTTAGGGTTTGGTCTCTTGTTCCTAGATTCTAACAAAAGTAGTCACCTGTCTCTCTCTAACAATCTGTGTATGTCTGTCTCCGTGTTAGTTGTAGTTTTTTCTCCCTTTGTTGGTCGTTGAGTTTGCGGTTCGCATCCACTCTCAACTGAAAATAAAGAGAGATTATAATAAATAACAAGAAAAATCAAAGACATGCAAATGTAATCTACACTTCTCGACTTGTTCGTATTGAAGTTCGTACAGCGTCTGTTTTGCTTATACCATACTCCTACCGTAATAAGAAGCCTAACATTAAATGCGGCTTCCGTGCTTTCAATGTCTATAATAAAGCAGACATAATACTTTACTTAATTGTAGAATTTTTAGCTTATTTGTCAAATTTATAATCTATAACTAATTTGTATAAACAATATAAAAACTTAAACCATATAAATATATGAAATTATTATTTAAAAACAACTTTTAACCCTGATTTGAATATTTCAAATATAGTTCTAACTAAATATAATTAGATATAATCTTATTAAATTTATTAATAAAAGGTATACAATTTAAAAAGAAAAAGGATAATATGTGAAAATTGGTGTGAAGATATTTCAATGCATATATATAGAACATATTAATTTTTATAAATTAAATATATTTATTTTCGAGAATTTAGTGGAATCAAAAAAAATGGTAAAAATACCAATTTAAGATACAAAGGTGTTAAAACATCAAAATTTGATGGCTTTAAGCCCAAGCCTAAAAAGTAATGTTTGGGCCCATCAAAAGCATTATCAAGTGAGTTCAACCCAACTATAATTTACAAAAGATATTTGTATTACGAGAGGATTGATGTCGTCCTCTTCCATTACATGTCTGATCAATTCAACACCCCATGATTCTTCTATCAAAAAAAATCATATACATGCATTTCATGTATCATATACAAGTCCTCACATATCACATACAAATAATGTATGTATATACATATATATCAGAAACAGGCGGAAGCATAACCGAAACATTGAATATCATACCTCTAGCCATTGCAACTCGAAAACTCTATCCACTAATTCGATCCCACTGTCAAACGAAGTGTTTATGAATCTTCTAACCTCTCAAACTCTCAACTTAATGGTGTAAACTTTTCTAAAACGAAAGTAGAAGGTTAGGAACCCAAAAACAATCCACAACTGTTCATATATTGCTATCCCCATTATAGAGGCAACGGACAACAACAAACCATCACAAAGTTTCTGAAACGTTGTGATGGTTGTGAATCATATGGACCATATATGTAACATCCCGTTAACTATGTTGAGGCTAGAATAGTAATTATGAAAGATTATTGAGAGAGTAGAAAATACATTTCATGCTCATGCATTATATGATATGCACATACACTTGAATATCGAATTTTTGCGCATGGAAATAATTGTATATGCATTCATTGACATTCCAGGTATAAATTTTTATAAATGTAGTTTTTTATTGAGAATTGAGGTTTCTGTATATTGAAAATTGATTTGGAGAGTGTATTAAATGATTTAGAATTTTTGGTGAATTCTAGGAATAATTTTTGAAATTATTGAATATTATTATCCTAAGAAAAATGTCATATGGCGAGTAAATTGGTGAATGGAAAATAGAAATAAGAAACCAAATAATATTGGAGAATTTTGAAAATGATTTTAAAAATTTAAAGATGACTTTAGAATTTGTGAGAAAATGTTATTGAAATTATTTTAGAGAAAATTGGTTCTTAAAGATGGGAGTAATGGAAATAGTTCAATAAGAACTAGTTAGTTAGGAAACTAACTAAGACCCTTGGAAATTGGACAAGTGTCCAAGTCTAAAGTTAAGTTTTCTTAACTTTGAAAGACTAGGCTTTCGGTACTTTTATCTTCTCCTCCTCCCTTGTAGCTTTCTTCTTCAAAGTTGCTTCTTTTACACAAAGTTTTTCATCAAATCTTCACCA
>JAOQMS010000005.1:18067398-18081987 GCA_027563885.1 Erythroxylum longipes
TAAGACATAGATGAACAATTGTTTAGAAGAAGACTTTGCCTAAAAACCTCATTTTCTAGGTGTAAAATGGAAGTGAAGTTCGGATATAAATAAAAGAAAGAAGAAGGAGTACAGCAGTTTAGAAGCAGGTCGCGATCACGATGCGTCGCGACCCGAGGGTTGTATGCCGGCCTTTTTTTTCTGAATATGTTTTGGTGTTTTGATGATATCTTGAGCTGTAGATATCCAAATGAGGTGATTATTGATTCAGATTAAATTAGAGACATAATTCTACAACTTTTTTTAAGAAGTATAAATTTAATTTTGTCTCTAAGACTTTCAAAATCTAGTGTGAAATTGAGTCTTGATTGAGGTTGTAGTTCTACCGAAGACAGAAATTATATCTTGATGTTATCATAAAAACTAAATGGATATAGGATGAATTAGACAAAGTTATCTTCACAAAAGTTGTTGTTCATTCTCTTATCTTTCAATTGGTATTAAGTTTGTAATTTTTAAATATCTGAGTTGAAAGATATGAGTTGTACAATTTGAGGGTATGATCATGAATTAACCAAAAGTTCAATTATACATAGTCTATGGTATTGTGAACATAAATCATAGGATACTAAACCAAATTGAATGATCTTAGTGTCATTAGAAACTTAAGAGATAGAAGAACAATTTTCTAGAAGAAAGTACCCTTGAATTACTTCATTTGCATTATTAGATTGATCATGGAAAGTTAACTCGAAAGTGTGTCTTAGGAAAAATCTGAATTGAAGAAATGAGTTATGAATTTTGATTTTTATGGTTTTATTGAGGTATAAATCATAAGTATAAATGACACTTATGTGAGTTTGGAAATATGTATGATTATGTGATGAGAATAATGGAAAGATACCCGGGATTGTCATGAACATACATTGTACATATTTCATATACATACATGTGCATAAATGAATACTTATAATTATGCTAAAGTGTGATGTGTGTATATTGCTTGTTTTAGAGGAGAAATTGGAAAGTCAACATCAAGACGTTATCGTAACTTCGAGGCAATAGCTTCGGAAGTAAGCGGTGAGTAACTTAGACGGTCTCACTCAATTATTGTTGTGTTAAATTATGTTTTGACTTATCCTATGAATGTGTGATATTGTGTACTAAATTCTGGACATGAAGGTCCGATGATATTGAAGTATGGATGAGATATTGAAATACTACTTGTACGTGAATATGAAGAACTAAATGCTTCTTGACATGATTAATTGAATATGATAGATGCATTCCATACATGAATGCATAATCAGATAATGAGAGTTGTGACCTGAGTAGCCACCGAAAACGAGCTTAAAGCTTCAATGTGGTTATGAGCCAAAGGCTTACTATGTAAAATGAGCTTTGTATCCCCAACGGATAAGGGATAGTATAAATGAGCCCGGTATCCACAATGAATATGGGACAGTTTAGGCATTCGGTCACAACAACGTAATAATTGGAAAAGAGTCATATGTTCATTCCATATAATTTTTATTAAGTATGTTTGATTGATTGAAATGCAATTATCTTGCTCTTAAATGAAAATGTGATATGTGATATTATATGAAAAAAATGCAATGATGTGAATTGTCTGTTATGTGAAATGATATGTAGCATGAATTGAGTGAACCATCGATGATGGTTACTTCATCTAAGTTCGCAAAACTCACCAAAAATTTACACATTGACATTTCGGCATTGAGAGAGGATTCTAGCTATTAAGAGACCGTACAAGAAGCTCAATTCTTGTACTTTTGTGAAGAAGATATGACTCAAAGGTCGGTCAGCTAGACTGAAGGATTTAGTTAGATCTTTTGTATTTCCTCTTTCATGTAGTATACTTTGTATTAGGATATGATGATGTCCATGTACAGATTTTTTAAAGCTACAATGTATGTACATTCAGATTTATGAAATGAAAAGAGGAAATTTGTTTTTAAAATTTGGTGTCTTTCTTGTATGATAGTAGATGCCATGATTAAGTGGGATAAATTGCTATGTTATAAAGTTAAAGTGTGATAGTTAACATGTCGTTGTTATAGGGTATGTACTAAAATGTCATAAGGGTGTTCCGGTATGTACCTTATAACAGTGGGGGTGTTACAATATATACGCGAGAGAGTATTCCAACATCATCACCAATCTTCAATCTCCAATCTCCAATATTCGAGAGCTATCCTTGGATGTTACTCAATCAAAATTTTGGTCAATGTTGGGTCCTTCGACCTATCTTCCTATTTCCATTATAACCTTCTTGACAATGGTTGATTGGTCATACTCCTTATCTCTAGATCCCTAACCTCCTTGGTGTTTAGATTTCTTATTCAGGTAATATTCCAGTCATCGTGTATTCCTTTAACAGTTTAAAGTTTGTTTGTTATTGGGCATTTTCCTTCTCGGAATTGGTGTTGGGTGCGGCATCTTTGGCAGAGCTGGTGATGGATAACCCTAAAATTCAAGCTCCACATGTTTATGAAAACAATGTAAGGTAGATGAAGAAATATTTTATTTCAACATTTTTATTTCAATACACTTTCGATGTGTACAGAAGGAATACTTTTATACTAAAAACTGAGAAATACTATTGGCTAGGGGCTCTACATTCTAGAAGCTTTGTAACAAAAAAAGGACAACTAAGATAGCTAAGAAATGTCTGTTATACGGTACAGTAAAGAAACTAAATGGAAATAAACAAATAAGTTTATTGTGTGGGTCATGTGTATGATAGAGCAGGTCTTGCAGCCCATGCCTAAAACGCACTCAGTCTTTTTAACATCCCCTTAAGTCGAAGCTCTGGAGAAAACGACAGATCCGAACTTGAGGAGTAGATCAGTGAATGCGCATGCGGTAAGTGGTTTGGTAAATAAGTCAGTTAGTTGTTGTTGGCTTCGGATACGTTTAAGGCTGACAAACCCTAAGTTCACCATGTCGCGCACCAAGTGAAGATCGATCTCTAGATGCTTTGTTCTTTCGTGGAAGACGGATTTCCTGGAGATGTGAATCGCCACTTGGCTGTCACAAAACAAAGGTATAGCTTCGCGATTTGCTACTTGAAAATATCCCAAAAGTTGAATGACCCACTTTAACTCATGTGTAGTTGAAGCTAGGCTTCAGTATTTAGCTTCCGCCGAAGACCTACTGACTGTTGTTTGTTTTTTTGTCTTCTATGAGATGGGTGATTTTTCAAGGAACACACAAAATCCAGTTAAGGATCGTCTGCTGAACACGCAACTCGCCCAGTCCGAATCAGAGCATGCGGTAAGTTGTAGATCCGAATCTGATTTGTAGAATAAACCTTGGTTTTGTGTTCCTTTGAGATATTTGAGGACATGTTTTACATCATCCAGTGTGATCGTCTTAGTGTTTTCATATTTAGACTCAGTTCTTGTGTGATGTAGGTGAGATCTGGTCTCGTAAAGCTTAGATATTGTTCGACCTATGATCCTTTAGTAGTATCCGGGTCTTTGAGTGGCTCACCTTCATCGATGGTAAGTTTTCTTCTTGGGACTATGGGTTTTATGCATGGCTTACAATTAAGTAGATTTGTTTCTTTTAAGATATCCCCCATATACTTGCCTTGACTGAGGATCATTCCTGCTTCTGATCTTGTTATCTTAATGGCTAGGAAAAATTTAGCATACCCTAAATCTTTGATTGTGAACGCCTTGTTGAGATCTTGTTTAACAGTGATTAGTTGTTCTTCTTCTGCTTCACTGATAAGAATATCGTCCACGTAGATAATGATAGCAATAAAATTTGAACCTTGGCCTTTGGTGTATAGGCAATAATCTAACTCTGATTTTTCAAACCCCAATTGCTTTAGTTTCATAGTCAATTCCTTATGCCACTGCCTTCCCGCTTGTTTGAGTCCACAAATGGACTTTATTAATCTGCAAACCTCTCCTTCCTTTTCTTTCTTATAACCTTGTGGTGGTAGCATGTAAAGTCCTTTTCTAGGTGGCCATGTAGATAGGCACCATTTATGTCGCATTGTAGTATAGACCACTTTTTAGTCGTAGCTATAGCTAGGAATGCCCTTATTGTTACAAACCGAGCTACAGGTGAAAATACCTCCGAGTAGTCCACTCCTTCTCTTTGGTTGAAGCCCTTTGCCACCAGTCTTGATTTCAGCTTGTCAACATTACCTTCTGGATTATATTTGACTTTGTACACCCATTTTGATGCTATAGCCCACTTCCCTTTAGGTAGTTGTGTTAGAACCCAAGTTTGGTTACCTTCTAGGGCTTCTAACTGTGCATCCATGGAGTCCACCTAGTCCTTTGATTTGCTTGCTGTCTCGTAGGAAATAGGTTCAAAAATAGCAGACACATTACCTATGAACTCCCTGTAGTCTTGTTTATATGCAGCATGAAAGCTTGAGTCTGTCTTCTTCTGTTCCTGTAGGACCAAAAACTTTAAAAATGTTGTCAGAATTATTGGGGACAGAAGTGGAGTGATGAGCAAAGACTTGGTAGACATAGTCATCAAGGTATTTGAGTGTGGTATGAGTTCTTTGGCTTCTCCTTACATTGGTATTTGTGATAGTCTTAGTTGATGGTAGTGTCTGGTTATGGCTGTGTTTATGTGGATTCTGGTGTGTGTTCAATGCTTTGTATGTTTGACATTCCTGGCATGTCATCTTGTGCTATTGTTTCCGTACCATCATCATCTACTATGTTGTAAAGGAATAGGGGTAGTGGTCTATGTTTAGGGGTTGTTGTTGTATTCGTAAAAGGAAAGGTGCTTTCATGGAATGTGACATCTGTCGAACTAAAAATGGTTTTTGTGTCAATATCCATGACTCGTTAGGCTTTGTAATCTGGCACGTATCCTAGGAAAACCCACTTCAAAGATCAAGGATCTAACTTTGCCTTGTTAGGCGTTTTATTTAAGGCAAAACATAGGCATCTGAAAACTCTCAAATGTTCATAAGTTGGTTTTTTTGTGTAGCTTCTCATATGGGATTTTCCATTGCAGGACTTTGGTGGGAATTCTGTTTAAGAGGTAAGTGGCAGTGAGAAGGGCTTCTCCCTAGTATTGTTTTGGTAAGTTTGCTGTAAATAGTAGGGCTTTTGTTATTTGTAATAAATGTTTATATTTGATCTCTACTACTCCATTCTGTTGTGGAGTGCATGGACAGCTTTTCTGATGCATTATTCCCATCTCTGCAAAGAACTTTCTACATTCATAGTTTATAAACTCTTTCCCATTGTCTGTTTATACTCTAAGTACCTTTGTATCATGTTGTTTCTCCATGGTTTTGATGAATTGTGTTATGGTGGGTTGTGTTCTGTCTTTGTGCTTGAGTAGGAAGGTCCAGGTAGCTCTAGAGTAGTCATCTACGATGGTTAGGAAGAATTGAGATCCATCTAGGGTAGGTACCCTGTAAGGCCCCACAGATCCATGTGTAGGACTTCGAAATGTTTAGTGGTTTGTATTTTGTGTTTAGGGAAGGTCTTTCTGTGTTGTTTTGCCATAGGACATATTTGACAGTGGATAAATTAGATTTGAAGACTTTGACTTCATTGATATGCTGCATCTTTTCCTTAGAAACATGTCCCAGTCTACTATGCCAGGTATTAACAGAAACAGAAGCACTAAACACAACAATTTTGGTTCGGTAGAAATTTAGGGAAGGTTCTCTCAAAGTTCCTGAAGGTAATAAGTTGTCCTTTATCAGCTCATATGGCCTACTTCTGGCCTTGATAACTGCTATAACATTGTTAGTCTATAGGTCCTACAAAAACAAGTCATTAGAGACGAAAATGGCAGCAATGTCATTTTATGTTATGAGTTTGTGCAAAGAGAGTAGGTTCTTAAAAAAGTTAGGAATATCTAGGATTTCATCAAGGGTAATTTTGTCTCCCATAGTTGCTTGACAGACTTGTTTTACTTGTTGTTTTGTGCCATCTGGGAGTGTTGCTGGTTCATACAAGTTGTTTATTTCATATTCATGGCAAAAACCAAGATCTGTGACCATATGCGATGATACACCTGAATCAACCAACCACATGCATTCATTTTCTGCATTATGACCATTATTGTAACCCATGCTATTACCTGCAAAATTTGCAAGCCCACCAAACTTAACCTCACTTGCGGCCTTTCCTTTAATAGCTTTTGATATCTCCTGTTGAATGAACGTGGCTAAGCCTTGTGGGATTTGTCCAATCCTTTCATTTTGCTCACTGAGTTCTTGTTGTGTGTCTGTAGGAGTATCAGTGATTGCAGCTAGATTTGCTTTGCCCTTCTGGCCTGTTAGTTCTTTGTACTAGTTAGGCACATCGTGGATCTTAAAGCAAGTCTTGATGGTATGTCCTGTTTTCTCACACTTTTCACAATACTTGTCTTCTTTCTTGGTGAATGATTTTTTGTTGTTTCTGCCACCTTTCTTAGCATTGAATTTGGTTTGCCTTGCCATCATAGCTACATTTAAGTTACTGTCATGATTGGCATTTACTGCCTTTTGCCTTTCCACGGTTTGCATAATGGAAAAAGCTCTATTTACCATAGGTAATGGTTCCATTAGCATGTCTGGTTAACTACACGTTCATAATCCTCATTTAATCCCATCAAAAATTGCACCAGTCTATGTGTGTTTTCCTTGATGGTAATAGCATTGGTAGCATCACAAGTGCAAGTAGGTATAGGACTTAGGATGGCTAAATCATCCCAAAGTTGCTTTAGTTTTGTGTAATATACGGAAATGGTGAGGTTACCTTGTTTAAAGGAACTGATTTCTCTTTCTATCTGATACAGCAATGGCCCATTGGCCTCACCATACCTCTCTCTCGGTTCTTTTCCAAAGTTCTTTGGCTGTGGAAAATGACAGGAAAGCATCACTTAGCTCCTTGGTCATGAAGTTGAGGACCCACGACTTCACCATCGAATCTGCTCGTTTCCATCTGGCAAGGAGAACTCTGTCTTCCGTGGGTTGGGTGCATGTTCCATCGATGAAGGAGAGCTTGTCTTTAGCACATAGAGTTATCATCATAGACTTGCTCCAGGTCAGGTAGTTATTGCCATTGAAAAGGGTAATGACTAGAATAGGTCCAAGGTTTTTCGTATTTGTGATGGAGTATGTCTCTAGGTCAGGGTTTTGTGTGGGGTTACTGGCTTCACTATCATTAGCCATGTTGGACATTTTGGGTAGGTTAGTGTGGATCAGACCTTAAGCTCTGATACCATGAAAACAATGTAAGGTAGATGAAGAAATATTTTATTTCAACATACTTTCGGTGTGTATAAAAGGAATACTTTAATACTAAAAACTGGGAAATGCTATTGGCTAGGGGCTCTACTTTGTAGAAGCTTTGTAACAAAAAAGGACAACTAAGACAACTAAGAAATGTCTGTTATAAGGTACAGTAAAGAAATTAATGGAAATAAACAAATAAGTTTATTGTGTGGGTCATGCGTATGATAGAGTAGGTCTCACAGCACATGCCCAAAATGCATTCAGTCCTTTTAACAGTTTCCTTCGTATGATTTTATTGTCATCGTTCTACTCTCTGCGTAACTTATAGATTCCAATTTTGCTATTCTATATGGATATCTGTAACCCAGTGTACTATTTTGTTATTAGAGGCACCAATTTTCTTTTGTAGTTGTGCTACTGTCTTGATGGATGTTTCTAGCAATAATTACGAATAACAATAAAAGTTCCACTCACATCTAGAAATTGGAAGTTCTAATAATAATCCTTCTTATCTCTAACCATTAGAGAGACAATTTTTAAGTGGCCCACATAAAAATATAACAATAAAATACAATAATTTAAAATAAAAATAAAATAATCAAATAAATAAAAATAATAAATAGTAAATAAATACTTAGTACATAAAATATAAAATAAGTAATAAACAAAATAATACGAAAAAGAATAAAAATAATAGAAATACAAATAATAGTAGGAATAATTATTATCATAATCATAATCATAATCATAATCAAGTTAAGTAAGAAAAAAAAGCTTAGGGTAAAATTCTAAGAGGTAAGTACTACATATTTAAAAGTTTAGGTTAATAATAAGAGCAAAATGTTAAAAGACCTATGAGTACAAGAGATCTTTTATATGTTTCTTAGTACGTAAAAAGTTTTCTATTACGGGTCATATCCTCTATAAGTTCTAACAGTGTCATATCATTTTTAATTACCTCTCCTCAATTCTTCTTAAGCCTCTCTTTTTATTCTTGCAATTACTAAGTACAATATACTCACATCTTCTTACTGAAGCTTTTGGGTGTCTTCTTTTAACATGTCCAAACTACCTAAGCTTTGTCTATTTTAATTTGTCAATAATATTGGCTACCTTTAATCTGTCTCTTATCATTACATTCATGACCTTATCTCTTCTAGTAAGGTTCTAGATCCAACGGAGCATCCTCATCTCCATCACCATTAGCTTATGACTATGCATAATATTAGCCACTTTTAATATGTCTCTTACTATTACATTTGATAGAAGACAACCAGGGAGATTTAAAATAATGAATCCATTGTTTTCAATTTGTTTTCATGGTATGTATGTTTGATTTCATCTTTGATAATGTGTAACTAAACGTCTTGTTAGTGTTTAGGTTATATGAACCCTACGTTGATACTTTAATACTTTAATATGTTTGGATTTTAATAGTTTAATATGTTTTGATTCTTTTATTAATGCTATTGGTTTGATTGTTTTATTATGATCCGATTACGTGTTTTATTTATGTTCTAATAAACCTAGGAATATTAGATTATAATATGATTTCATACACAGAGATTGAAAAATCCTATTGATGAATAGATCTACCGTAATTGGAAGGAGTTAATTACAACCCTAGAGATAGGGTGACTTAAATCTTATAGATTATGGTTAAACCTAATAGAGGGATTTAGAAATTAGAAAGCAATCTTATAAACTTTAACCTGAGTAATTTGGTTGAAAACCTTAGGATTAGTTATTAATGGACTCAAGGTCAACTATTAGCATACCATAAGAGTCTTCATGGTCTAATAAATGAACAAAACAATTGTATGATAAAAGATCAATCTCTTAAAGGTTTTAGGGGGGATTCGAAACCTAGATACTAGTTTCTAATATTGATAGTTTTCAAAGTAATTTTCATTATCTTTGTGTTAATTATTGTTCGCTATTATTTTTTAATTGTTAAAGTTTTTTAATTAAAAATATAAAATCAATCCTTAGGCTAGATAATAAGGGAAGGGTAATTACTAGTACTCATTATCTTCGTGGGATCGACCCGTACTTGTCAGTACTAACTACATTTATGCTGTGTACTTGCGGTTATTAAAATATTGACTAATTCAGAAAAAGTCAATCATTATGCAACGAGAGTTGGTCCTTAATAAACTTATAAATATCAGGTTAATAAGCAATTGAAGAGAGATCTTCATTGTGAGTTAATTATCCTTAAGATTGCTTCAAATCCAATTAATTAGTTAGAAGTAAATTTTGAGAGATCGAGAGATTACAACTCAACTTTTATCTATTTTAATTGAGATTACTTGATTAGATCTTAAGAGAAGTAATCGAAACATTTGGATAACTAGCATCAAACATATTTGAATTAACAAGGCAAAGAGAAGACAAAACAAAGATAAGATAATCCCTAAGTTTCCATTATTGAGTACTTTAATTTCATTATTATCATTTATTTATTCAATCATCAAGTTTCATTAGTTTTCTTTAATTTTCAGTTAACTCAATCTTTTGTTACCTTAGACAAAGTGTAATTCAAATTTTTAGGTGACTATATTAATCCACATCTTTTATACTACAAATTACAATCTACATACTTGTTGTATTGAAAGTTTTTCTATTAAAACTATCAAACGATGGTAAGGTGAGACTTGATAGATATATGATTCACCTTTTGAATTTAAAAAGGTTTATTTGGTTATTAGATACATATCAACATCGTTTATGTCATTCTTTATAAGAGAAAACGTGATTTCTTTATACTGTATTTCACTAAAAAGAAGAGTTGCTTTTGCAAATAAAAAAAAACAATAAGGCAACCAACTTTATATCCTTTTTTTTTAACTTTTAACTTGTTGGTGTTCAAGTTTTACTTGTTGAACACATCTTCTTCATTTAATTTCTTCTCAACATAACTAAAACTTGTAATAGTTAACAGAAGAGTAGATATTGATGAATTTGTGTATTAGTTTAATGATTAAAGGTTGATCCAGCATGAAATTATTTTCTTCCTCACAAACCTCTAACGAAAATATTTAATATGATTGTATGTTTTATGGTAGGTTGCTTAAAGGGGGAGGTATTTACAGAATAAAAGAATATATATTTGGTATTAAAGGTAATATTAGTTCCTGTAAAAGTTTATCATTTGATTTATATAAGAAGATTAGAAGTTATTTACGGTAACAAGTCAAAAACATAATAAGAAAACAAAGAGACCCCTATTATGTCTTTTGGAGATGATGAAGTACAATAAGTATCAGGTAAAGTAAGAAAGAAAGCTATTATTGACATAAATTCTTACTTTCTTCCGAGAATCACCCATTAGTTCTCTAACCTAGTTTAAAAAGTGTTTAATTGATAAGGATGCTATTTTGTAATGTATAAGACCTTCAGATAGATGGTTTTATCACTCATGTATTCCTTTAGATGCTTTAAATTCACCTTTTATCTAAGAAGTAGTAGCTGTTATAATAATGATAAGTCTAAGATCTAAGGTGCCTTCTTATTATGAAATTCGTGTACCATTACCTTAAGATTTAAAAAAATGTCAGTTTATTATAATTCTAGTTAGGGAAAAACAAGATGCACTACTATGGAAGGTGGGGGAAATGATCAAAGACAAAGAAATTTGATAAATTTCTAATTTATTATAATGCTGGAATAAATTGTTTAATAAAATATATTTATGCTTTTGATATAGCAAAAAAAGTTCATATTTTATTCATATTATTTTATAAAATTGTAAAGTGGGTTGAACTAAAAAATATTGTGCACTTTATTATAGAAAATGCAGCTAATCATGTATCAGTTGAAAAATATTGTGCACTTTATTATAGAAATGTAGCTAATTATGTATCAGTTGAGTACTTGTTAAACTTAAAGTATGAGCACATTTATTAGTCTCCATGTTTGCTCATTGTACAAATCTCATTTTAAAAGATATTGTTTGTATGAATGATATTTCTAATCTTACTTTACATGCATCTAAGATCATTTTTTTTATATAATCATGTTTTTGTCCTTGTTACTAAAGCAAGAGGATTGGATTAAGATTGTGTGTGCTGCTACTACTAGGTTTGTAACTACATATAACTTTGGAAGTTGTTTATGATTATAAACAAGTACTTCAAATTTTAGTGAAAAGTAAATAATTTTTAATTCATAAGAAATTATTGTGAAAAGAAAGGAAGTTTATGTTATTATTCTGGATAATAAATTGTGGGATTCTTGCTTGAGTATTGTGAAGATTGTAGTTCTACTTATAAGGTTATTGATGATTATTGATTAAAAAAAGAAACCATCTTTATGATATATATATATATATATCTGTGTGTGTGTGTGTGTGTGTGTGTGGAGTAATTGTACAAGCCTTATGTAGATATTATTACTTAAAAGATCTATTTAACGACTTACTTTTCCAATCCTTATTGCTTATATAGAGGAGATATATATACAAATATTGATATTATAGGTGGTCTTTTCAATGTGACTAAATGCAAGGGTATTTTCTCTTATGAAAAACAATCAAAGGCCATAATTAAAATTAAATTATATCAAAAAGTCTAAAGATTTTTGCTAGTGCAATGAGAGAACTTACGAAAAATAGATGAAGCCTAATAAGTTTTCATAATTTTAGTTTGTCCTTTACTTATTAATAATAATATTATTTTATAACTATTAATTTAAATACAAATGAGTAATGGGTATTATTTTGTCAAGTGCTTCAATGTTGAGAAAAGTTGCTATTACATTGCTTGATCGGACAACTTTTGCAATAGATTATGAACATAATTGGAACATTTTTTTAATGCATTTCTACAAAGAAACAAAATCATCTAGAACCTCAAAAGATCAGTGACTTTATAATTTGCAAATAAAGAATAAGTTTTTTTAAATTGAATTTTTTTAATAAAGAAATTATACATTTTATTATTGATTTTATAATTTCTCTAAATGAATTTAGAAAGCTTAGTAAGAAAATAACATAAAATTCAATTGATATTAATTACATTGACAATATTCATTTTTTGATCAAAGAAGAAAAAAAACATTGCTTGATCTTTGATTATAGTGGACTAAAAAAGGCAATTTATGAAGAAAATGATTTGTCAAAATGAATAAATTAAGTAGACTTGGCAAATCGACCCAGGCCTGGTCAGACCTAATAGTTATAAGAAAAATGACGTCATTTTTTATTTTTCTAATTTAATTTTTTTTAAAGAATTCAAGTTAGGCCAACTCGAGTTAAGTCAGGCTTTAGGTTGCCAAGGCCAAGTCAGGCTCGGGCTCGAGCTCAAGCTCAACAGTCTCGAAATCAATCGAGCCTCAGGTTGGGTCTGGGCCCATGCAAAAGCTGTCGGGCAGGCTCAGGCCTAGGTGGCCCTAGCACATTACCAATCCTAAAATTAAGTTCTACTGATAGTCAGTCGGTATTTTATTTTGAATATATTTAAAATTAAAAGTACAATGTATTACAATATAAAGTAATTTCATTTATTATTGATTTATAATTTATTTAAATGCAGTAGAAGATGTTGTTACAGATACTTTGACCAAATGCATGAATTTATGAATCTTTAAGTGGTATTAAAGACATAAGCACAATTTTAATTGTTACTATCATTTTATGTTTATGGTAAATTCAATTCAATTTTAAATTATTAAATTTATTTTCAAGTTATTATACATTAGTAGACAGTATTGTATTTTATTTATTCCAAAAAAGAATTTCAATTTTATATTATATTTTTGCTTATTTTTATTTATTAATTATATATCAATTTTATGATAATCTAATACTAGTTAAACCTTTAAACCTTAAATATCTTCCCCTATTGGTTTTTTATTTATTAATTATATATCAATTTTATGATAATCTAATACTAGTTAACCTTTAAACCTTAAATCTTTTCCCTTATTAGTTTTATATTCCTTCTGATTTTTAAAATATTAAATCTTTATCCAAACTATCTCTGAACGTATGCAACTAAGCCTTTCTTTGGATCCTTACTTGCACAAGGGAAAGGAAAGGAAATATTGAGGAGAAAAGAGGAGAAAAGAATGGAAGAGAAATGGGACTTCCTTTCCTCTGTTTGTTTTCCTAATTTATCAAAGGAGGGAATTGAAACTTATATTGGACAAAAGAATTTTTTGAGACCTTTATGCCCTTGATTATGGAACTTATTTATCTTTTGCTATGAAAACATCAGCATACACAGATAAAGTATTATCAGATTTGATAACAGAACTCCACGATGAAGCTTCAAGGAGTTGAAATTTCTATTTGTAACTAGAGTTTTTAACTTTCCAATTGCTGTGTAATATAAAACAATATCTTTGGTATAAAAAAAAAGAATTTCATCATACACTGCATGCTTATTCCACTACCATCTGTCATATACTTATTCCACTACCAAGATCAATCTCATCAATATGTCAAGAGAACAACTATTCTATTTTGTATAATAAAAATGAAAATTAAGATTTAATATGCATATTAAAATAAAACAAGTTACATATAACTATATGTATATTTACATGGTTTAGAATTTAAACATTCATATTTTGATAATCCAAAAGATAAAGGTTTTGTTAATTCCATTTCAACATAGCCATGACTTCCATAAGCAAAAAACTGCACTAGTATTTACTCCATAAGCAAAAAATATGCATTTGTACTTACTCCACAAGCAAAAAATCTGCACTAGCATTTACTCCATAAGCAAAAAATTCCATTTCAGCATAGCTATGACTCCTCCATAAGCAAAAGATCTGCAAATAAACATCACCATAAGTTAAACAAAATAAAAGCTAGCAGATTAACCAAAAAAACCAGCATATCAAATTAGGCTTTACCATTTCAAATTGCAATGCAAAAGATCACCTACTCACAATTTTATCTTCATTCCATTTCTGAGATAGGTGCGCTACTCATCATATGCATTAAATAATTATTACGCTCCTGCTTGGGACAACCAAAAAATTTTCTTACCCTAATGGAACTTGCAGTTAGAAAATCATAAGCTTTGTAGCGAAGGCACATATCAAGGTCAAGCTTTAACAATTCAGCACACACTTCATGCTCTCCATAAACTCGTTGGCGTGTTTTTTCAGCAATTGTATTTGATTCCTTAAATACCTCAGCAACATTGTCAATAGATTCTTTAACCCCAGCAATTTCTGTTTCAACAGCACTCTTTCTTTTCTTTTTCTTTGGAGAAGTCACAGAAATTGGATCGAAATCAGAATGAGAAGTAGCTTCTAACTTAGTTGGACTTGCACCATCACGTGTGTGTTCAAAGTTTTCTAAAGATATGTCATTTGAAGCTAATAATTGATCAACCTCATCGATTGTGTTCACATTC
>JAOQMS010000005.1:18097074-18131056 GCA_027563885.1 Erythroxylum longipes
AAGTTTCTGTTGATTTCATTGTGTTGTTTCAAATGGTTATAAAACAAAGTGGAACGTTTTGGTTATCATTTGGTTAATGATTTTCTATACCTTATGTTTATGGTTTAAAAACAAAAATTTATACCGACTGTTTGGATGTTTAGTGATGTGACACACCGCCCTCGTGGGGTACGGACTCGGATATCACTATCGATATCGGGTTCAGGTCCAGCAGGAGTGGGGTGTTACAATACATGACTGTGTAAGTTGTAATAAATTCGTTTATTTCATTCTTTGTCTCATCTTCACCCTAATTCATCTCCTTCTTTTTTCCATAAAGGCAAGTAAGATTGAACATCAATAGGACAACTCTAAATATATGCCTTTATCTTAATTTAGTTCTTGTTCCTCCAACTTGTACCTAAAACAAAAATATGAACCAAAATAAGTATCTTAAGCACACCATAACATTAATAACTAAGCATTATGGAGTAAATATATAGTCAATCAAGCACTTATCAACTAGCTTAGCATGAGCTTACATAGCTCCATTTGTATCTCCTTTAAGACCATCTATTTAATTAATCCATTTTATTTTCTAAAATGAAAAGCTATATCACTCAAACATAAGACAATAAATGCTCAAATACTTGATAAACACTTTGAAATATGTGTATAAGACACCCCAATTCTTCTTTATGTAAGAACCAATGACAAAATACGTATTTAGATTTTGAGATCTTAGTATCTGTCAAACACAAAAATTTACCATTATAATAGCTAGTTGTATCACATTAGTCAACCATTATATCATACTAGTTTACCAATATGCATAATATTCACTAGTCATTACATATTAGTCGACTAATGCAATACATTGATCGACTAATATATCAACCAATATAGCTACAAACTCTCAATACATTAAATTTGATAATTTTAATATATATTAGTTAATCACTAACCTAGATAGCTCAACCAATCCCCCTAAAATGATGATTTTAACAAATTTAAATGCTTATACTTAATTTGTTTAATACAATTATGGCTTAAACACTTCCCAAATGTTCCCCAAAAAATGTTTAAAAGATCAAGAGGCTTTCCCTTAAAAACAAAAGCCTCTTGATGATGGAAAAGAATCATATAATAAATTAAGATGAAATTTTTATACATTGTGAGCTTTTAAGATTAAAAACTTAACTAAATGAAATTACAATTAACATTTCAAACTATAAAATGGCCTTGATATTTTTTTTTCTTGACTTGATCTTCACTTTGATGGTTGGAATCGTCAACTTTTCTATATCACCTTCATTACCTACATCTTATTCTTATGTATCATCACATCAAAATAATAAACTTATTAGTAGTACCTATGTTTTATTATCATCAAAACATCAATTAAAACCTTCATTATTTAAACAATCTTCCATTTTTTATGATGAAAAAACATTTATGATATTAGAGAGCAGTAATAAAATCAAGCACACAATCCAAGTAGTGATTGGCTCCTCCTTAATTCATGAAAAAATCCTTAATTTGGTATTATGCCTAACTTGAATTTCCAATCAAATAAAAAAGGATAAATTTTGACAAAACTAGAGGTTGGAGTTTTAAAAATATATGCATAGTTGCAATATCCAACCATTAAGTTAATAAAAAGGAGTATAATATTGTAAGTCTCAAGCACTAAAAAAAATAATATGACAAAGTGCACAAAAAACTAAAGTTTAACAAAATCAAAAAAGATGTATCAATGTAATTTAAATGAAAACACCCTTGACTAATTTTTTCAATATGAATATGGAAGCATCAACTTGAAAGAATGACTCAAAATTTTAAAAAGTTTAAAGGATCCCAAACTTAAAAGTGACATAATTTCAATTTGATGCAATATAACTAGATTTTTATAAAATAAAGGATTTTGTTTTCCAAAAAAAAGAATGAGTTGTTTAGGGTCCTAGAAGACATAACAAACAAGATGGAAAATATAAGAAAGGATAAAAAGGAATCCCTTAAAACATAAAGACTGGTTGAATATACAACTTCACTAATTGGCCCGTGTTTGTGTGTGGTCAATCACACTTATCAACTAAAGAAGCTATAAACTTACTAAAATGATAAAATTTCTTAGATAAGGGGACATTGGTTAAGCACTCGAAGACAATGATTAACTATGGTGCATAACTGGTCAATTAAAGGTGCAACTAATCTATGAGAAAACTCATTGAAAAGGAAAAAATTGGTGATTTTTTAGAAAATTGGTCAACCAAACTAAGAATTTGGTCAACTAGTATGACCAAATGACCAAAACAAAAATGGCAAAAGGGTCACTTTTGACGTTAACTTTTTCACCAATTGACAAGTTTAACCTTAACATTTCAGAGTGAAAAATTATAATCCTAACATTTAGAAAATGTTAAAATTGGACCCCACCCTAATATAAAATTTAACTTCATCGATTAAGTGTCATGTCAATGCTGACTTGACAATTTTGTGATATATTTTGTGAGCCCCCAGTGCCACATCATTACTGACGTGGCAAGGTGGGACGTACTTTTAAAAAATACAAAAACTTTATTTATTTATATGTGTGGGACCTACCATTTTTAATTAAACATTTATTAAAACAAAAATTAACTTAAAGATGTTAAGAAAATGATCTCATTTTTGTTTAGCCTTTTTCTGAAATCCCTCCCTCCCTCACTCCTTGTCTTATGTTTTTGTGTTTGGAATCAGTGACCTTCTAGAATCCCTCACCATCTAGAATCCCTCACCTTCTCATATCCCTCCCTCTCTTATGAACACCGAAATGTTGAGTATTAAGTTTTGTATTAAGAACCTTGATTTCTTCTGCCTCTTCAGAAATGTCAACATCTTTGCCAAGAAGATTTTGTAGTGTGGTTTCAAAATGCTTTCCTCTCCGTGTTTTTGCCTAAATATGTAAAGTTACCTTTAAAACTCGTACACAGAGTCCATGTTTAACATAAAATTTAAAATGGCTCCCTTCTTTTCCAGCCATCTTGGTGACTCTAGAATAAGGAACAAACCAAAAGGCATAATTGTACAAAGGATAAGACCTACAGTTATGACAGATGACAATTATTACATAATAATTCAAGTGTTCATAAATTGTTTATATTGTCTGTTGACAACACAATTTGGTGAAGGTAATTACCAGTTAAGGCTAAAGCCTTCCATGACAATACTATTCTAATTATAAAGGCAAATGACACTCCAATGTAGATCATAAGCTACAAAAATAATACTGAAAGAGTTGATAGAATCATTACGTATATGTTATTCCACTTGCACACAAGCTGCATTATATATATATATATATATATATATATTCTATGCTTGAATTAACTCTTGTGGTCATTTTCTTGAATCAAACTTTTTGAATAAATAGCATTAACTAGTTGGCAGCCGTTAGTGCTCGTTGAAGTTCTTTTGGTGCAAATTCAATAGTAAAAATAAGTACCTTGCGTCAATTGTAACCATGGAATCAAAGTTAAAATCAAGATAGGAAAATGAAAAAATTGACCTTAAATAAAAAATTGAAAGCTATAATCAAATGACAAAAACCTTTACGAAATAAATAGCTAGCCAGCCTACAATATAGAAGGTGTTGAACACTTTCATTGTTTGCGTGCATTTTCAACAACAATTTCATTGTTTACGTGTATTCTCAACATTAAAAAAGAATATTGATAAGCCAAGAAAATCTTGAAGAGTTCCCTAGTAGAAATCCAAAATATTTTGATTAAGTGTCACGTGGCTATTAAAATGCATGGGCCATGCAGTGTACGTGGCTATTAAATTAAAATGCATAGGACATGCAAGTATACGTTACTATTAAAATGCATGGGCCAGTGTGCATTACTATTAAAATGTATGGACCATGCGTGGGCCATGCAAATGCACCAAACGTCAATATGGAACCAAAAACAAAGTACTGCAAATGAACACCCACTATTACAAATCCATTAATGTAAAGATTCACATTGGTATTTTAAGGAATGATCCATAGTAGCTAATCCTAAATCTTGAATGTATAACTATTGTTAGATATATGTTGAATATATCTTTTTATTTTATTTTGGCATATTTTTATAAATTGGACTTATCAGATGTTTTATTATCTTGGATTCAAAAGTTGGATAATGTTTTAGATAGAATAGAATTCTATCTTGCATAGATGTGAATTTGATGAAGGATTCTATATTTTGAATTAAGTGGTCTTATGAAACAGTGTAGCAAAAAGTTGTGTTGGGCGTTAAAGGTGAACGGATTTTAAGTGAATTAAAAAAAACCATGGCTGATTGGTGGTAGTGTGTGTGGGTCTTTGGTGGTTGGGTTGTTTTTAGGAAAAAGGTGAATAAGTAGTAGAGTGTCGGGTATATCTCCACGATAAAACAGATGTGATTTTCGTGTATGTCTCGATGATATAGTTGAAAGCAATTTTGGGGTCTTGTAATTAAAAAAGTATGGAAGGCTATCACGTTGTGGCATAAATGGAAATCTTATGAAGTATTTATGTGGGATAGAAAATTTTCTCTGGCAAGACCCATCGACATCATTCTTTTACACAAAATTCAACGAAGCAATAAATGCTTTCTTGTTGCATGCATCATTATCTATGTCTCTATCTTTGCTGAAGTTGATTTACATCTCTATCTATGGCTAGAACAAATACTATGGTATTGCATATGTCACAAAGTGAGCTAAATAACGTATGTTGAGTGAGAGATGCTAAGGTGAAGATTGGGTTGGCTATGGTGCTGTGGATTTGTGAGTTATTTTTTTCAGATGTCTTCATCTGGGATTGTGAGTTGTGTTTATGAGATCAACACCGTGAACTTCATCAATTGTCTATACTTCCATATGATCTAATTGAATCTTTTAAATTTGGATGGATTGTTTTAATTGAAGAATTATTTCAAGGAGTTGAAATCATAGGGAAGTTGTTTTTCTATCTCAAGTGTATTTAGTTTTCGTTCTTTATTATTTTAATCACTTGAGTTATTTGTTTATTATTATTTTGTTAAAAGATTGATTGAGAAAATCCTCTATTGAGGTTAACACGAGTCGGTCGTGTTATTGGGTGTGAAATTCTTTCACGGGAAGTAAGGTTGAGAGATAGTGTCAAGGGTTAAGTGGTGTCGGGTCAGTAAAGCCTTGGGTAAATCTATTGTACTTCAATGAAAGTGATTAAGATGGGTGAGGGCCCCGCAGACGTAGGTAAGGAGTGCCGAACTGCGTTACCAAATTTCTGGTGTTCTTGTTATTTCATTTTTACTTGGTTTTATTTTGTTCGTGCCAAAGAAGTTTACGGAAAGTTTGCGAAATTACTACCCCCTATGGTTTTTTAATTGGTATCAGATAGAGGTCACCGATTCAAAACTTGGTAGCAAGTTGGTGCAGATCCTAGTTTCGTGAACATGGCTATAAGAGAAAGACCCATTGGCATCATTCTTTTACACAAAATTCAATGAAGCAATAAATGCTTTCTTGTTGCATGCATCATTATCTATGTCTCTATCTTTGCTGAAGTTGATTTACTTCTCTATCCATGGCTGGAACAAATACTGTGGTATTGCATATGTCACAGAGTGAGCTAAATAATGTATGTTGAGTGAGAGATGCTACGGTGAAGATTGGGTTGGCTACGGTGTAGTGGATTTGTGAGTTATTTTTTCAGACGTCTTCATCTGGGATTGTGAGTTATGTTTATGAGATCAACACTGTGGACTTCATCAATTGTCTATACTTCCATATGATCTAATTGAAGCTATTAAATTTGGATGGATTGTTTTAATTGAAGAATTATTTCAAGGAGCTGAAATTGTAGGGAAGTTGTTTTTCTATCTCAAGTGTATTTAGTTTTCGTCCTTTATTATTTTAATCACTTGAGTTATTTGTTTATTATTCTTTTGTTAAAAGATTGATTAAGAAAATCCTCTGTTGAGGTTAACACGAGTCGTTCGTGTTGTTGGATGTGAAATTCTTTCACGGGAAGTAAGGTTGAGAGATAGTGTCAAGGGTTGAGTGGTGTCTGGTCAGTAAAGCCTTGGGTAAATCTATTGTACTTCGGTGAAAGTGATTAAGTTAAGTGAGGGCCCCGCAGACGTAAGCAAGGAGTGCTAAACTGCGTTACCAAATTTCTGGTGTTCTTGTTATTTCGTTTTTGCTTGGTTTTATTTTGTTCATGCCAAAGAAGTTTACAGAAAGTTTGCGAAATTATTACCCCCTACAGTTTTTCAACTATTATCTCTGTCATTATGTCTAATTGCTACTTTTCGAAATCGGTAACTTCCAGTGGATTAGAAGCTTTATCACTATGTAGACAGCGAAATCTATGTCATTGTATAAAATTAACTTTCCACAAAGAGAAAACTATGCTCTGTTTCTGAAAATGCTAATTAACTTAGTTCATGCCTTCATATGAACATTCAATCACTTCTTGAGGATGACAACTCTCTGCCTTACCTCTGCTAAAGTTAGAGAAAGATCCTTTGTTGTAGCATCTTGTGTAGGTGATGAATACCTGCCTGAAATGAATTAGAAACAAATATGTGTTTGTACGCAGCAGTGATAAACAAGATAGTCTATAATTGTAAACCTTCCAGCTCTAATAAATTAACAAGAGTACTTACGCATGATCCAAGTACAAAAAAACCACACACTGTTACAAAAGTGCTGAGATAAAATATCCCTTTACTCCCCTTTCTACGATTATGGGGATCACATCCATATCCTTCATCTGGCAGATCCTTTCCCATCAATGGTTGACTTAACAGTTCATTTGCACCAACAGTAGCATTCTAAATGTCCACTTTGATGGTAATGGCTCTTCCTATTTAACTCTCAACGTACAAGTATGGAAAAGAGAAGGCTTAGCATAATTGCTTTAAAGATGAAGAAGTTGTGTAGAAATAGCAGAAACTTAAATTCTCAAGAAATAAGTGGCATTATAGACTATAGTCTTAACATGTTTAATGCCTCATATTGACTTCATCCACTTGCCTTTTTAAGCTAATATAGGAACAAGAAAATCCAAAAAACATGGAAACAAATAAGAAAATCCAAAAAGCATGTAAACTAATGTTCAATTGGAATTCCTCTATTTATGAACAGAGGATTTTTTACTCGACATACATTAAATAATCTCAACTTAGAGATGGTCTTGGCGCTTTCATGAGAATTGAATAAGTAAGACAATTGCTCTATACTTTTATATGGACATGACAACTATTAAATTTAACAGACAAAAAGGACGAGGAAAGAAACATTATCATGTAAAAAAGGACAGTAAAATTGTTATTTTTGTTCTGAATTTTCACACATAATGCAGCATCTTCATAGCTTCAAAAGTTATTGTGTCACAACGTATAAGTTGACAGATTCCAGATGGTCACTAATTCCAAATACAGAAAGATAATGAGGGAGGGAACATTAAAAAAGAACACTCTATTCAACAAACAACAAACTCTAACGATGGCAAATTTAGCTAAACTGAAACTAATAATACTACCACACTTTTATTGAAGCTAAACAACCTTTATATAGGCTTTTACAAATGAATAATATAAAGAGAAATCCACTCCAATTCATCTAGTAGTGAAGCCTAATATGCATTAAAAAAAACAAGAGAAGTGAAAGCAAAAAATGCAGAAGTGTTGCTGCCCCATTCTTCACGTTAACAATTTCAAGCTCTTGAAATTTTAGATCATGTCTCAACACTCCCCCTTGATCCAAAATTACATACACCAAGCTTGGATCTCAGATATTCATATTTGCTTTTTGCTAATAGTTTTGTCAGAATGTCAGCAATTTGTTCCTCAGTATTACAATACTGCAACATGATTTTTCCTTCAGTGAACAAGTCTCTAATAAAATGTGCACTTATGTCGATATGTTTAGTCCTTCCATTGTGCAAAAGATTCTTTGACATTGATATTGTTACCTTGTTATTGTAATATATCTTTGTGGCCTCTCTCTGATCTTATCCAAGTTCATCTAACATTCTCCATAACCATATTGCTTGGCATATACTTAGCTTCTGAAGACGATATTGCAATGGTAGCCTGTTTCTTTGAGCTCCATGATACCACTCCTAATCCCAGATCAAAAGTTTAGCCTAATGTGCTTCTCCTGTCGTCCATACATCCTACTCAGTCACTATCTGTATACCCATTCAGCTCACAATAGGTTGTATGTTTATACCATACCAAGTCAAAAGTTGCTGCGACATAATGTAAAATCCATTTTACAACCCCATAATGATGCTTTGTAGGGGAATGCATAAACCTGGAAACCACAACCATTGAATAAGAGATGTCAGGCCTTGTATGAGTTAAATAGATAAGTGCTCCCACTAAACTCTTGAACAATTGTCCATTTGCTAGTTCGGTGCCATCTTCCAACAACAATTTTTCGTTCACATTCGTAGGTGTGCCTGCCACCTTGCAATTCACCATGTGGAAACTTTTAAGCAAATCATCTGCATACTTCTTCTGAGAAATGAAAATTCCATCCTTGAATTGCTTCACTTCTATGCTATGAAAATAATGCAGCAATCCCAAATCTGACATTTCGAACTCTTGCTTCATGCTTATTCAAAACTGATTCATAAGTAATGAGGATGATCTCATGTAGATCATGTCATCTACGTAGAGGATAACAAATAGAACATCTTTTTCCTTTCTTCTTTATGTAGAGTGTAGGCTTATTTTTGCTTCTCTCGAAGCCATTCTCAATGAAGCAGGAGTCTATTATTTTGTACCATGCTTTAGGAGCTTGTTTTAACCGATAGAGTACCTTTCTCAACTTATACACTTTCCCTTCTTCGCCTTGAACTTAAAAACCTATAGGTTGTGCAACGTAGACTTTTTCTTCCAATTCCCCATTTAGGAAAGTAGACTTTACATCGAATTGGTATACTGGCCAACTTAATTGTACTGTAAGAGCTAACAATGTTCTCACTGTTTAAAAGCATGCAACAAGTGAGAATGTGTCTTCAAAATTGATACTATGTTTATGAGAGTATCCCTTTTCCACCATTCATGCTTTATGCTTCTATATGCTTCCATCTGCATTGTACTTAGTTCAAAATACACATTTGAATCCAATTACTTGCTTATCTTTTGGTAATTTTGTCAACTCCTATTTGCCATTTCTCTCAATTGCCTTCAATTCTTCCTTCATTGCTTACTTCCATTCTTCTTTCTCCTTAACTTCTTCAAAGGAACTTGGATCAGTCATGTAAAGAGCCTGCGTTGTCTCATATATGTCTCTCAAGGATTTGTATCCTCGCAGCCCCTATTCTTGAGTTGAACTTGATGAGTTTAAAGATGCTGCACTTCTTGATGGAGTAGTTACTTCAGATGTCGCAGGTGTTGATAGAGTGAACCTATAAGGAGTGCTAAGTGGGGTTTGTTATCATTAGTGGAATGCTCTTCCTCAGTAGCAAATTCTTCAAGAAGAATAACCCCATCACTGCCTTCTTGCCATATTCATCTTACTTGCTCATTGAATATCACATTCCTACTAATAATAATTTTTCCATTTGCAGGATTGTATAGCTTATATGCTTTTTAGTAAGTGCAATAGCCAACAAAGACACATTTAATGGCCTTTTATCCAATTTGTTGCGAATTTGTAAGTTGATCAAAGTATAAGCAACACACCCAAAGACCTTTAAATGACTTAGCCTTGGCCTTCTTCCTATCCAAACTTCATATGGTGTCTAATCCTGAACAACCCTTATCGGTGAAATGTTTAGCAAGTAAATAGCTATAGTGACAACTTCTCCCCAGAGTTATATTGGTAATTCTTTCTCTTGGAGCATACTTCTTGCCATTTCTACTACAGTACTCCATTTTGCTTCGGTTTATATGAAGCAGTGAGCTCTCTATGAATGCCATGTTCTTCACAAAATGAGTTGAAATTTTATGAAGTAAACTCTTCTCCTTGATCTGTTCTTAGTGCTTTAACATATTGTCCACTTTGTTTCTAAACAAGAGCTTTAAATTTCTTGAAAGCTTTAAATTCTTCTGCTTGGTTCTGTAAAAAATATATCCAACTCATACGACTATGATCATCAGTTAAAAGCATGAAATATCTGCTAAATCCAAATGTTTCTGTATTCATTAGATCACACAAATCTACGTGGATTAAATCTAAGTTGTTCGGTGCTCTCTTAGCCTTTCCTATAAGAAAGGGCCTTTTACTTTGCTTCCTAGAAATACAAGCTTCACAAACTCCCAAAGTATTAAAATTGGCATCCCTTACACTATATCTATGTGTTGCAGTAACTTCATTGCATTGAGATTAAGATGCCCATACCTTTTATGCCATAGTCTAGTTTCTTCTTATTTTTTAGTTATCATGGCATAATTTTCCAAATTTGAGAGCTCTACTGGAAATAGCTTGTTCTTTTTCATACCTACTTCTGTTATAACCTGACCTGTTTGCTTATTCTTAATCAAACAAGATGAGTTATCAAACAACAAAGAATAGCCATTTGACAACAATTGACCCACACTCAACAAACTTTGAGATAAGTTAGGAATGAAAAAACATTAGAAAGGTACTTAGTTTTACCATTACTGTTCCTTAGCTCAACTGTGCCTTTTCTTTTGACTTGAATTTATTTCTTGTCCCCAAGCCTAACATTCATCTTGTTGCTTTCATCCAATTCTTTAAACATTGCCTTAGACCCTGTCATATTGTTCAAACACCCATTATTTAAGAACTAAATGTCTTGCTCATTTAGCTTTTGTTCCTCTTTTGCCAAGAACAAAATGCATTCCTCTTCTTCATCATTTTCGGTCTCCTCTTCTACATAACTTGCTTGATTTTGTCTTCTCCAGCGATTCGCCTTGATGTGACCATAGCGTTTACAATAATGACACCGAATAGTTTGGCCTCAACCTATTCCGTGTCCTCAACCCATACTTCCTTATCCTCTACCTGCACTTCTTCCATGGCCTCTTCCAGCAGCTTGCTCATTGTCACCATGTATGATTCCTTTGGTTACTAAAGTCTCCCCCTTTATGTGAAAGGCTTTTTCCTCTTTTTGCTCATCTGACCTGTTAATTCTTGCTTCATGGGTTTGTAAGGGTCCCACTAATTCATCAAAATAAAAAACTGATAGGTCTTTTGATTCTTCAATGTCAGCTATTAAATAGTTAAATCGAGGCATCAAAATTTTCAACACCTTAGCCACAACAACTTGATCATCACATTTTTCACCATAAACTTGCATTTAGCTCAGAAGCTTTAAAACTCGGGAGAGATACTTTTGCACTATTTCATTATTCTTCATCATTGCTGTTTCAAACTCCTGACAAAGTTTCTGCAATTTGATAATGATAACCTTTTTGTCCCCCTGAAATTCCTTTTGTAAGATCAACCATGCTTCCTTAGATGGACTGGCACTCGTGATTCTTGGAAAAATGCTTTCATGAATAGCTTATTGGAGAAAGAACAACGCTTTTGCATCCTTTTTCTTGTTTTTCTTTAATCTAGCTACTTTATCAAGAACAGGAAACCCTTCTTCAACAAGCTCCCATAAATCTTGGGACTTAAAACAATGTCCTCATTTTCATGCTCCAAATTTGGTACTTGTCTCCATCAAATATTGGGATGAGCGGTTACGAAGGTATGGATCCATTTACTGCCATCTCAAAGAAGTGCTCGTCTCTCATGTTTCTCTCCCTCACATGTTTCACTCTTTCTATCGCCCATTCAGAGACCAACCTTGCTCTGATACCACAATATTAAAAACAAAGCACTATATTCAGCAAACAACAAACTCTAGCAATGGAAAATTTAGGTGAACTGAAACTAATAATATTGGTACAATTTTGTTGAAGCTAAACAACCTTTGTATAAGCTTTTACAATGTTTAATAGAAAGAGAAAACCACTCCAACCAATCTGGTAGTAGAGCCTAATGTGTAGAAACAAACAAGAGAAATGAAAGCAGAATATGCAAAAGTGTGGTTGACCTATTCTTCACATTAACAGTTTCAAGCTCCTGAAATTTTGGATTATGTCTCAACAGGGAGGGATTTCAGACAAAGGGTAAACAAAAAGAAGCAGGTGGATCGTTTCCTTAACATGTTTAAGTTAAATTTTGTTTAATTTAATAAATGTTCAATTAAAAAAGGTAGGTCCCATACTTATAAATAAAATAAAATATTTATATTTTTAAAAAAGTGGATCTCACCTTGCCACATCATTAATGACATGGCACTAGGGTCCCACAAAAATTTAAAATAGTTAGTTCAGCATTGACCTAGCATTTAACAAATGGAGTTAAATTTTTTGTTACGGTAGGTTCTAATTTTAACATTTTCTAAATGTTAAGGTTATAATTGTTCACTCTAGAATGTTAGGATTAAACTTGTCGATTGGTGAAAAAGTTAGGGTTAGAAGTGACCCTTTTGTCGAACAAAAATATTTAAACTTAAAATAAAATATTAAAACATGTTAATAATTCATGGAAATGTTAAACAAGGATAGTTATAAGCATCAAAATGGACATTATTCACATAAATTTTCCATCAATCATGTAACTCTCCTAATTGTACAAATTCTATCTCACTCGCAGGTTTAGTGAAAATATTGGCTAATAGATGTATTATATAAACAAATTTTAACATAATATTCTTATTTTACACATAATCTCTATGTCTTGGCACTAAAGACTATAAACTAAAAATTATTTAATCCTTTATTCATAGTACAATCCTAATAGTCATCATTAAGGATTTACACGCAAATTGACAAACGAATACAAGATGTGCAAAATTTCTAAATTTTGAAATAATTATTACCCATTATTGAATATTATCTATGATATAATTTAGATAATAATTCTTCTTGAATTTTTAATGCATTAGAAGCATCTCATCTTTGAATCTACCTCGCTTGGTTCAACAATTGGCTCTTTTGAAAAGTCTTAGTGATTACCCTTATTCTCTTCAAGGGTTACTTTTTCCATATCCTACATCAATATCTTTAAGACTTTATAGCAGGCAAGGTAGTTAGATTGAAAACAATATGATAAACTCTTAAATAACAAGAATCATCTTATTAAACACTTTATATGCTTTACAAGAATAACATTAAAAAAATATGTCTTCAACACTCATTATTCATGTGGCCTTTATTCTTTTCCTATAAGACAAGGCCATCACTGTATTTTAGATACCTAAATGAACTAGGTCCTTAATTATAGTCTCTTTCTTCTCAACCCACACTTTCATGGATATACTTGTCAACTTTTTTTAGGGAATAGTATTTATCAACATGTACATATTTACCATAAAAATGGCAAACCATGTCATGTAAGAAATGATTATGCATAAATGCATTAGTTGGACTTTAATGTGAGTATATATAATGAGTCTTCCTTTGGATATTATTGATTATGTGTATGATACCAATTATAAATGAAGGTTTGATGCATGCTTTTTTATAGGTTTACCCAATATCATAAAGGCAATGTATTTTCTTCCACTGAGAGTATTAAACTTTATTCTTATGTATAAATCTATATATGAAAGCATGAGTTTTGTTTTTAAGGAGGTAGTTTTATATATATCTTATATGAAAATGTTTGTTTGGAAATGGGTATATCATGCTCATTTACTATTTTAGGTAAAGGCTCTTATCCCTGTGTTTGGAGCACTCCCATACGTATAACCAATCTCATACCTATTATGGAATTATTTTAAGCACCTAGCATACTTTCTAGTTTTTCACTCCCTTTAATGAATTTGGAAATAAATCCTTTAGAATATTGATATCCTCTCTCAATGTCTCATTTTCATGTGTTAAAGAATATATAAAACCAATTGAGTTGGCCTCATACAACAGATTAAGCTATTGTGATGAAATGGTGGCTTAACATGGTATCAGAGCCTCTGTGACCAAGTGGTCATGAGTTCGAATCCTACGACCCACCTATTAAATTAAGCACAAGGTAAAGTAGGCCTGTGCAAGTTTCAAGCCCAAAGGGCTTTCACTTGAGGGGGTGTGTTAGAGAATATATAAAATCAATTGAGTTGGCCTCACACAACAGCTTAAACTATTGTGATGAAATGGTCGCTTAACATCATGCTTCTCTCAATGTCTCATTTTCATGCTTCAATGCATCTAATGTATGATTATCATCAATGATCACATTTTTTGAAGCTTTAATTTTATATAGTTCACTTTTCATCTTTTTATTCTCATTCATGCAAGCATACAACTGTTTTTGAAATTCTTTGATCTCAGAAGATAATTTCTTCCTTTTCTTACTCGTTATTTCTAAACTTTTGACTAGTTTATCTTAAGTCAAATCATTATCACTATTATATGAATTAGATTTGGTGTTACCTCATCATCTTCCTTAGTTGTAAAGCATATATGAGTTGTCTCTCCATCCAAATAATCATTTTTATTCATTTTTTTATCCTAAGTTAAGACTTTAAGTGATTTCTTCTTATTTTTGTCTTTCTTCTCCTTCTTATTATTTTTTCACACTTTTCGTTATCTTTGATTAGGGGATATTATGATTTTATATGGTTAGTTTTTTACATTCAAATCAAACAGTGTTAAAAGGATTTATATATTGAATCACTTTTGCCTTCCTTGAAGTCTTTTGTTTTGAAAAAATTCTTTCTCTTCAATAACTTCTTAAAGTGCTAATGATAAAGTTAAGGTCTTCATCATCACTTCCACTTGTAGATATCTCTTGTTCACTTGATTCCTCCCTTAAGACTTTAAACGCCAAGTCCTTTTTTGTCATATGAAGTTGTTTCTTATTACCTCTCTTGGAAACTCCTTTCATATGTGAGAAGAGATCTAATGAGGTCCTCTAATGATAGTGTTGTCAAATCCTTGGCTTCTTATATAGCTATTAATTTGGCTTCTTATGTTCTTGGAAGTGACCAAAGTAACTTTCTTACCATTTTAACATTAGTATAGGTCTTTCCAAGACCTTTAAGGGCATTAATAATATCAATGAATATTTCATACATACTATAGATGCCTTCATCATTATTAATTTGAAACAATTCATATTGATGGTTAACATACTCATTTTTCTCGCTTTGACTTGATTTATACCCTCATATGTAATTTATAATATATGATAAATTTCATAATTTTTTACACATATGGAGACTTTATTGAATTCATTTCATATAGTGATGCTAATAATGGCCCAGCTCGGCCCGTTTGTGGCCCGGTTTGGTCGAGCCACGGGCCAACCATGGTCCTCTCAGGACTGGCCACGGGCTGACCATGGTCAGCTCAGGCCGGCTCATGGCCAGCACAATTTTCTCGAAATGACGTTTTGTCCAAAACGACATCGTTTTGAAATTTTTTTCCTTTAAAAAATAAATGGCGGACTGGGCTACGGGCTGGCCCATCCCTGCCTGCCAGGCTATGGGCCAGCGATAGGCCATCATGCCCCCAACCAGGCCCAGCCTGGTCCGGCCCATTGATATGCCTAATTTCATACTAATGCACAAGATAAGATGTATATAACTTTACTATTTAAGGAAATTAATTGCTTATCTTGAGGTTCTCATTCTTTCTTTTGTTTGAGAACCTTTTTATTATCTATAATTTTTATGAGTATAAAAGGATCATTTAAAACCTAAAAGGACCATTTGAAACTATTTTCTAAAGGTTTATGAGTAGGGATGTCAATTATGGCCTGACTCGCCCGACCCGACCCGGCCCGTTTTTCGCCTGGGTTGGTGGGGCCACAGGCCGACCATGGTCTACCCCTACCAGGCCACGAGCCAACCTGGCCCATCCCAACTCTTTTTTCTGAAATGACGTCGTTTTGAATTCTTTTTTTAATAAATAGATGGGTCGGGCCGCCCATGGCCCGATGGGCCATAGCTGAGGGCAGCCTATTGAAATGCCTATTTATGAGTTTGAACACTAACAATAATTGCATCCTTGTTTTTTAATAGAGATAGTCACAGCTATACTAACCTTTTATCCTTCTTAGGTAAATGATGATGGTGATGCTCTTAAATATTCCATTATGATCTTTTTTGTAGGATTTCATAAAATGCTAGCCTAATAGACATGCTCTAATACCACTTATTAGTCCTGAAAGGAATCCAGAGGGGGTGAATTGGTGTTGATAAATTTTAAACAAAATTGTTATAACTCTTCTTTCAAAGTGAAGAATATACCTTTATATAATCTTTTTCCAATAAAGAGGACACTTTTTACAATCTTCCTTTATGGTGAAAGAACTATATGGCCACTTGGAACACCCCCAAATACAATATAAAACACCTACACAAAAGCTTATAACTCAAAATTACCCACTTTATCACTTTGATAATACCAAAGAGGCTCACTCACTCAGATATGAGACAGTTAATGCTCAAATGCTTGATAAACACTTAGAGATGTGTGTATAAGACACCCCAAATACTTCTCCATATAAGAAATAATGAGAAAACATGTATGTCTAGGTTTTTGAGACAACCACTAGCTTTTGGAGCTAAAATCTAGTTGTCATAATAACTAGTTGTACCACAATAGTCAACCACTAGGTCACATTAATAGACTAATATGCATTAAATGTATAATAATCAACCACTATGACATATTGGTCAGATAATATAGCACATTAGTCAACTAATATATCAATCAATGTACAATCTTTTGGTACATCAAATTTGAAAACTTTAACCTATATTAAACAACTACTAACCCATATAGGTCAACCATTCTTTTTAAATCTTGATTTAAACAACTTCAAATGCTCAAACTTAATTTTTTAAATTTAATTATGACTTAAACACTTTCTAAAATGTTCTTTAAAAAGTGTTTGAAAGATCAGAATGTTTTTCTTTTAAAGAAAAAGCTTTAACACCTCTTAATGATGGAAAAGACTCATGCAATAAAGTAAGATGGAATATTTATATATAGTGAGACTTTAAGATTACCATAATGACTTAATGAGATTACAATTAATAGTATAAACTATATAATGACCTAGATGTGCCTTGATATTCTTTTTTTGTTGACTTGATCTTCACTTTGATAGTTGAAAGCTACAACTTTTCTTTATCACCTTTATGCGCTATCTTTTTTAGTTATAGTTATATCTTGTTCTTATATAGTGTCTCATCAAAATAATAAACTCATCAGTAGTCCTTAAATTTTGTTATCATTAAAATATTGATTGGAACCTCCCTTAGTTTAAAAACTACTAAACTAAAAAATTAATAAAGTTTCTTTATATTTAAGCACTCCACTCATTTGCCATAATAGTGCAACATGTTGTTCCATAATTTGACTTTATGTATTTAAAATCAATTGAATTTTCTTTTTCAAGCCTTGAAGTGAAGGCACAAAAATCTCATAATAAAAAGATGTCTAAATCTTATACTCGTGGCCATTGAAGCATCTATTTCTTGAAAATAAGATAAATTTAAAGCATTTAAAGGAATATTTGAATGTAGAACCATCTAGCCCTAGCCCTTTTACATTATAAAATAGCATCCTTATCAATTAAAATACCTTAAAACTCGGTTGGGAATTAGGAGTGATTATTGGAGAAAAATAACAATTTATTTCAATAATAGCTTTTATTTATCTTTTATCTAATATTTGTTGTGCTTCATCATCTCTAAAAGTTATATTATGATTCTTTTTTATTTTCTCTTTTCTGTTTATTTTTTATTGCAAATCATTTTTAATCCTCTCATGTACATCAAATACTGCTTTTTGCATGAAACAATCTTACCCTTAACACTAATAAGATGTTCTTTCATTTAATAAATTCCTTCCCTTTAAAGTATTTTACATTCCCTTTAAAGTATTTTACAACAAAACATATGATTATATTAAGTATTTCTATAAGATGTTTGAGAGGATGAAAATAATTATTTGTTAAATCAACCTTACCATAAGTAGAGGATGTTAAGTTGATCAAATCTTTTTCTAATGGTTTCATATTCGCTATTATAATTTTAACTTGAAAATATAAGAAAATGGTATAGTTTTTACTACCAAAATAGTCAAATCTTTAATCATTAAATTAAAGGTCAAGAATTCTTATTGTTCCCTTTTTTATTTCACCGGCTAAAAATATTAATAAAATTAAAGGCAACAGATAAATATATTATATAGAATTATCTCATAAAAGTTTGAATACCATCAATTCTTAAGTTTTAATTATTATTAAAAAATAACATTTAATTAATGATTGTATAGGCTCACTATTTAAAATTTGTGAATAGATATATGCACTTTGAAGAAGGAAACAAATATTATATAGCAGTTGTAAGTTTTAAAGGAAAAAAATGATATTATTTTGATATGTTCATAATAATGAATAGCAATGAACACAATATATATTGATATGAACAATTTGAACTGAAAAATTGGATAGTTGTTTTTACAATAATAATTTTAGCATAACTATTTTTCAATCATGGAATTATTTTTCTTTTTTATCCTTTTTAACTATGTAAATGACTATTTTTTTCTTTCTAGATATGGTAGATGATGGGATATCTTTTAAAAGGACATGCATAGATACATAATTGCAACACACGAGTTTTAACATCTTGATCAAATGGTAAGAGAAGAACAAATTGTGTCCATTAAAATAATAAAGCAAAAACCTAATCGTTTAGGAGCTACCTACTCCACTTTAAATGTCTAAATGAATCTTTACGAGATGAATCCAAAAGGACCTAAAAGGAGGGTAAGAAATTCAAACTTATGAGTTTGAGAACAATGACGCTTTGATTGACATGATAATATATATAGAGCAAATGCAAAAAAAGATTAGAACACTTTGGAGAAAACTAATCGAAATATGAGACTATTAATAAGGATTGAACAAAATTAAAAAGACGGATGATTGAATGAGATTGCAAAATTGAAGAATAGAAGAAGACTTTTCATCAGTTTGAATAATACATCTTACAAAGATAGAATGATTTATCAATTAAATAAGTAGTATCAAATCGAAAAGAAAAAAGGGCTAATTTCTAATGAACCGACTAATCCGACTTGATTTTCAAAATACTACTTAAAATAATATAATATTAAAATTCTTAAGTTCCAAATAAGATAGAAAACCAACAAATTAATATACAACTTGTATGATTAACTTAAGAAGGTAAATAATAATTTTTAAAATATAATTGAAAAATTATAAGAAAGTTTAGTATAAGTAACTCTTGATCAAATATCAGAGACATATGATACTTTTAAAAGAACATAAAAGTAAATATAAAAATAAATACAAGAAGGTCATACAAGGTTCTCGCTAGGATGACAATTATAGCTTGTCCCAGCTTGACCCGTTTTTGACCATGGTCGGCCCGCGCGAGCCACGGTCCAACTTGGCCCAACTCGTAGATCACCCATTTTTCTAAAACAACGTTATTTTATTCAAAACGATGTTGTTTTGAATTTTTCCTTTAAAAATAAATGGGCGAGTCAGGTCGACCCTCCCTCCGACAAGCTGAGCCACGGGCTGACCCACCCTGACCCACGTGAGTCACAAGCCAACCAGCAGGCTACCATGTAAAAGGGCAAGCCGAGTCGGGCCACCCACACCTCGGCTGACCCAACCCGATCCGACTCATTAACATATCTAGGTCCAACCTGACTCATTGACATGTCTAATTCTCGTGTGGTTAACCTAAGATACCATTTCGACTAAAGAGTTAAATCTCCACGTACCTTAATATTATCATTTGATACTGCTACTTATCATTTAATCGAATACTTGAACGAGTATGCATTAGATGTTTTGTTTACCCTACCTACGCACTGGTCCTTGACACCAAACAATCCAAAACAGTTGCATTATGCAGATAAGTGCAGTTTGCTTTGTGCAAGGCTAAGGACCTTTCTTTTAGAAATTAGACTGCCTGACCCAAACTTCCACAAAATTCAACCCAAACAATATCTTCTATAGAGCATGTAATAATAAACAAACAATAACAAAACCTTTGAACTGCACAGCATTCCTACGGTTGAGGCTGCGAATGGGTGGGAGAGAAGCAGATTACACTAAATTTGGATGATAATTTGAGCTTTAAGAGGTAAACGCCAATTATATGATTAAAAAGAACACTATATTACAACCAAAACTAACTGTAAAAGATGATAAAGTGACCCTATTGTTTACTTCTCCCTCAGTCTTCATACTCGGTCTCTTCATCATCTTCGTCATTGTTTTCCCCATATCTCCATCCCTCCTCAGCATTGTCCCGTTCTTCCTCCTCAGTTTCCTCACTATCTTCCTCGTATCTTTCTTCCTTAGCAGGCCAGTGTTTTTTTGTGACATTCATTGTGACAGGAGAGGGACTTGAACCTCTGCGTTTGATCTTTTCTGGAGGCATCTTTATGTTCGGTTTGGGCCTATTCTGTTTACTTTTTCCGTTGGCGCGCTTTCCAGCAGAAGCATCCTGGTCACTGGCATCGTCCATCTCATTCTCAGCATTCGGAGTTGCAATCTCATCAGACATATGGCCAGGATGCTCTCTTCTCAAATGGAGTTTAAGCTTGTATTCATGAATGTAGGCTTTCTCGCACCCATCATAGGGACAAACATAAGGTCGGTCAGAGGATGCAGAGCCATAAGCGCCAGAAGAAGGCTTGGGAGCTTTAGCCATCTTTTCTTGAGGGGTGGAATATTTAATATCAACAGTTGAATTCTGCAAAGTTAGTAATGTTATAGATCAAATCCAGCTCATGCCAGAAAATTTAATCAGTAAAGATGCCTCAGCAAGCAATGAAAACAGCATCGACATGACATAAATTTTAAAGAAAATAGATTAGTGGCTTGCTTTCCAGATTTTCTTCCTACGCGAGAAAAATTTTCAGGTTTCAACTGTTGCAGGGATAGCATCGTCAAGGAGAACAACTTTCAACAATGCAAGGGAGTTGAAAAATTCAAAGCGCAACTGTGGCAGAAACATATTCAGTGAAGTAAATACCTTTTCATGGTGCGATGCAATGTGGTTTTTCAGTTTGTACTCGTGAGCATATCTCTTCCCACAATCTGTGTATGGGCAGATATGGTAGTTTTCTTGTGAATGCGTTTTCATGTGTGATCTCAAGTTGAAATCCAAAGAAAAGGCCTGCAGTTTTCATGACTATTAATAGTAAGGTACTTGCTTTTCTATGTACAAATATGAAGTAAGCATCTCATCTACCCAAGTAATGATGCAAATCCAAGTCCCGACAATGGTAGTAATCCTGACTGATAATCTATCAAAGCCCCATTAATCCATCAATCAGATTCTGTCAAAACACCCCGGATAATAAATAAATGAAAACACTTTAATGACACAAGGTTAAAAAGGGGTTACAACAAACAAGAGTTGGAACAAGAACTAAAATTATGAGAGATAGAAACTTGTAGTATTGCACAAACAATATGTAAGAAATAAAAAAAGAGCCAAATCAAGTTTGACATTTTATCCTATAATGGAGAGAGCAAAGCAACAATTTATTCAAAATAGGAAGTTCTGTTGCAGATAAAGGAGAAGTATGGAAGAATGATCATAAAAATAAAGAAGAATAACAAGTGTTTGATCTAACCCAGGTCTGTAACCAACATGTAAAGAGGAATATAAAAAGCATAAAGAAAATACTGAGCTTAGAGTGATCACCTTGCCACAACCCTGATAAGGACAAACAAAGTCTCTTTCCCCTGTATGAATTAGGTGGTGCCTTTTCAACTTCGAACTATCCAAAAATTTCTGCAGTGAAGATACAAGACATCAACACCATATGCAACCTTGAGAAATATCAAACAAAATTTTGAAGAAATAGAAAGTGACCAATTTTGAGAACTTTTAAACAGAAAAAGGATCAAATAATCCAATGATGTTTTATGCCTAAAATAATTTGGTCGCAAATGTTCTGGAAACTTTTATCTACATAACCTAAAATGAACAATATAGCCTTTTCTTTTTTCGAATAAACAATTAGCTAATGTTAACAAAAGTATATTTTAAACTGCAGAGATACAAAACATTAAAGGTCTCATTCAAGGGATATTCATATAGTATTTCACTCAAAACCACAACTTGCAGTTTAAAAGTTATCTCTGTAAATTAACCAAGACTATATATAGGTGTAATTAAAGTGATATTTAAATTTAATACTATATGTACTTTCTGTACAAATTAGTTAACACTTTTCCAAAAGAAGGGTGAAATTAATTGAACTTTTGAAAGAGTTGGGCATCAAATCATAGTGTGTGAAAGATGAGACACTTATTTGACACTTTTCCTCTTTTTTTAATAGAATAAAGTTTGAAATTTGTCAGGCAATAGTATTTGTACTCGATCATAGACAAATATCCAACATTTTATGCATCTTGCTTTTGCAATATCATCAACGAAATAATGTATTATGTGCTTCACTCTCCCTTTTGCAAATTCAACTTCATGATTTGAACCATGATCCCATCATATAAATCATTCAACTTTGCAGAGTTCCAGCTTTCCAAGTTATAATCCAACTAATTGCCATAAAGATGAACCTTTGACATTTTAATCTCCTATACTCGTTGATTGGCTAGGCAACATTGGATTTTGAAATTGAAGTCCTATACAGACAGCTAGTGACCATAAGAAGTTCGAGGAGTTTTAAGATCATGCTTAAAAATGACGGAATATTGATTACAAAAACACACACAGGTACAGGTATCTCCATCAGGCACTACAACTAGAGAAAAATTGCATGACTTCTGTCACATAAGCATGACCATCTTACAGCAACAAACGTAAGCTACAAGCCAGCAAATTATCTGCTCTAAACTTCATCAATTTTGCTACACCAAGTGGAAATAACTTCAGGATACTTATTAACAGGTACTATATACTCATGCAAACATGCACTAATCATCAAAACTCATAAAAACATGAAAATGAGATTATGTACATGGATATGCTTGAAATATCAATGAAATGTCACAGAGTATCCCAACTATATTTTTCATTAATATGTAAGACTATGTTAGGCATCATCATGAAAATATTAAGAGTACCTATAACCAGCTACAACCAGCCACAATCTATTCACAACCGGACTCATCACAAAGAATAACTTCATTCCATCTTTCGTACTTAAGAAACCAACTTCCTCAGGGGAAAAAACAGCAGAAGTATACACAAGGCAAAAATAAACCAGATACAACAAATTAACTAACTACTACGTAAATCACATATTTAGGCCTCCCTTTCAATTATCTTTCTAAACAATTAAAAGGATACCCCACTTGCAAGATCATGCAAAAGAGTATGCTAGAATCCATCTCAGAGACTTTTAATAGCTATGTCCACAGCAATCAAGAAAGAAAAGATGATGTCACTATGTCCCTCAGAAAATGCAAATCTCCTGGTTCACCAACATCATATGTCTAGTTTAAGGAAATTAAAAATTGAACAGTATGAGTTCAAAATGATCAAAAATGCTATAGCAACTTACCCTTCATTGCTGCCAAAACAGAAATTTGAAATTCGTTGCGATCCATCGAAGCTTGTTTTAATTATTCCATACATATCAACTTACAACAGTTTTCTAATCTTAACTGTATTTATATCCTCAAAATCTCCAAACTTACAGGATCCTGAAAGAATCAGATTGAAAAATTTTAAAGAAATCCACCATTACCTTTCCACATCCTTCAAACTGACATACAAATTGCCTCTCCCCATGAATATGAGAATGTTTTCTCAAAGCCCCAGCATCCGTAAAGGTTTTTCCGCAACCTTCAAAACTGCAAAGGAACAGAACTTCCGTAGTTGGTTCAGGTTCTGGCTCAGGAGCTGGAGTATTTTTTGCCTTCTCCCTCAAGACCTTCAATTGGTTCTCTACAGATAGCAGAATGAAAAATAATTTTAACAAATTTTCAGAATTGGTCTTCACTTGAAACCAATAATAAGTCCAATTACAATAACTGGATTGAAACCAAGAACACTACGTTAAAAAAAGAAAAAGAAAAAACACACAAGTTTTTACATAAAATGAAGAAAATAAGGATTTCCCTTGGTGAAATTACATGCAACTTGGTTATAAGCTCACTAGACAAATTAACTGCTAACAGCAATTATGAACAGAATGTCCATTTTTGTAAATTTTAAAGCAAAGGGGCAAAGGGGAAAGCGGAGTTAGATATCTTCGGTATCCACCAATATATTCACCTATACATGCAAAAGGATACTACTTTCTTCACTTAAACACTAAATTTAACACGAAAAAGTATTAGGGAGCTAAAATATCTCAGTTTGATATATGATATAGTGATTTATATAGAATATATATAGAATCTTTAAAAAGGGCCTTTATTAATAAGCTAAGAAGCATGGATACAGACATGGACACGCGACACGACACAGACAAGGACACGGGGACACACCAACTTCTAAAATTTTGTGGACACGGACACGGCAATATATATATATATATAATAAAATTTAGAATTAAGAAAAAAAATTCAGAATTCATAATATGATATATATTGATTGATGTGTTTCAAGACTTCCAACATCTTGACAATTCATACATATTTGGTACCTTATAAGCCCCTCTCAAAAAACATAGATCATATATTCCATTAAGCAATTTGTCTACAATCTCCTATCAAAAGTAGACAAAGAAATAAATAGTCAAAGGTTAGGATTAAAAATAATTTGCTCGGATGGTAAACGGTCGAAATTTTGAATCCATTCGTGTCCGAGTCGTGTTCAGATGTGTCTAAGCCGTGTCTAAACCGGCAAAAATTATTTTTTAATTCCGACATGTAAGGACACGTGTCAGACATGTGTCCACCGCGTGTCAAGTGGTGTCCGACACGGTCGGACACGGCTCCATTTTGCCATGTCCGTGCTACATAGTTAATAAGAAAGACAAGGCAAACATGATATGTTAAACGTCCCTAAGTAGCTGCCTGTAAGAAGTTCGAAAATGTACCGATGGAAAATGAGAAACATTTAGTTAATAAACATCGAAGCTGTTTTCCTTGTCCAACTAGGAAACCTTTTCTAGATTTTGGTTTTCCTATTAAGAACAAATAAGATAGATTGTTACTCCTTACCTTACTAGGATTAGGTTGCCAAGTCTTGAGCTGCAAAGTTCAGTTTATGAATAAGGGGGAATAGACTTTTTTTTTTGGGCAAAATTCTGAAAGTTTCAGCTTTGAGGAGTGTTATGCTCTCTCTAAGACTGATTATCAAACTTGTGATATCAACGGCTCGATTATTGATTTTTAAGGAGATCTAATGTAGTTACATTAATAGCTATTTTCGTTACAAGCTCTAGGAGGGATTCTTAGTTCTTATACAAATTTTAAGTGATTCTTAGACCTGTCCTTTCGATTTTAATTCCTATCCCCAAATTCCAGCCTCAATTCAGAGTATCAACAAACAAAGAACATGCATAAAGTTCAGCAGCTCTATTTATCAAAAGAAACTAGCATCTCAAGACGAAAATCACAATGTAGAGAAAGTATGTCTCTGTAATCATTCACGAAACAAAGCTAAGAAGTCTTACAATAACATTATCTCCAACCCATATATTAAAATGTACATCTAGGTTATTCATCTAAACAAATTTATAGGTATACGTTACCATCAACGTGCTTGAAACAGTGCAATTCAAAATAAGAAGAAGAAACAATATGTTATGGTCATCTTCTTCTTGTACCAACGTTTCAACGAATTATGTTTAGAAAATTAATAATAGGTGAAAAGAAACATTAAAACCAAGACTATGTTACCTGTTACCCACTTCAAAAGATAACACTTGCCACCAGTTGCCACAACATCCTGAGGCACCCTGAAACAAGTATATTAAAAAAGATCAATAATGCCTGTATAACCGAAGCAAATTAATTCCACCAAAACTAACAGAGAATTTTATAGATACCTCGTAATTCCGAAAATTGAACCAAATTGAACAAAGAAAGAGCATGATGATACGGAATACGATAAGTAATGAAAAACATGATTACCATTCCCTGAACCATTTAACGGCGGGAATCTTGGATTTGACAAAGGGCCGCCTCTCAAATAGATTGTGAGTGAACTGAGGGTCCATAATTTCTTGGATTAGGGTTTAGAGAAACAGCAAAGCCTACCTAAGCAAACAATGGGAAATCTTATCTGCTATATGTGTGTTTGTAAGAGAGAGAGAGAGAGAGAGCGAGAGACGAGGACACGCAGCGAATGAGAAGGACAAAGGGATGCTTGATTTCTTCTTTAGATAGATTGACAAGCCATTGTACCAATCGAAGGAAGAATTAACCACTTCAAACTAATCAACTTTTTCTATAAAATCACTGAGTAGATCGTTGAATTGGACTCTTAAGCAAGAAATTGATTTAATTGGATTAGTTAAATTCTTCCGAAACGATTTACTTTATTAGCTTACTGAAAATAAAATCTGTTGCTACTTTTTTTTTTCTCGAAAGAATTTGTAGTATTTATTTTTAAGATATGCACGGAGTAAAACTTTGAATTGATATAATAGTTTATAAATTATGTCAATTAAATATTTTATATTAGGCAAATCATGTACAATAGACTTAATCAAAAAAACGTAAATAGAAAATTCAAATACAGGACCTTTTGACTCTATACCTTTCACTCTACCAACTTCATCACTTTAAAAGCATCAATTGCTAACCATTACTGGTAATTTCAGCTTATGCCTTACAAAATTAATTAACGAAAAGATGGACTACCAAATATTTAAATAATTTTCCTCTAAATTTATTATTTTAATTTTAAAAATAAAATAATTCTAACTTTTTTTCGTTTGATATAATATTTAATTTAGTTAAATGCAACTATTCAATTCTATTTTAAACATTAAAATAACTTTATCTTTCAAAATAATCATATAAAACATTTTAGTTTTTAGTTTTTGTTGACAAAAGATAACGTCATATGCGATTGCTAGCTCGAGAAATTTATGTTTAGTTATAAATGAAAACTTTCACTCATGAGTTGAGGGGGTAATTTTGAATTTTCGTATTTAATATTATTTTAAAGAATTCTTAAACCATTGTTTAGATAGTTAACAACTCTCTTTATAATTTTAATTTAGGATTCAAACCACAAACTTAATTATTAAAAAAGGAATAGATAAGAGTTAAGTTATTTATTTATGTTGGTCATTGAATTAATAAATCACAAAACAAAATATGGAATAAAATAATAAAAATCACTTAAGTAAGCGTACTAATTGAGTCGAGTATAGAGATGATAGTAGGGCTCGAGCCAATGCTGACCTTTGACCATTAGGCTTTTTTTCAAGAAATTTCAAGCCTCGTGCTATCTGGATAAGTAATAGCAAAATGATATTATTTTCATATTTTAATTTTAAAACTGAGCCCACCTATTACCAATCTTAAACGAGTGTCATTGCCATAGGAATTATAATTGCCAATACTGCTTGTCTTTATATTATATAATCTAACAAAGCGAGTAATTAAATTAGAAAAGGAAAAGGAACAAAATTAAAATAATGAATAAAAGATAAACAATTAAGGTGATAGATAATAATTAATCAACTAATAGATAAATAAGATATAGATGATGAATCCCTAAAAATCTTTTCTATGCTTAAATTTATCTTAATTCAATAATTAACCATAGTTACTTACACTAATAAGAATTTCAAACTTGCTACTATATTCTTTCTCAATATGTATAACCTATATCTTTAAGTTGATCAACCGAAATCTCTTTCTAATTAAAATCTCTAAGAACATGTTAATTCATTTTGTGAATTCTCATGATAAATTTATCCTAATCTCAGAGATTTATATAGCTTTATCTCTAAGGTTCAAGCAACTCTCATTATCCATGCTTTGACCCCAATCATATTATTGATAGCTTGAGCAAAATTTGGCCCATTTAGCCCAAAGATGAAAAGACCTAATTATTAAGATTTTCAAAAGACAACTAGATTGTTTAGGAAATTCTTGGACACAAGAATCAATAAAGAACTCCAAGATTTAGAAGTCAAGATAGTTGAAACATGATTAACATGTACTTTAAAAACAATTGTGTATTTTTTAGGAGTTAGTAAGGATGTGGCCAATATTGGAGGATAATTAAAGTTAAAACAGTTACATGAGAACTATTTAAGGTGGTTGAATCTAAGAGGGATGTATAAACACACTAGTATCACAATAAACCTTATCATCGTTCAGCTTTCTTAGCACTTTGTACTCATACTTTACTTAAATAAAATTATTTTAATTTAAAATTTAAGCCTCAACGCTCTTTAGCATATAACAATTTGGTAACTTAAAACTCTATTATCTAAGTTTTCCAAAGCCCACTTTTATCGCCGATTAAAAGTTAGGTGTATTTTTGAGAGAACTGCTCCCTGGCATTCTTGAATTCTTGATCATAAAAAGTGATAAACAATTTAGCAGGCCTAGTGAGACAACGATGTCACATACAAAGAATGTAAAAGAAGTTGCCATGCTTCTAACCATGGAGGAAGGTTTCCTACAGTAGTATCTTGAATAATTGAAAATCTGGAGAAGGTAACATTACCTTTAGCTAAGTCTCCAGTTAACAAGAATTTGAAATCACCATAACTATAAAAAAGAAATGATGTTAATTATGAAAATGATATATTAAGGTTGAAAGCCAATTTGGCCACTAAAATTGAAGTAATAAAGATGTTAAACAGAGAATATGGAAAGACTTTCTACTACTTTGGTATAGGTCACTGGGTAGAATTTTCCTTCTCTAACAAGATAGATTTTTGAAGAGCTTAGGGGTAGCTTATACCAAATGTGATGACAGTTGATGAGTATAACCGTCCTCCGGTTTCTTCCTCTATAGAAGAAAGATACGTTCATCCTCATAAAAAATAGGATATTTTTGTTGTGCCTCCGTTTGCTAATTTTAGAAATCGGTGATAGATTGTTAGTCCCCAAGCTTCTAAAAGGCAAGGATCTTGTTTTGAAGTTAAAGCTAATGGGTAAAATTAAAACTTAGGAGGCAACGTTTTTTATATAAACTGTAATCTTGTTCCTATTGCTGCTCGTCCACAGATGAGGTTTCAAGTTGATATTGAAGTTATTATAGAATTTGTTCAAAAATTATATAGGCTTCGCTTGAGATAGATTGGCAGCCCATAATTCTATAAACTTTATTTGGAGCATATTGACCAAGATGATTCCTTATCCTCATGATTACAAATTTACTTTGTTTTCTGTTGAAGATGGCTACTCAACTATCAAGCACGTGTGATATTCACTATTCAATGTAATAAATTGGCTTAATATGAAAATTTCAACAATTTCAAGCTTAAGTTGTTTCCAAATTCTTTGATAAGTGAGGATTTTTCTTGGTATGCTTTATTGCCCATAAATTTTGTCCTTATACTGATAAAAATGAAAAGATTACTCAGTTTTTCAAAACTAAACATGAAATCAGTATAGCCAAACTAACTAAAATTACTTAAAATGGTGATGAGAATGCAAACATGTTCATTACTCAATTTAGGAGAATAAGGGGTCTAAGCCAAATTACACTCATGGACATCAAGTATGTAAAGTTGGCTCAAAGGGTCATCGACATTAAACTTTCAAAAGAATTTGAAGGTATGGAATTTCGTGATTTGTATGAGTTAATAACTGAAGTTTCCGAATATAAAGAGCTTTTTAGGGACGAAGGACATATTAAAAAGATGCACTTTTTATGGAAATAAGCTATATGATTAGGTAGTGGCTAAGCTTAATATCCATGAAACTTGTGTTTGCCCTACTCCAAAATGGAAATCATTTGAAGCCAAAAGGAAATTACAAACACCACTGCTTCGATGCAATACACTTGTTACCTCCAAAATAGGGGAAATTTTTTGTTTTTTGTTTTGTAAGAAAAGTTTATTACTTTGTTGTCAAACACAAAATTCTCATAAATGAAGAGATTCGAGGGAAGAACTACTATAAGTACCATAATACATAGAGTCACTATACGAATTCATGGTGGAGGATTCAAGAATGTTATTCAAGATCAGATCAACAAGAGAATTCTATTATTTGCTGAAGCTTATCAGACCATATTGATAAATAAGGATCCATTTCCACTAGTTGCAACTATTAATGCAACTAAGTTTGACTTATAGTTTTTGTTGGATGTCAAAAGGAAGCTAAAGATCATAGAGGATCGTTTGGCAATAGCCACGTTTTTGGTTTTGGTATTTTTTCCTAATTATAGTTTAAATGTTTGAATAAGAACTAGATCATTACTATAATCCAATAAAAAGTAAAGATTGCAAGACAAACTCATAAGACAAAGTTCACCAAAATTTTTAAGCAAATATATGTTGCTTGAATTTCAAGCTTTCAGCATAGGCAACTTTAGTTTATACTAACTAAATTGCCTCCATCTTATCAATAACATCAAGTGAAGCATCGTAAGAGTCCAATACCATTAACTAGGACTCAAAAAATATGACTTCAATAGTAGAGAGTTAGTTTCAAGTTCAAAGGAAGTAAATTATTACATTTCGAGAAGCCTATCCTAAAAAGGCTGCCTTCAACAAGATCCATTCCTTATGAGGAAAGTACCTTAAACCCAAAGAAGAAGAAATAGCGTGTAGAAGTTATTGATAAAGAGCATAACAAGAAAAGGAAAGACACAATCCTAGATTTTATAAGAATTTCTTCGATCTAAAAGATAAGATGAAAGTCCCAGTGAATTCTTTATAGTAAGAGAAATTCCTATTCAGTTTCCATGTTTTATTTCTTCTATGAAGCTTCTTGCTTCTATTAGCAATACTTCTAAGAAGAAAGTAGAGCCTTTACATAAGAAGATAGAATGTAAAATATTTGTGTTGGTTATGGTTTTAGGAATTCTAAAGAAGGTAGATTTAGAGAAATCAGTTGACAATATGGCTCAACATATAAGAACTTTGGACATTAAAGCCCATATTAATAGCATACTAACCTCAAGAACGTTGGTTGATAATGGGTCAGCTGTAATATTATGCAGACTAAAATGATAGAATTTTTGGACCAATATGATACAAATTTGATCCTAATTGAGGTGTCTGTTGATATATTTACTGCAGAGACAACTAAGGCATGTGAAATTATCCCTACAAATATCATAGTATGGGGGAAGTCTTCGTTGGTGACTTTCTTCATTGTGGAAACATATGCAAAATTATCAAGTTTTTTAGGGAGAGATTGGATTTATCCCAATTTCTATTTTCTTCATCTCTTCAATAGCTTTTGCTTTTGTAAAGAAGTGGTGAGGAGGAAACAACTTAAATTGATTCTCAGCCTTTCCATTTTAAATTGGATGCAATAAAGGAAAAATTTTATGATGATCAAGCAAGGCTAGTTCTTATTCGAAAGTCATCTCAACCTTTCCATTTCCAATTATGTACGTTCCTGCGTATGACCGTGCAAACGACTGTGCATAACCGGAAAAACCTAAATTTTCAAATAAAAGCAACATTTTGGAGGAAAATCAGAGAAGGAGACTTTGGAAGGTGATTTCCAGACTTAGAGAACATCCAAAAGGGACAATTTTGGTCTAGGGAAGTGGAAACATGAAGAAATCATCGAAAGATCCATCGAACTTCAAGATCAAGCCTCTATATCACAAGAACATTCGATAGAAGATAATCAGGGAGATTTAGAATTACAAACCCATTATTTTCAATTCTTTTTTCCTTCATTGTATGTTTGATTTCGTACTTGATCAAGTGTAACTAAACATCCAGTTAGTATTTAGGTTAGATGAACCTTATGTTAATACTTTGATATGATTTGATTAATTTATTAATGCAATTGGTTCAATTGATTATTGTGATCTAATTACGTATTTTATTGATAATCTGATTTCATATGTAGAGATTGAGAAATCCTAGTGTGAATAGATCTACCGTTATTAGAAGGAACTGACTAAAACCTTAGAGATAAGATGAAATAAATCTTCCAGATTAGGGTTAAAGCTAATAGAGAGACTCATAAATCTGTAATGCAATCCTGTAAGATTTAACCTGAATAATTCGGTTAGAGACTTTAGGATTATTTGTTAGAAGTCTCAAGGTCAGTTATTAGCATACCATCAGAGTCTCCATGGTCCAATACATCAACAAAGCAATTGCATGATAAAAGATTAATCTGTTAAAGGTTTAAAGGGATTTGAACCTAGATACTAATTTCTGATAACGATACTTTTCTAAGTGAATTCCACTATCTTTCTATTCATTATTGTTTCCTATTTCTTTATTTTTTATTTTCTTTTTATTAAAAATAAAAAATCAATCCTTAAGCTAGATAATTGTGGATTGGTCATTACTAATATTTATAGTCTTTGTGGGATTAACTCGTACTTGTTGGTACTAGCCACAACTACTCTACGCATTTACGATTTATTACAATATTGACTATTACGAAATAGGTCAATCAATGATTTATTACAATATCAACTATTATGAAATACTCTAATCAAGTTTTTTGCACCGTTGTCGTGGACTTTGATAGTAGGAATGCCTAAATGCTATTACTCTAGTCATTTTTATTTTAGTTTGTTTTATCTTTGTTTATATTTTCTTTTATTTTAATTTTCTTTTGTAATTATTTATTTTTTACTTTATTTTATTTTATTTCATATTATTGTATTTTTGGCTTATCAATTTAATTATCTTTGGAATTTTTTTACTTGATGTTGAGTTTATAATTTATTATAGGAATTACGATTCATTATCATAGCCACAGCTCACAATGGAAGAATGAAGTGGACAGTATTTTTATGGGAGCCAGAATATGCCTTCAAAAATTATGACATCACCATATGGGAGACTGAACATGTGCTATCAACCCCATGGTGCTGTTTACGGGAACAACTACAATTCAGAATAGGGGAATTATTATACTTATGGATGGAATAATCATGCTTCAACTAAATACTTACAACACCAAACACCTCAAGTTAACGAGCTAACTCTAGAAGATAAATTAATGGAGATCCTTGCTGAAATGAAAGCTAATCGACACAAATTTGAAAGTGAAGAAAAGACAAGGGTTAGCTTCATGAATGAAGGGATAATTTAAAAAGAGCTTCTAGAAGAAAAAGAACGCATTGCAGTAAACTAATGAAATGCCTTGTCAAGAGAGTAGCTAGTCAATGTGGATTAGATGAGAGATTTTCTTCACCTACATATGATGAGTATAATTTGAGTTTCCAACTATTTTGGGGTAAAGAAGAGACAACAGTGGATTTCATGAATGAACATATATTTCAATAAGGCAAGGAGGTAACTATTGCTTTGTAAAATGTGATGACTAAGTTTATTCTAGAATCAAACATGAGGCATTAGGAAAGAGAGGCTTGTATACAAAACATGGTCAATCAAATTGATCAGCTAGCGAACATATTATCCAACGAACAACTAGGGAGTTTGCCTAGTCCTAATGAAACAGATCCTGATGAATTTGTAATAACAATCACCCTTAGTAGTGAAGATGAGTTCTCAGAAGAAGAAGATAAAGAGGAAGTAAGTACTATAGATAAATTAATGGAACTCCTTGTTGATATGAAAGCTGAGCGATGTGAATTTGAGAGAGAACAAAAGGCAATGATTGACTTAATGATTAGAGTGACATTACAAGAAGAGCTTTCAGATAAACCAGAAGTCTCCATCTTTGAAGAGAAAGTAGAGGAGCATCATAAGGTAGTTGACTCATGTTAACTTAGTAGCTACTATATAGCATCTAAAGGTTCATCTTGGAACATAGATCGTGAATGCATAAACACGAGACTATGTTCTACCCATTATCCGAGAACATTAGTGTAACATCCCACTACCATAGGACACGTACCTAAGCTTTTAGGCACATAACCTACGATAATGGTATATTAGAGCAATAACAAATCTAATTTGCACATGGCATCATCTAAAATATGCAACATCATTATCGTATTCTCAACAAAACGTTCACT
>JAOQMS010000005.1:18131156-18143725 GCA_027563885.1 Erythroxylum longipes
CCACCCTGGCGGGGCACGGACTCGGATATCATCAACGATGTCGGGTTCGGGTCTTGCGGGAGTGGGGTGCTACAATATACCTATACTGGCATTGTTATTTATAGAAAAATAGAGAGCATGACAACTTTATGGACTTGCGTTTAGAATTATGTAGCTCACTAAAAGTTAGAGTTTCAATTTTTAACAAAGAGAAGTGGAATAAAAAGCAAAAGAAAACATTCAAAAGTCACTTTCAATTTGTTTTGTATTAGTCTTAATCAAAAGTTCACCACACTTTAGAGATAGAGAAAGATTTCAAAAATTCTTTAGAGATTACAAGATTCAAGAACATGAATATTTTATCTTGTTTTTATTATTATTTTTGATATTCTTTATATGATTATGAACTAAATAGGTATTAGCTTTAGGTAAGAAGAACCTAGGATGTGATACACTATAACTCATTCTTTAATTTAATGAAATTCTAGTTTTTTAAATTTTATTTGTGCTTTTATATTGATTGATTTGAAGGAGCAAATGTGAAAAATTCAATACTTGATTCATGCATCAAAATTTAAGAGACGAGAAGTACGTTTAGGTCACAACATAAATAAAGAGGGTTAAGAACGAAACAATTCGAGAGAAAGTTGTAAAATCTGTTAAGGTTAAGGTAAAACCTATTAAGAGAGTTCGTAAAATTAATTAAAGAATTCTTAGGTTATCTAGATTCAAAATAGATTTTTGTTGATTAAATTATGAATATGGATTGTATGTCTCAAAAAAGAGAATATAATATACGTTAGGAACTATTACTAGTCTAAGAAACTAAAGGAATTCACTAATATAGAGTGAAATTGAATATAGTAAAGGAGAACTTGACTTAATTCTAGTCAATATATAGTTAGATATATTATTAATCATCGTTTTGCAACAGTATCTAGATTTGTTACTTATTTTATTTTACTTATTCATTCATCTATAAAGGTTCATCTTGCTTATGTTAGCTATAACAAGGTTATGCATTTATAATAAAACATAGAACCCTTATGCACTAGAGACATATATCAACTTATTTTTCATATTATTAATTTTATAATGCTCAATTGAAGGATGTATTATTGATTATATAATGTTCATTTCTTTTTTATTATCATTAACTTCGATATTTTCTTTTTGATTCATTACAGTACTTGAATATGACCTAGCTAAGTTATTTATTTACAATTTAAAATACAAAGTGTCTAATGATGTTCATTCTCATCATTTCAAAGAAAATTTCATATTCATTTTGTCAATACGAAAAACAATAACATTTTTTTCCATTGCACTATCCATTATTCCACATAAAAAACACTTAATCAAATTGTCTGCTACATAAGTATAACATTTAGATGTAATTCTAAAAAAACATTCAATCAATATATCCATTACAATGTAAAAGTAGATATTGAAAATAGATCATTACATGTATTGTGTTTTAAAACCAACCTTTGGTATTTCTTGTTTATTTTTTGAAAACCAAACAACAAATTGAGTTAATCCAAATAATTTGTTACTTTCCATCTTTAATTTTTTATTTTCTTTCACCTTCCTTTAACTTGTTACTTTCTATCTTTCATGTTTTATTCGCCATATTCAAAGGTATCATCAAGGACTTTCCACCCTCAAATATTCATTCATTTACTTTTTTTTAAAAAAGCAATATCCACCACCCTACAATACCACAAATTACCATTGTGTAAATGATAAATAAAATAACAAATATAATTATCAATTAATAAAATTTTCTCATAATTATGACACCTATAAAGACTTCTTCTAAGATTATCATTAGTTTATGAGATCATCAATGGATTTGGCATCCATAATGAGCCAACACTTGTCATTTAACTTTTTCTTTCATTTCCTTGCACACCTCTTAGTAAATATGGACAAGTATAATTTACCTTGGCACAATTTTCTTACATATAAATGATAAACAAAGCAATATCTAAAAAATTGATAAATCAATTTCAAGTATTATATTTTTTAAACAACAAAAACTAAACGTTAATAAATAATAACGAATACATTTACAAAAATATAAGTTTCATCAATGAAAAACTTATAAACACTTCATTTGTGTTCATCATTTGAAAGACACCTACGTACGATAGAGTTTAAAGTAACCAAAGAATTCGGTAAAATAAATGAAAGTTAACTTCAATGTAAACAAAAAATGCAATTTACTTGATTATCCAATGATTTCTATAACAATTTCCCTTAACCTAGTTTTAATAATTCTTTCACCATCCTATTAAAATGAAACACAATTACTTCTATTGGGCTTTAATAACTTTTGGTTCTAACCTACAAGTTAATGATGTAATTTTTGGATATATTTTTTACAATGAAAATTTCATTATCTCTGAAGGAGTTACAAGAATGTACAAGAGAATTTAATTTACATGACAAGAACTAGATAAAAAAACTAGTATAACTTAATCAACACAAGTAACCAATACATTTCCATACGTAGACTTGAAACAATATCAATCTAAAACCATAATCCATCTTATTTTTAATTCTGCATTCATTTTCTTTGAGGCATGAATTTATAAAAGATCTCTAATCTAGCAATAAACAAACTGAGCTAGCTCATATTTATCTAATTTAGTTCCATTAAACAGCCTTTTGTTCCTTTCTTTCCAAATTGAGTAAATTGAGCAATTTATAGCCAAAATCATATGTACATTGTCACCACCCTTGTTTCTAAAAAGTTTATCAACCCAAAACAAGCATGTCAAGTGACTCATGGTGAGGACTTTGCAATCCCATTACTTGTAGCATTCTACTTCAAATGACAATGGTGTAATCACATTATAAGAATACATGGTTAATAGAATCACATTGAAAGTTATGATCTAACTCTTTTACCACCTCTAAAATTAATGAGCCAATTATTTTGCTGAATAATCTCTTTCACTCGAGACTAAGTATGAATTCTAGTGATGAAATGAGAAATTTCTTCCTTTAGAATCAGAGGGCTATGTAAAGACCAGTTATTAAACTAAAACTAATAGGAAAGACGGTTCCTTATATGAGCTTTAATAAGATGATATATGATCTGCCTCCTTTTAAGCATATGAATGAAGTACCAGGAGTATTCTTTCCTCTCATCTAATTACTAGAAACTGGAATGCTTGAGGTAAATTTCATTAATCCACTTAGACCAAAGAGATTCCTTGTTTGTGAATGATCTCTAAATTCTCTTAACAACTAACATGGCTTGACTCTTCTATAAAGAAGTGAGCCGCATACCCTTTTCCTTTTTGCTCCAGTAAAGATGTTCATATTTGATTTTATCCCTTTTGAAATATGTCAGCAATACTAGTCCATAAGAAGTTTTTAATACTTTTCATAAGCTCCTTATTAATCCTTCTTGGAAAGAATAAATAGAAGCTCCAGTGAATGTGAATGCTTCTCAACATAGAGGTGATGAGTGTTAGTCTTCGTGCATAAGATAGAGACTTACTTCTTGGAAGAAATAGGAACCCACAGATACTTAAAAGGTAGGAGTCAACATTCAACCCCATCATCAACCTTAATCTTGCAGTTGAATTAACATCGGATGAAATATACATCATGCTTTTGTTTAAGTTGATATCAAGACCTGAAAGCCTAAAAAACGCCTTAGCAGAGTTGAAAAGGGTTGAGATAAATGAGGAGTCAACCCTAGAAAGTAATATCAACTTATTTGTAAAACTGAGATGAGTAAGTTCTATAGCTTTGTATTTGCGATGATATTTGAAACTGGAGCAATTTTGAGTATTTTCCAAAATCAACCTTATAATAATTTCCAAAGAAACCATAAAAAGATAAAGGGAAAGGGACAAAGGGATCTCCTTGCCTAATCCTATTAGTTCCTGTGAAATGTGGCGTGGGATTGCCATTAATCAATATGATGAAAGTAATAGTATAGATGCAAGCATTTATCTAGGATATGAAATTTCTAAGGAAACCAAACCATTTAAGGTAGCTCCTGATGAATTACCATCTAATGGTATCAAAACCTTAGAAAATTCAACTTAATGGCACAATTTTGATTGATTTGTTTGACTCATACTGCCTCAACAACTTCTGTATCAATAAGATGTTATCACACAAATTGATCTGCCAGGAATAAAAGCATTTTAAGAGTCATGGATAAGATTCTGTAGGAGACTCTTTAGTCTATTCACAAGCAACTTGGTGATTATTTTGTACAACAAGATATTGGTAAAAAATCCATAAGTTTGGCAACATTAGGAAGTTTAGGAATAAGACAAATATAAAAAAAAATTCAGCTCCCTTAACATTCTCCCTAAAGGTAGAAATTCTTGCACCACCTAAACAATTAAATCAACAATGATATGCCAAATACATTGAAATAAATAAGCATTAACGCCATCAGGATGAGGAGCTTTCCTCATATTCAAACTAAAAAGACAGTTCTTAATTTCTAACACTAAGGCAAGTTTTTTAGACTCATCATATATATCACCATTTAAAGGTGTAAAGGCACCAAGAAGATTTGATATGGTTTGAGATTTACAAGGAGATGTATTTCCTAAACCAAGAATACCATCAAAGAAGTCATACACCATCCTAAGAATGGAAGGGCTATCGGTTACCAAATGATTATCACCATCAAGCAAGTTGAGTATCTTAATAATATTTCTTCTGATAAAATTAGAATTGTGGAAGAATTTGGTGTTTGCATCCCCCTTTTGAATCTAGGAGATCCTTGCTTTTTGAAAAATTAAGCAATTATGATCTTGTAGGGCCCTCGAGTAGCATTTAAGTCCCTTACTCTCCCTATGCTTCAATTCCAAATTATGAGGATCTAGATAAACTTTCTCTTGGAGATCTTTAAAAGTCACCCTTGCATTATTAAGAATTTCAACAAAAGGACCCTTCACACAAGTTTGCTAAATACCCTTGACTAAATCCAAAAACCACTCATTGTAAGCTAGGAAATTGTAGAACTTGACAGGTGCATTATAAGAAACCTAATAATTAGAGATAGTAACCTCCATAAGTAGTGATCAAATCATATTAGGGGGCTAAAATAAGTAAAGAGACTAGGGCATTGATTAGTCCAAAGATGGTTGACTAGCACCCTATCCAGGCTTCTTATTGTGAAGCTACTCCCTTATTGCTTATTAGACCAAGTAAAGTGAAATCTGATGAGCAAGTTTTTCCTATAATAAAACTCTCAATATCTGTAAGCATACGGATCGTAAGCTTGTAATAACAAAAAGTATCGATCCCACGAGGAACTAGATCAAATGAATTGAACCTAACTTTGTATAAAGTAATAAAAGATGATTTAAGTAAAATAATAACAGAAAATTAAAACAATTAAATAAAATCAAGCAAACAAAAAATAATAAGTGAGCTGCCACAAGTATTCAAGGATGATCAAGGATGAATGTATAGGATCGATTCCTTCGTTATTTGTTCCCTTAATGATTATTGATTCAATTATCTATCAATCTTACATTTTCTAAGGGTTTGATTACTCTCTCTGAAGACCTAACCAATTAACCATAATTGATTAATCTTAATTAAATATGAAAATTCTAAATTTTTCAGCCTCTTGATTCATAAAACTTTCCTAACGTTTTAACTAGATTTGAAGCTATCTATTGAATAATAAAGTTCTCATACAAGATCTCTCTTTGAATGATAGTTGATTTGTTAAATGCGTGACATATTAAATCACCAACTCTCAGTGTGCAATTTAATCAAATTACTTTTTATTCACTCTCTCAATTTATTACCAAAGTATGAACAAACACCCTTAACACAACATAAAATATGTATTGAATCAATAACAATCAAATTCACAAAAAGACTATGGAATAATACCTAATTTGGAAATTAGAATATCATAAATATAATATAGATTTGAAAATTCAGTTTACACATAAAGTAATATGAAAATAACAAAGGAGAAAGTAAGAAAAACTCTATTTGGAGGTTGATCTGGAAAACTATAAATCTAGATGTCTCTCTTGATCTTTCTTGTTTGAAAGATGGTGGTTATGTTTTTTGAGGCTTCATAATGTTCTTAAATAGTTCCAGAGGGTCTTGGGGGTGTAACTAAGGTTTTTACCCTTTGATCAGTTTCAAAAATGCCCCTGAACCTTAAAACAGATGGAAAAAGTCTCGCCTAAAACCCATTTTCACGATCGTGCATATGGAGTCAAAATCGTGACTTAGTGAATTTGCTCTCTACCACGATTGTGAATATGAAGTCATGATCATGACTCTAGATAAATCTCTTTTGTCTTGACCGTGACATGGAAGTCATGATCGTGACCTAGCCCAGCTCCATTCACGTCCAAAGCTCTTGTTCTTCACATATTTAATTTCCAACACTAACAAACATATCAAACACCTTAAGAAACAAATAATTAAGAATGAAAACATGCTCCAAACTATGCAAACACTTAGAATATAAATAAGCACCCACATTGTCACAATTCTAAGCCTATACATGCAACAATCATTTAATAAACACCTATAAATAAACTAAATCACCTATCAAAACATAGTATAAACTACACCTATCAAAATCATGCATACCTCAAATCAAAAAATTCCAATAAGCCTAAAAAAGATTCCAATTCTTTCCCGAGAGAATTAAGGTTGATATTGTCCCCTTAAACTTCATAAAGATTTAATACATAATTGAAATCTCCAGCAACAATCCAAGGCTGACTAAAAAAGATTTTATAGAAAACAAATCCTCCTACAATCTAGATCTTTGAAATCAAAATTAGAAGCATAAATGATAGTCAAATCGAATGAAAACTTAGAAGCCAGGTCTTTACAAACAAGATGTATATATTGATCTTAGGTGCACATTGTTGATGCTTAAAACTTGTCCCTTACATAAGCAAAAACTATTACATTGTTGTGGTTTTGGTGATTGGAACCAAAACTCCAATTAGGGCCTAAAAAATTCATAGAATCTTATAACATGTGAGTTTTAATACGAGTCTCCAACAATCCCAAAAAAAATAGGTTTCTTATCCAATAATAAGTCTTTTATTGATTGCTTTTTGGGAGGATCATTCATTCCTCTGATATTTTAAAAGATTACAGAAAAAGGATATTATAAGTTACAAGGCTTTGCTAGCTATTTCCTTTTCATTCCATATTTTCTATTTGGGGTAGAAGTGCACTTCTCTAACTGGTTCTCTATTAAATCCTGGCTATCGTCTGCAGATAACATATCCTTCCTCCAACTCTTTGCACCTAGTCCCTTGTCGGTGACTTCCTTATTTAGACCACTAGGACCAGCTACTAGATCTAGAGTCTCATCCACTGATTTAGGATTTTTAAACAAATCCTTATTTGCTTCAACGGTTAGCTATTCAGCTTTATTAGTTCCAAAGTTTACCCATGTATGGTCAACCTCATTAGTTCCCAAGTCTGCCTTCTACTTAGATTCTTTAATGCCCATCAATTCTTAATATACACCTGTTCTAAATACTTTGCTAGTTTCCATCCATACATTCTTCCCTAGTTGAGGTTTCTACCTGTATGAGAACTTAATCTCAACTTTAACTAATTCCCTAACTTCATAAAGTTTCAACACAAGAAGCACCTCATGCAAATCATTCTTAATTCTTACTTCTACACAAACTCTAGCATAACAAATTCTCTCAAGCTTAGCAGTAGAAGAGTCAAAAGCAAGAGGTTTACTTACTAAGCTTGTCAAGAAGCTCAACCCACCCAGAGCCTATTACTCGAGTGTCACATTGCAAAAGTTTATCAAAATGGGGAAGAATTCAATATCATTCATATCCATTTCCATGCCTGGAACCCACATTTTTGCGAACAATGATTGCCTGCCTATGTGCCATGGACCTATTTCTATAATCACAAACAAACAATCATCATCTCTAAATCTAGAGATAAAGGAGTCCTCCTCGGTAATGAGCACCTTCTCCAGACCCTTGTTCCCCCATTTGGAATGAGCCCAAGCGAGGGAATGAGGGTCTTTTACTTAAAAAGAATCCAACTAATCTACATGACCAAGTGTTAATCCCTATTTCTAGAAACTTTTTGGGAGGGAAGACAACTCCATTCACCAATGTAGACTATAAAAGTTTCGGATTTTGTGGAGGAACCTCATAGGAAACTATACTCTTCCATGTTCTAAGTACCTCCTTAGTAGTCGTTAGAGTCTTACCACTTCTTTTACTAGCGTCCAGGGAGTCGTAGATAGAGGGAAATTCCAGTTCAAGGAAGGTGCTTGCATTCGAATGAATCTCAAGATAGTTCAAGGGGCTCCCTATGTGTGTCACTATAAAACTTACTCAAATAAGAAAGTTACCAGTGAGTAGCCTTAGATTGGGAAACCTATTGTTAAGGTGGAGGGTTACTGTTCATGTTACTGTAGATTAACTATACTTAATCTACAGTGTAATACCTCCTCCTCACAACCATTGATCTTGATTTCGTATCGTATCGACTAGTACGGGACGGTAGTACCGTACTAGCCAGATTTCGATACAAAATCAGTATATTTTAGTACCTAGTATAAATACCAATTGGTTTCGGACAGAAAATTTAAAAAGCATAGGGCTACATTGTAAAATTTTCAAAACTTTTTAAAATTTTTGAAAAGTTTAAAAAAAATTGAGGTTGAACAGACATAGGTAAACTTTGGAACAATAAAGCTGAATAGCTAACCGTTGAAGCAAATAAGGATTTGTTTAAAAATCTCGTTAGTTCCCAAGTCTGCCTGCTACTTAGATTCTTTAATGCCCATCAATTCTTAATATGCACTTGTTCTAAATACTTTGCTAGTTTCCATCCGTACACTCTTCCCTAGTTGAGGTTTCCACCTGTATGAGAACTTAATCTCAGCTTTAACCAATTCCCTAACTTTATAAAGTTTCAACACAAGAAGCACCTCATGCAAATCATTCTTAATTCTTACTTCCACACAAACTCTAGCATAACAAATTCTCTCATGCTTAGCAGTAGAAGAGTCAAAAGCAAGAGGTTTACTTACTAAGCTTGTCAAGAAGCTCAACCCACCCAGAGCCTATTACTCGAGTGGCACATTGCAAAAGTTTATCAAGATGGGGGAGAATCCAATCTCATTCATGCCCTTTCTGTGCCTAGAACCCACATTTGTGCCAACAATGATTGCCCGCCTATATGCCATGGACCTATTTCTATAATCACAATCAAACAATCATCATCTCTAAATCTAAAGATAAAGGAGTCCTCCTCGGTAATGAGCACCTTCTCCAAACCCTTGGTCCCCCATTTGGAATGAGCCCAAGCGAGGGAATGAGGGTCTTTTAGTTAAAAAGAATCCAACTAAGCTACATGACCAAGCGCCAATCCCTGTTTCTAGAAACTCTTCGGGAGGGCAGACAACTCATTCACCAATGCAAACTATAAAAGTTTCGAATTCTGTGGAGGAACCTCAGAGGAAACTATACTCTTCCACGTTCTAAGTACCTCCTTGGTAGTCGTTGGAGTCTTACCACTTCTTTTACTAGCGTCCAGGGAGTCGTAGATAGAGGGAAATTCCAGTTCAAGGAAGGTGCTTGCATTTGAATGAATCTCAAGATAGTTCGAGGGGCTCCCTATATGTGTCACCATAAAACTTACCCAAATAGGAAAGTTACCAATGAGTACCCTTAGATTGGGAAACCTATTGTTAAAGTGGAGGGTTACTGTTCATGTTACTGTAGATTAATTATACTTAATCTACAGTGTAATACCTCCTCCTCGCAACCATTGTTCTTAATTTTGTACCGTATCGACTAGTATGGGACGGGACGTACCGTACCATACCAGTCAGATTTCGGTACAAAATCGGTATATTTAAGTATCGAGTATAAATACTGGTTGGTTTTGGACAGAAAATTTAAAAAACATAGGGCTAAATTGTAAAATTTTCAAAACTTTTTAAAATTTTTGAAAAGTTTAAAAAAAATTTGAGGTTGACCAGACATAGATAAACTTTGGAACTAATAAAGCTGAATAGCTAACCGTTGAAGCAAATAAGGATTTGTTTAAAAATCTCGTTAGTTCCCAAGTCTGCCTGCTACTTAGAATCTTTAATGCCCATCAATTCTTAATATGCACCTGTTCTAAATACTTTGCTAGTTTCCATCCGTACACTCTTCCCTAGTTGAGGTTTCTACCTGTATAAGAACTTAATCTCAGCTTTAACTAATTCCCTAGCTTCATAAAGTTTCAACACAAGAAGCACCTTATGCAAATCATTCTTAATTCTTACTTCCACACAAACTCTAGCATAACAAATTCTCTCAAACTTAGCAGTAGAAGAGTCAAAAGGTAGAGGTTTACCTACTAAGCTTGCCAAGAAGCTCAACCCACTCAGAGCCTATTACTCGAGTGGCACATTGCAAAAGTTTATCAAAATGGGGAAGAATTCAATCTCATTCATGCCCTTTCCATGCCTGGAACCCACATTTGTGCCAACAATGATTGCCTGCCTATGTGTCATGGACCTATTTCTATAATCACAATCAAACAATCATCATCTTTAAATCTAAAGATAAATGAGTCCTCCTCGGTAATGAGAACCTTCTCCAAACCCTTGTTCCCCATTTGGAATGAGCCCAAGCGAGGGAATGAGGGTCTTTTGGTTAAAAAGATTGTTTCTAGAAACTCTTCGGGAGGGCAGACAACTCATTCACCAATGTAGACTATAAAAGTTTCAAATTCTGTGGAGGAACCTCAGAGGAAACTATACTTTTCCACGTTCTAAGTACCTCCTTAGTAGTCGTTGGAGTCTTACCACTTCTTTCACTAGCGTCCAGGGAGTCGTACATAGAGGGAAATTCCAGTTCAAGGAAGGTGCTTGCAATCGAATGAATCTCAAGATAGTTCGAGGGGCTCCCTATATGTGTCACCATAAAACTTACCCAAATAGGAAAGTTACCGGTGAGTAGCCTTAGATTGGGAAACCTATTGTTAAGGTGGAGGGTTACTGTTCATGTTACTATAGATTAATTATACTTAATCTACAGTGTAATACCTCCTTCTCGCAACCATTGTTCTTAATTTCGTACCATATCGACTAGTACGGGACGATATGTACCGTACCAGCTAGATTTCGGTACAAAATAGGTATATTTGAGTATCGAGTATAAATACCGGTTGGTTTCAGACAGAAAATTTAAAAAGCATATGGCTAAATTGTAAAATTTTCAAAACTTTTTAAAATTTTTAAAAGTTTAAAAAAATTTAAGGTTGACTAGACATGGGTAAACTTTGGAACTAATAAAGCTGAATAGCTAACCGTTGAAGCAAATAAGGATTTGTTTAAAAATCCCGTTAGTTCCCAAGTCTGCCTGCTACTTAGAATCTTTAATGCCCATCAATTCTTAAGATGCACCTGTTCTAAATACTTTGCTAGTTTCCATCCATACACTCTTCCCTAGTTGAGGTTTCTAACTGTATGAGAACTTAATCTCATATTTAACTAATTCCCTAACTTAATAAAGCTTCAACACAAGATTGGGAAACTCCAGTTCAAGGAAGGTGCTTGCATTTGAATGAATCTCAAGATAGTTCGAGCGGCTCCCTATGTGTGTCACCATAAAACTTACCCAAATAGGAAAGTTACCAGTGAGTAGCCTTAGATTGGGAAACCTATTGTTAAGGTGGAGGGTTACTGTTCATGTTACTTTAGATTAATTATATTTAATCTACAGAGCAATACCTCCTCCTCGCAACCATTGTTCTTAATTTCGTACCGTACCGATCGGTACCGGACGGTATGTACCGTACTAGCTGAATTTTGGTATGAAATCGATATATTTTAGTACTAGATATAAATACCGGCCAGTACCGGTCAGTTTCAAACGAAAAATTTAAAATACATAGGGATTAAATTGGAAAATTTTCAAAACTTTTTAAAATTTAAATTCCCGCCCATCCCGCCTTCTTTAAAGGTTTTTGATTTGTTATTTTTATTAAACTTTTATTGTGATTTTTTATTTTTAAAGTAAAATGTATTTTTTATTACTAATAATAATTATACATTAAATAAAATTAAAAATAAATTATTTTAATCTTTTATGTTATATTTATTAATAAAGTATTAGTAAAAATATTTTTATTTTAAAAATAAATAATTTAAATTTTATTATTTATAAACTAATATTTATTTTATATATTTTTAATTATTAAATCAAATTTTATTTTAATATATATTTTTACAATTAATTATATTTATTAATAATTAGTAAATTAAATTAAGATATTTATAATTTTTGTAATAATTAATTTTTATTAATTTAATATATATTATATTTAATTGATAGTAAATTAAATAATATATGTTTTTGTTTCATGTTTAAATTATACTTGGTTAGTTTCTTATCATAAACTCTTGTTGTAAATTATAAAATTTGAGAGTTAAGGATATTTATTATCCTTTTTATTGGATGTTTTGACGTAATTATTATTTATTATATAATAAAAATTAAAATTATAATATTTTAAATATTTTATATTGTTCTTAATTTTATATTTGTATGATAATGATTGTCTTTTTT
>JAOQMS010000005.1:18149913-18169638 GCA_027563885.1 Erythroxylum longipes
ATATTCCGAAAATGCCCTCAATTTCTTCTCATGCATTATTTCCATAAGCTATCATGCTTAAGTAAATGGAAAAATTTGATGCCTTCTCTTTGCCTAAAATGTTTTCTGAAGTATTCATAGGTGATTTGTTTCAAGTTCTCCTGATCTTGGAATATTTTCCCAAATTCATCTCTCAGGTACTTGATATTATTCTTGTTTCTTCTTACTTTAATAGCATTCATGTAATATTTAGTATACCTCTCACCATCCTTTAACCAGGTCATCTTAGATTTCTGTCTCATCTGGTTGTTATAGCTTTCTAGGACATTGTTGTACTTTCTAATTAGGTTTGCTTCCTCTTTTCTTAATTTCTGATCTTCAGGCCTTCTCATTATCATTCTTTGACATTCTTACAAATTCTTCACTGCTTTAAACTTTTCTTTCTGCCCTAGTGAAGCATTTTCTCTCCTGATAACTTTTAGACTTTTCTTTCATAAAGTTTCATAGATAGTGTGTACCCCTTAATGCCTACTACCTTTAACTCCATTCCTTCCCTTAATACTAACCTAAAGTTAGGGTGCTCCATAAGGTGATTGAACACTCTAAAACTTGTCATGCTATTAGGAAATTGTTACATCCATTTATCATTAAATAAACATCTATCTAGTCTTTTTTATGAGGAACCAGTTTCTAGCCTGCTTCTTACTCCATGTAAAGACACTTCTAAGGCCTTTTAATTCTTTCATTCTAGTAGTTTGTATTAGGTTTTTGTAGTTTTTTATTGTTCTGTTGAGACCAATTCCTCCCACCTTATGATTCACAAAAATATTATGTGCAATTAAAGTTCCCTACTATTGTCCATGGCATCTTCATTTTGCTATTTGTTCTAATGATCTCCTCCTAAAATGGTTGTCTTTAAACCATGATTGGTAGTATACACTATAGTGATAACAAGGAGTCTTCTAATCTTCTTCATTCTCATCTCGCAATGGATCATATGGTCAATGCACTTTTAGTAGATTATTTTTAGTTTTGAGAGGTTATACCCTATTACCACTCTCCCATTCACATGGCAAGTATCATTAGAGATAATTTTCCATTCTTTCCCAAGGAGCAACATACAATTTTCTAGTTGTTCTTCCTTTATTTTGGTTTCTAGCACACCAACAAAATCAATATAATTGTTCTTGATGTAATCTCTTATAGAAAGTTGCTTATTCAAGTTATTAATTCCCCTAATATTCCATATAACTAACTTCATCATTTCTTTTTTAACCTGATCTTCTCCTTTTGGATTTCATACTTACACTAAATGATGAATCTTTTATGTTAGGTTTTGTGCCTGAATTTTCCCCTTTCTATGTCAAAGGTGTTCTGACTCTATCTTCTTGAGTTTGCTCCCTATCCTCCTTAACATTGTTCTTTGCAATATGTTTCCCTTTTTCAGGTGAGTGCTTTTCCAAAATTTCTTGGATTTTTCCAATTTGTTCTCTAGGTGGTTCCCTTATTCTTGATTCCTCCTCCATTTAATATACTCTTATCTCCTTTGTCAAGGTTACTTCTTGAGCCTCTTTTTTTCCTCTACACTTGTTTTTCCTCCTTCATTTTTGGTTTTCATATGTAAGATAACCAGAGTGAGTCTTCTTCCAGATTCCCTTCATGTTAACCAACCATATGTTTCTCCAAGCTGTAGTGGCCTAATTATGCACCATAAGGAAAGCTAGTCTTCTTTCAAGAAAGAAACCAACTAAGAGAAAACTCCATTTCCTAGCTCCCATCTTTAATGCTTCCATTGGTTCTTGGATAGGCTCCTAATTGTTCGAATCTATGAATCTAAGTTTCCCCATATTCCCTAAGTCACCAACAATTGAGCTCCAAGTTGTTTTGGCTTTGTTAGGTTCCTGTGTTTTCCTCTCATCAGCTCCATTCAAAGGTGAAAAATCTACTATGCTTAATGTTACTATAGCTAGGTTTGGTTTTAGGTTGGTTTGGGGGGTGCTATTTTAGGTTTATCTAGGGTTATAATGGTTTCTGGTAGCTTCTTTCTAATTCTAAGACGTTTGTTTGGTTAGTGGCTTGTTAAGGTAGTTGACTATCAAAGGAAGGGAACAAGATTGGTCAGAGGTGGGGAGGAGGGTGCAAGACATGTCGAGAAAAGAAGTTTTCAAAACACACAAGTACTCTTTGCTACTAACCTTTTATTATAGGTTCATTATAATCCAAAATTGAAGGAAAACTTGTCCAAAGATAAGGAAGCAAGTGAGGAGGAAAAACTGAGGATGGAGTTGAAGTTTATCATGCAATCTAGTGAGGTTAGGGATAGTTTGGAGAAACATGAAGTTTTCATAGCTAGTCTACAACATAAATCTCTTATACCTATTAAGATGAATAACTTTGAAGTTTATAATAAGGTTAATAGTGTTGCTAACTACATGGAGGAGTTAAGGGATGGTAAAGGAGAAAAAGGCAGAAAAGGAGATAGAATAAAGAGAGAAAGAGGGGGTATATTTGATTTAGGCTAAAAAAGAGGGTATGAAAAAAGGGTGGATAATACTATAAGTAGTATTAAGATGATGATACCATATTTTGTAAGAAGGATAGACCTTGATGCCTATTTGAAATAGGAAAATAGGTAGAGCTGGTGTTTGATTGTTATAATTTTTCAAGAGAAAAGTGTCAAATTGCCAATTGAAAATTTAGTGATTTAATTATGGCTTGGTGGAATCAACAAATTCTCACTAGGAGAAGGAACCAAGATCTTCCTATTAGGATGTGAGAGGAGATGAAAGTGGTAATGTGGAAGCCTTTTTTTTCAAACTTCTACGATAAGGATCTCTATAAAAGGTTACAAATATTAACATAACGTTCTAAATGCATAGAGGACTACCACAAGGAGATGAAGGCTGTAATGGTTAGGGCGAATGTGGAGGAAGACCAAGAAGTAACAATAGTTTATTTTATTTGTTGATTAAACCCAAAAATTATCGTTATTGCCAATCAACACCATCACGTGGAGTTAAAGGATGTAGTTCTCATGGCTATGAACGAAGAAAAAAATTCAAAAAGAGGCATATTAACTGTTTTAATATTTCTAGTGTAGGTTCTTCATCAAGGAGTAAACCATGAAATAATAAGAAACACAAAGCTTTAAATCAAAAATATGAAACAACCAAATTGAAAATGCAAGTACCAAGTAGAGAGAAAGCTAAAATCAATTCTTCTTTAACAAATAAAAATTGAGAAATCAAGTGTTTCAAGTTCTTAGAGAGAGGATGTATAGCTTCATAATGTCCCAACAAGAGAGTGATGATGATAAGGGTGGATGGAGTGTATGTGTCTAAGAGTGAAAAGAAGGTAGATAAGGATATGTCTAATTTGGGGGATGCTAATGATGATAAATGGAAGAAGAGAATATGCTAGTCATTATAAGGGCATTGAGTATATATTTAAGAGAGGATAATGTGAAAGAACTACTACACAATCTCTTTTATATAAGGTCTTCAATTAAGGATTAGAATTATAGTATGATCATAGATTGACGGAATTGTACAAATGTAGTTATTGTAGAATTAATGGAGACGTTAGGACTATTAACTACAAAACACCCTAAGAGGGGGAAAGTTAGGGTAACAAAGTAAGTGTTATTCTCTTTCATAATTGTAAGTTACAAGAATGAGGCGCAATGTGATGTTATGCCTATATAAGCTAATCACATCCTTTTGGGGCATTATCAACAATTTAATGGGGGAGTCGTGTATGATGGGTACAAAAACATATATTATTGTACCATTAATGACAAATAGATTACCCTTTCTTTATTATCACCAAATCAAGCTTATGAAAATTAACTCAACATTTATAAGAGTGAGCAAGAGAGATTAAGAGGAAACAAATGAGAGGACACACTTGGAGATAATTCAAACACTTTGGACAAAGCAAAAATAAGAGATAACCATAAGGGAAAAAGAGTGAATTTGGTAGCGAGAGTAGGGGATGTAAGAGATACATTATTAGCTAAGTGTCAAATACTTTTTTCTTTTTTGCAAAGAAGTTTTTCTTTCTCATTTTATTGATGATAATGCTACTTTGCTTTTGTCTCTTTTTATAAGAATTTAATGATCTCTTTCAAGAGAATATTTTCATAGGTTACCACTTATAAGAGGGATTGAGTACCAAATTGACTTTATTCCTGGAGCTCAAATTTCAAATTGGTCCTTACCTATAACAAAATTTAGAGAAAACAAAAGAGATATAAAATCAAGTGGAAGAACTATTAGAGAAGGATTATAGAAGAGAGAGCTTGAGCCCTATGTCGTCCTTATTATGTTAAATACCAAACATGAATAGAATGTGGAGAATATGTGTGAAATGTTGTACCATTAACAAAATTAGTATAAAAGAATATGTTTGATGATTTATATAATGTATCCTTATTTTTTGAAATTAAACTAAATTTTGGATACAATGAAATTAGGATTAGAACATATGATAAATCAAAATTGAAAAATGCCTTTAAAATTAAATATGGTTTGTATGAGTGGTTAGTAATGCCTTCTAGTTTAGCTAATATACCTAGTACTTTCATGAGATTCATGAACCATACTCTGCATAAGTTTTTAGGTAGATTTGTGATTATGTATTTTAATGACATTATTGTTTATAATAAGGCCTTAGATGAAAATGTTGAGAATTTAAGAAATATTTTATATGTGTTTATGTAAGAAATTTTTTTTAAAATTTTGAATAAGTGTTCTTTTTATACCAAAAAGTTTATATTTCTTAGTTATATGGTGAATATAAAGGGAATAGAAGTGGATGAAGATAAAGTCAGAGTTATTAGATAGTCGTTAATACCAAAAATTGTAAATGATGTTTGGAATTTTTATAGCTTTACTAGTTTTTATAAGCATTTTATTAAAGAGTTTAACATAATTACCACACCTTTGACTGAAATAATGAAAAAGAGTGCAAGGTTTAATTGGGGTGATGATCAAGAAATAGTCATTAACTCATTGAAAAAGAAGTTAAGTTTGACTCCCTTACTAGCTTTATCCAACTTTACCAGGACATTTAAGATTGAGTTTGATGCTTTGAGCATAGAAATTAGGGTGATTTTGATGCAAGATAGGAAATTAATAGCATACTTTAGTGAGAAACTTAGTGGAGCAACCTTGAACTACCTAACTTATAAAAAGGAGATGTATATATTTGTGAGAGAATAAAAGACTTGGCAACACTATGTATAGCCTAAAGAGTTTATGAAGTGTAGAGTTATTGAAATAAATCCAAGGTCAAAATAAGTTACATAAGAGACATATCAAGTGAATAGAGTTCATTGAAACTTTTTCTTATATGATAAAGTATAAGTTGTAGGAAAATCTCGGTGCGTGCATCATATACACAAGGTGCGGAAAAATAAAAAATTTGTTCCGGGACTTTCTCGAAGTCCAGGATCTATATGCCTATATAAGGAAATACCATTAAACTTACGTGAAAATTCCCGATTCACATACATGTTCATAACACACATATATATATAGGAATTCATGGCATTTATACAAATCAATCATTCATATAATAACCATGTACCTTGTGAGTAGTCTCCTTCGTTCTTCAATCTTCTATTCGTCAAGTTATTGCAAACCATAACGAACAAAACAGACCGTCTTCAACTGTATCCACACAGAGATCGGAGAAACTAACCGAATTAAACTCTTTAATCCGGAAATGGCTAGAACAAAGACAAGAGTGCTAGCTCTTTTCTTTGTTCTATGGAAAGCAAGAACGTTAAAGCAAATGGAGAGCAAAAATCGTTAAAGCAAATGAAGAGGAAGAAGATAAGAAAGATGATAGAGTGATAGATGATAATCGTGAAGGATATATCTTCCTCAACAATTCTCACGATCTTCTTCCTTTTTTGCTTTTGATTTTTGTCTTTTAGCATGTTTTTGTCTATTCTCCTTTAAAGACCCTAAATGCTTAACCTCTCTTCCACGTTACACTTCTCTTATATATATATATATATATATGCTTAGGTAATCCAGTCACACTGGGATTAGTCCTACCGAGTTCTGGGTATGGAAAAAACACCAAAAACTTGTTTTTATATTTATATATATATATATATATGCTTAGGTAATCCAGTCACACTGGGATCAGTCCTACCGAGTTCTGGGTATGGAAAAAACACCAAAAACTTGTTTAGGCAATATCAACATCGCGATCTCATCAGGACATATCCCGATATCATCAGGATCTATTTGGTTCTATTGTTTTCCATATAATGGATCTCTATCTAAAACTATTTTACGAATCCTCCGAGTCACTCTTATGCATGTGACCCATCAAGTTCCCAGTTATATTGGCCACTTGGATTAACACTTAATCCAAGCAAGTCATGAGCGGTGTCTAGCAACACATCATGACCCTCAATTGACTAAAAAGTAAGTGGTTTGATGAACGAACTCGTGCTCATCACGAACCATCTCATGAACCCTCCTATAGACAATTGCTGTGCAATTTGTTCTTTCACCATGCTATACCCCACTTGGTTATGAGTATGGGCAAATTGTCAACTCTCACTAGACTGACTACATCAAATCTAGCCCAAGTGATATTAGTTCTCGTCCTATGACTCATTACTCTATATGTCAATGAAGACATTCTTCATGACACATATACTCCAGAAAGAGGTTTCCAAGTAATGACCATGACAAAAGGTCATGGGTATCATCTTCTGCTATCACAGAAGTGGTGAATCCTCTATTGGCTACTCAATTACTTTTGAATACCTCAAGCTATACCCAATCACCATCTTATGAACGACCTCTACAAGGCAACAATGAATGGAATCAAAGCACAAAATCAATATCCAAGATATCCTTGAGTAACTCAAGTCTAAGGATACTTGCACCATTGTTATGATGAGATTATGACTAACATTAGAATAGGACACCCATGTGATGATCTTATGGTAAGTCATCCAATGTACTTACTACCTCTAGTAAGCATACACATCTCAACTCTAAACATCTCATGTTTACAGTTTCTGAGATCCATTGATTGATCAAATCAAGGCGTTTGACATGTGCTAGTCCATCTGGATTAACGATGTCCAGTCTCATTAATCCTATGACTAAGGATAATTTAGATATTGACATAATTTCACATGAGAGGAATCTCAGTAGTATGATCACATCATAATTTCCTTCATGCTATGTCATATATCATGGACTTCATTAATTTACTTATAGATCAATATCAATTCATAAATAATGTGTAACACCTTGCTCTCGTAAGACATGTACCTGACATCCTGAGTGATATCCGAATACGTACCTCGCGAGGGTAGCATGCTAGAACAATCAATCAGTCAGACACTTAAAACTTAGTACCAATTTTTTTTCAAATTTTTTTCACTCTCGTGCGTGGAAATCAATAATCAAATTCGAGCCCATACTTTTGTTTCATAAAACTCGAAATTACAGTTATTAATACACTTTGATCAATTTCAATTTCAAAAGTTATTACAAAATAGAAGTATTTAATAATACAAGTTACAATGATTGCAAAAGACTCAATTCAACAAAAAAATAAGAAAATACAAATGCAGAAGCGAACTGATCCTGACCTCTATCTCTTACTTGAATGCAGTGGCTATACCCCGTTTGCCTGATAGGGTAACTCTTCTGAGCCTGAAAAATATTGCAAATTTTGGGTGAGTTTTGCAAACTCAATGAGCAACTATCCTCGATAGCTCACTCGATCACATAACAAGTACAATTGATACAATCATATAATTCACATCATTTCATTGATAATCATATATCATCACATATCACTTGATCATTCATTTCACATTCCACATTCAACACATATCACATTCAGAAATCAATCAACTATTTAAAATATAACTATCATATGCATATGCAGTGCTCATGAGACTCACTTTCTTTTATTATTGTTGTGACCGAGTGCCTATAACTGTCCCGTATCCGTTGGGGATACTTCCCTCATCGATAACCGTATCCGTTGGGGATACCGGGCTTATTTTACATAGTGAACCTTAGGCTCTTAATCATTATCTGAGCTTTAAGCTCTTTTTCACATTCTGAGCTTTAAACTCTTTTTCGGTAGCTACTCAGATCATAATAGCCTTTATCTATTCATGCATTCATGTAATGGAATGCATCAATCACATATGATCAATCAGTTACTTTCACATTTCATCAGACCTTAGTCTGGCATTCAACATTTAAGTTGAGAATCACTTTTTCATTCATATGCATATTCACATTCTTCTTTTGAGCTAGGTCCAACGTTTAACAATCAAGTTATGTATCACATATTTCATCAAATTCAAATACAAGGAGCACTTAAATGTTCCCACATATTTCAAACTCCTCGGACATTCAATGTCCAAAATCAGAACAATCACATTCACATCGCATACTCATTCAATACATAATACAAACAGAACAATCAGTAAGTAAAACCATCTAGGTCGACTCACAATACGCTCCAAATTAGCATTAGCTTTCATGATCTGGAAGCGTCTGGATGCGGACGTTCTATCCTATGTATCAGCATCATACAACACACATTTACACACATTATTAATTGCACAATTGTAAAAGTGTCTATTAATGCACATATATGTCTATGAAATATGTACAATGCATGTTCAATGACATTCCCAGATATTTTTCCTAGATTCAGGTCACATCATCTATCATGTATTAAAACTCGCTGAAATATAATTTGTACTTAGGTTTTCACCTCATTAAAACTATTAAAATCAAAATTCATAACTCATTTGGTCAAATCAGATTTTTCTTAAGACACATTTTCAGGTCAACTTTCCATGTTCTTTCTAACCAAGAAAATGAAGTGATTTGAGGATACTTTCTTCCAGAAAATTGTTTCCGATTGTCTTAAGTTTCTAATGACACTAAGATCATTCAATTTGGTTTAGTATTCCATAAATTATACTCCAAATAATGCGGATTGTTCTCCAAACTATAACAGTGCCCTGTGCACAACTTCAATCCAGAAATTGAAATTCTTAGAGACAGAATTAAAATTCGATTTCTTCAGACAAATTGTAGCCATATGTCTCTAGTTTACTCCAAATCAAAAATAATCCCATTTGAATAACTATAGATTAAGATATCATCAGACAACCGAAGCATGTTCACTTAAAACCATCATCCTTTAAAACCACTTGAGTCACAATCGTGACTTTCCTTTTGAGTCGCGATCGTGATGTCTTCCTTCATAAGTCGCGCTCCCATTCATATGTCCATTTTGCTACATTCCCATTTTCTATTAACTTCAACCTTCTGCATTTTCTACTTCTACTTCGCCTCTCATTTAACTCAAAACATTCATAAACAGATCAAAAACAAATATTAAACACAAACATCAAAAATAGAAACTCATGCACGTATCTCTTCACGTAACTCTGCATGTTTTCTACATTTTTTTCTACACCTTCATTTTTTGCATTTTCTTCTTCTATAATTTTTTTCTCATATCCTGTCGTCACCTTAAACCTATTCTTAATCTCAAAAACTCATTTCATTGACTAACCGAATTAAAACAGGATTGATCAGCTAGTGCAAAAGTCACGGGTGTGACTTTTGTGTCTCACACCCGTGAGAGATGAAGCAACCAGTCACGCGCGTGATTTTTATGTCTCATGCCTGTGAGAAATGAAGAATGTCGCGATCGTATGGTTTGAATGCATAGTGAAAAAATACGCAGTGAAACAGAGTATATAATAATTTCTTTCATAAATTTCTGCACTCATCTCATACACATTTTCAATGATCTTTCAACTCCAAAAATCATTTAAACACTATCTTATAACATCTTGATCCTCAAAACAATCAAACAAAATATCATCAAACTCATCCTATGTCCACAATAAACATGAAAATTTTCATTTTTACATAATCATTCAATAACAACTAAATCACCAAATTTATCTCATACATCAACAACTCATAAGGATTTCCACTTACTTACTTGATAAAACTTCAAATTCTTCCACAATCTTAAGAAATCCTAAATTTTCATGCAACCACGTACATCATCTTGAAGGTGGTTTAGATTAGGTTTTTCTTGAGGAAAAAGAAATGGATAACAAGTAGGAGTAGAAAGGTAGATGAAAGTAAGGTGAAACTTTGGTGAAGGTTCGGTGAATCAAAAATCAAAGAAGAGAAAGTTTGAAGAAGAAAGCTACGAAGAAGATAAGAACTAAGTTATGAACAACAGTAACTTAGTCTTTCAACTTTAAAAGTGACGAGACTTGTCTTCTCAACACAAAAATATACTAAAACTTAATTTAATAAGTGACACGTGTCACTTATCTATCTCTCAAAGCTTTAACTAGTTTTACCAATAAAACTAGTCTAGTCATCTTCAATTTTTCTCCAGATGTCTCCAAAATTTTCACTACCATCTCTTAAAAATTTCCACATTCATCTATAAAAAAAAATCCTTCACTAAAATTTATTCTTGTTTCTATTTTCGTTCATCAATTTACTCGCCAATTGACATTTTTCCTTGTCCAGTAATACCTAATATTTTCAAAAAATTTTCCTAAAATTCACCAAAAATTCTTAATCACTAATTACACTCTCCAACTCAGTTTTCAATACAAATAATTCACAATTCTAATTATAATCACATTTATAGATCAATTATACCCAGAATGTTAATAAATGCATGTACAATCATTTTAATATGTGCAAAAATTCAAATTCACATGCGTATATGCTAACATTATTCATGAGCATGAAATGCATTTTTCTAATATCTCATTACTATTTCTCAATTATGGAAATCTACGGTTCTAACCCTTAGTATGAAAACGGGACGTTACATAATGAACATCAAATTAATGAAATATGCTTTTCTTTATTATTGAAAATAAAGTATGTACACCACTTTGTACAAAATGCACTAAAGGCAATTGCCTTTAAGGCACTACTCTAACATAAGCAAGGTAAAAAAAAAAAGCATAGTTACTGGTGCACTAGGAGACATATTTTGTTAATTAATTTTTATATGTTTTAATTATATTAGAGATTTATATGTTGGTATTCCTGATTTTAGTAATGTGATTAAATAATATAAGCATTTTGCATTTGAAAAATTCTATAGGTAAGAAGGATAGTGGCAGTTTCCATCGCCTGTCTAGGTTTGAGCCCTGGGATTTGACGACGGACTTAAAAAGTCACCTACAGACACTTTACGCCCAATCATTTCGGATAATGCTTGCATCTTCTATATTACCACGGCTATTGGCACACAGAGTTAGCCGATGCTTATTCCCAGATACCGTCATTGCTTCTTCTCCGGGAAAAGAAGTTCACGACCCATAGGCCTTCTACCTCCATGCGGCATTGCTCCGTCAGGCTTTTGCCCATTGTGAAAAATTCCTCACTGCTGTCTCTCGTAGGAGTCTGGGTCGTGTCTCAGTCCCAGTGTGGTTGATTATCCTCTCGGACCAACTACTAATCATCACCTTGGTAAGCCATTGCTCACTAACTAACTAATCAAAAGAGTGACTGGAGTGAATTCGTAACACGACTGGATCACCTCCTTTTCATGGAAAGGTAATGCTTCTTGGGTATTTTGGTTTGACACTGCTTCACACCCAAAAAGAAGGAAGCTGCATATGAATATGAGTTTAACTTGTCGACGGAAGTCTTCTTTTGTTTCTCAACGGTGAAGTAAGACCACGCTCATGAGCTTATTATCCTAGGTCGGAACAAGTTGATAGGATCCCCCTTGTTCTTTTCGCCCCCATATCGCCACGCAGGAGGGTAGAGAAAATCAATTGTGTGTATCTAATAGTTCTTTAAGAGAGTTACTTATGAGATAATCACATGAAGAAGGCTTAATGGGACACTTTAGAGTCAAAAGAACTTTTGAAATATTGAGTGAGCATTTCTTTGGCTACATACGAGAGATGTACAGAGACTGTGAAAGATAAGTTACATGTAAACGTGCCAAATAGAAAGTACACCCTATAAATTGTATACACCTTTTATCTATACCTAATGAACGATGAGTAGGTCTCTTGATGGATTCTATTTTAAGTTTACCAAGGTCAAGGAATGGTAATGATTCAGTCTTTGTAATGGTGGATATATTTTTCTAAATGACACATTTCGTTGCATATCATAAAATCATTGGTGCATCCTATATTGTTGAATTATTTTTAAAAGAGTTTGTTGGATTATATGAAGTTCCTAAAACCATTGTTTCAAATAAGGAAGTAAAGTCCCTGAGCTCTTTTTAGAAGACTTTATGGGGAAAGTTAGGAACTAAGTTTTTTTTTTATAACTTGTCATCCATAAATTGATGTGTAAACTAAGATTATTAATCGGACTCTAGGTGCTTTACTGAGTGTTATAGAAGCTTCGTCAGAAGGAAAGGATGAACATCGAGAAGAAGATCCAAAAAAAAAAACATTTAAGTAAGCTAACAAAGGGAGAAAAGAAATGATATTAAACTTAAGAGATTAAGTTTAGTTACACTTAAGAAAAGAAAGTATCCAAACAACCGCAAGTCCAAGACATAACTAACAGAAAGTAGACCTTTTTCAAGTTGAAAAAAAAAGGTCAATAATAACATTTACAAAATCGAATTGTTAAGTTAATATGGTGTCCATATTACCTTCTAATGTTGTTGATTTATCTCCTTTAACTTTATAGATGAAGACACTCATTTTATAATAAATCCTTTTGAGGATATGGAAAATAATAGGAATCAACTATCTACTACTTAAGCATAAAAAATTGTTGGCAATCTATTAAAAAGCATTAGAGAAAAAAGGACAAAGAAGCCTTTGACAACTTAATAATGGATATCTATGCTAGAAATGAAATTTTGCTTCTTCAAAAGGCTATTTTAAAGGTCATTCTATTGATTCAAGTGGAGGAGTAAACTCCAAAATAAGATTACATAATGTAACCAATATTACACATAAAAATGGATTGGTTTTGATCTTCATTAATTTTTGGAAGTCAAAAAATAGAACATAATCAATGTCAAAATCATAACGGTGCCAATGATGTACATTAATTTTACTAACTAAAGAAATAAAAACAAACTGATACTATAGTAAGATTTTAGATTGGCATCAAACTTGTCATTATTTATATGTATAAAATTCCAAAACAAAATCTACACCATCATGCTCCTTGAACAGACACTAGTGTGTTTCTTAGACATTCGCCAAACTTGTATTTAAGTTGTTTAGAATTTTGAAATTTCAAGGTTTTATTTCTTTCTATCACTAGTTCTTAAAATTTTGTACCTATAAAATATTTTCTTATTATTATAATTGCCAAATTACTACTATTAATCAATCAAATACAAGAGATCCTCTTCATTCTTGTTTTTAAAGAAACTCTTGCTTTAGGTTCTTTAATAGCTTATAATCTTGTCTAACTTAAAGAGTTGCAAACTTGCAATCAAAGTCTAAAATCTTAAACATTTCCATTCCTTTCTGTGAATGTGACTATTTTCTTCTTTTGTTCAACTTCTTAAATCAAACTTGATTCAATAAAACAGTTCTCAATGTTATTTATATTATTATTAGATCACTAATCCTATTAATTTGCCTTGAAATTTTCCTAACTTTCACGCGCTTAACTTCGTACTTAAATTTCAAATTTTAGTTTAGGAACTTGAATATAATTCCTTGTTTAGGACTTAATCCATCATTTTCTCCTTTTGCAATCTTATTCATTTTCCTTTTTTTCAAAGATAATTTACCCAGCATTGAAAAAAAAACATATACCCTTTTAAGAATGTAGGTGGTAGCTTTTAATAAAAAAAAAGTCGCGTAAATGGTCAGGCCGATAGGTGTTGCAGATGAAGCTGCTAGTTCTCAAAACATCAGGGCACAAATGAGAACTTAAACCATTCTAGTTCCATATATACATTGACTTAACTGTAATCTTTGGCATTGCTTATAAATTCTTGCATTTACTAGGAAATTGGTGTGGAAAGAAAAAGGAAAGAGGACAAAAACTAAAAACCGCGCGGGAACTTGTACAAAATCCTTCACTCAATCACCATGCAGATGCACAAGCGAGCATGCAAATGCAACATCTTGAAGTTGCGTGAGAAAATCTAGTTGATTTACATATCAGAATATCGTTATCTACATTTGCAGAAAGGGCCATCAGCTCCCCATGCAAAATATTCCAAATTCTATATGATTGTTGCAGATCTGTAGCACTGAACTAGATTAAAAAGCCTATCTTATAAAAAATTGGAGATAATCTTCCATCGTATTTTGGATTTACTAATTATTAATACTAATAATTAATGCTGAAATATCATATGCAAATAAAATCACTTTTAGCCTTCTACGGTATTTTGCATACATTTTGTATGTAGGCAAGTCATTCGATGGACAACAAGCATTAAGAAGAAAAATATTTAGTTTTGCGTCAAAATTTTAATCTGCAGACAAACCAAGAGATAAATATAGAGACTGATATAGATATGAGATAGGTACCTCAGAAATCAAACAAAAGCTGATAATTGAGGTTTCTATGCTCGTCAGTTACTCATGTCTACGCCTTTTTGCATTATCCTCAGCAATGAATTCCCACTTTCTATGATCCAGAGTGCTTAAATCATCAAGATCAGCAATGGCAAGCAAGTAATGCGTGAGTTTCCGAAGCTCCTCATCACTATCTCGGTTTGCATGAGCCTTCCTAAATGGCTTAATTACTAAACCATTTTGTGGGTTCATCACAAAATTTCTTCGAAGGTCATCGAACATTATAGTGTTTTTGTGATTGTAGAACTGAATACAACAAGAAATCACAGAATGTCATCTCGACGAATATTAAGAATGTATGCAAAATCCAGTGTTTCCAAATTCATTTCACTGTTATTAGGCAATCAATAGACCTAGAACTTCATATTCATGGAAATTTGCAGAAAAATATACATGATGTAAGTGGCATTTTTGAAATTCCAAGGATTATCATATGATGGATAGTATTAACTAACACATCGAATGTACAGATTTGGCCATGTGCAATGTACTAGTACACAAGGTAAGTAAATCAAATAGGCGACCATCAGCCCATAACAAAGTGAAGAAGAAAAAAGAGAGAAAGTACAAAAGTATGTTACAAACAAACAATCTCAAAACTTGTACCTCAGGGAATTGAGCCCAAATCAATCCAAGTGGCTTGCAATCAAATATCCCGCGAGAATCCGTCTGTACTGTTATCATTGCTAAATGATCTAGAAGAGCAGTGATCTTATAATGAGGGTTGTTAAGTACCCCAAGCTGCCCCATCTTCAATTCAACCCACTTCATGCTACAGCATAAAAGAAGCCAGACTAAAGAGTTATGCAAATACCTAAAAGTAAGTATTTGAATCAGCTCATTTCCCAAAAAGAAAAAAAAGGTATTTGAATCAGCCAGGTTAAGAAACATTCAGAAAACTAATATAACGCTCGTTACATGTCCATGCCACAGTAGATATGAGCATGCTTTAGAATATATCAGACAGACTAATTTTATTATATTAGATTCGACTGACCAAAATATGCTTAGCTCTGACTTACTTCATTAAAGGCAAAAACCATGTTGAAACTTAATGAAATTGGAATCAATATTCATTCTAGTTATATCCTAGAAGAAAATTTATTATGTACTTAACATTACAAGCAACTAAAAACCAGTCATAAATACCATTGAGCAACGTGCACTGTTAGTATCAGAAGGCAACTTAGTTCCTTCCCTCCTAATAGAAAAGCTTTACCAGGCCAACACAGCAAATTAAACTTGGTTGCATAAATACTTCTTCAACGCATAAAGGTCGAGTAAAAATGGTTTATGTGGAAGCCGTATTTGCATATCATCTGTAGACCTGGATTTGATCAACAAAACGTAAACAACCATACGCCACTTAACAGTCTTAAAACTTGGGCCTCATTACTTGTAAGTTTCAATTTTAAGCACTTAGTTGTACGCAACAGCATAGTTATTGAAGGACTTGGACCATAAAAATTGTGCTCTTGAATCAATGATTTTAGTTTACTACAATCTAATCAGTCATAAACTCTCAGGGAACAATTTTGATAAGATAATTTTTTCTTTATGTTTAATTTTGAGGGCAGTTGAACTCTCTTTTTCATGGGGCATACATGTAAGAATTGTTAAAGTGATGCGTAGCAGAAAGGCAAAAATTGTTCGAAATGATGTGTGGTAGATAAGTAAAGACCATCGAAAACAGATAATAAAATAGATAGATAGACATCTAACCTGGTTGCTGACCATATCATAATATCATACTTTGCATAGATGGCCTTGAGAAATTCATGAAGATCTGCTTAGGCAAAAAGTTATTATGAATTCATACTTCAGACAATACAAGTTACAACTTGCCACATCCAGATTCTTACAAGGTCTCATCAGCTCAAGGGGGTTCTCAGCTGAGGATCGGTGATCAAATAGGGTATAATCAATATCCAGCACAAGTAGCTTCTTTCCTTCCCGACATGGATTTAGAATTTCAATCTACACTCAGGATATGCAAGGAAAACAACCATCATTCAATCAAAGAAGTCCATAATTTTAAAAAAACCAAGCAATGGTTAACAGAAGAACACTCATCATACTTCATGACTTATTACATGGCACACATAGTTATTAAGATCAACAAAACAGTTGTCCCAGTGACATCTTTAACTGGAACAACAATAAGTGAACAAATACTTAGAAACTTAGTGCACAAGTTGATGTAGGACAAGTAGAAGAAATACTAACTAATAGCGAAAACTCACAAAAATTAGGAAATACTATTGGTATTAGGCTGCTGGAATATTAAATGTCAGGTCCAGATTTCAGCTTGAAATGCTGAAATTTCAGATTTAGTATATTCAGTTTTTAAGATTTGATTGATGGAAATTTAGACTAGAATTTCAGGGTTTTATATGGCTAAAATTTAAGGTTTTGGTCACTGGGATTTTAGGTTACAAGTGCTGGAATTTAGTGAAATAAACAAGTACTGGAAGGAAGGAAACTAAGAATCACTCTTAGGGTCTAAGAATCACTTTTGAAAGAAAGCATCACATCTTCCAATTAAAAACTCAAACTTGTAGAAAAAATTCAGGATATTTGTTATTGAAGGGCTAAATAGGAAAGGGTTCCTAACACATTTAAATCATATTGTAATAAAAATTCTATAAGTTTAAATCCTAAACAACTAAGATAACATATTTATAACTAGAATAACATATCTAACATACTACTACTTCCTATCTAATAAGGAATCCAAACATAACCTAAATTTCAGTGCTAAACTCAATTCCTCCTCTTTGTTCCACCAAATTAAAGCTTGTGAATGATTAATTTGCCCTCTATTATTTCTTTTATAAACTGTAAGCTCTTGCATTAATTCTCCTCAGCTTGTCTGAAGTCGTCCTTGACATAGAATGTGACAAACACTGCTCATATAAGTCTAGATTCAACTTCTAAAATTCAGCTTTTAAATCTAAGTACTGTCAGAAAGTGATCTTTCTTTCCACTTGACAAGAAACTATCGACATCCATCAACTCTTGTGACTACAATTTGTTCCTCAAGAACATCCTCTATTTCCTTTTAAGACGAGGAATGACGTAAATTCTCACAGCTGCTAGGAGGTTATATATCATCATGTCCATGATAAATAAATAAGTCAGCAACATTAAAAATAGGACTAATTCCCACGTCACTTAGTAATTCCGAAATATAAGCATTGACACTTATCTTATAAGGTCTAGAAATATGTGAATATAAATGAAATTTCTTATATTTTCCTTTTGGATAACGCTCTGGACAAATCATTACTATCATCATCATTAAATTACACCAATCGACAATGTTTACCAGCATGTCCTTTATAAGTCAAGTCGTCGGTTATCTTTTGTTGCACCTTATCAAAGATGTTCCTCATGTATTGTACAAAATCTTCAACTTCAATACTATCTCTTGTTGTTTGTGGTAAAAGAATCAAATCAATAGGCTTTCGTGGTTTAATTCCCAAAACTATCTCAAAAGGACTCTTACCAATTAACCTGGTTACAGAACTATTGTATGCAAATCATGCCATAGGAAAAATGAGGTCACAATTATTCATATTGTCTCCAACCAAACATCTTAACAAGCCCCTCAAGCTTCTATTTACCACCTCCATTAGTCCATAAATTGGGGGGTGGAAAAAACTTGAAATAAGTTAATGTTCAATGTTTTCCTTAGAATTCTCCAAAAATAACTTGTAAACTTCACATCATGATCAGAGACGATAATTAAAGGTAATCTATAAAGACGTATAACCTCTTTGAAGAAGAGTTTGGTAATGTGGACAGCATCATAAATCTTGACCATTGTATTTGCAAATGGTTTAATCACAAAACCATATGGCTTCTCTACAATATAGATGTCAAGAACATACATATTGTTGCTACCAGTAGTCAGATCCATTAATTTGTTGTCATTACTAAAACTTGACTCTGCAAATGCACTCACAGCTTCTCCTTTATTCATATATTGTGTTGATTTCCCACTTCCATTCAAATCCACTTATCCTTCATCACCCGCTAAAACATAATCTTCATCAATCCAATTTATTGCTTTCTTAACACCAAGGATATCATTAAGTTTTCAGCAAATAGAATGCCCATAACTTACAAGTTAATCTTTTCAGCTCCCTTACTGTTATTTTAGCTTGATTTCCAATCCCTTCAACATGTCCTATTGTTTCAGCTTGTTGTTCTTGTATTTTGATTTGTTGTTTAGGTGTTTCAACATCTTGATTCAGCGTTTCAACTTATTTCTTAGTCGTTTCATCTTTAAGATTTTCCAAAGAATCCACTTCCTTTTTTTTTTTCATCTTTAACAATATGATCATCTCCCATTGTCAAACTCTCCAGGTATGATCATCTTCCATTGTCAACTCTCCATGTCATCAAGTACGTAAGCAACTTCTACATGTAGGCTTGAAGATTCTAATTGATCAATTGAAGGAGAGGTGCCAACTTTTACAGCACCCAAAAAAAACACTTCCTTTGAGATAGTGCCTATTGAATTTGAGGAATCAAAAATCATAATATGATTTTTCCGCCTAGATTTTCCCTTGTTTATTAGCACCGTCCTCATGTGTAGCATTAATCCTCATGTGTATCATTAAACATAGGTTGTTAGCTTGCATAAATTTTTTCTTGTGGTAGTTTTGACTTTTAAGGAATGTATGTCAAGGCTGTCTAGGATCCAAAAATTGTCGAACATTCTTTCTTGTGGGAGTTGTTACATGTAAGTTTGTTTTTGGAGCACCTTGTGATCAAGGATCATCAATGCCCAATCTTTTCATAATTCTCAAAATCATTTCATCTCGCTCTTGGTTGTTGAGAATTCTTTTATACGCCTTTCCGCTATATGTCGTCATTATGAACCAAAGTCCTGATACCAAATTGATGTAAGAAAAATAAAAGAAATACTAACTAATAGCTCAACCTTGCAAAAAATAGAAAACAAGTTGAAAGAAAGATTTTTATTTCTAAAAAAAATGTCTTTAGTGTCAAAGTAGTATAAGCCTCCTCCAAGCTTAGCACTGCCAATCATCCTCCCCAGTGTCCTCTCCAGCTATAGGGGAAAAAGAACCATCAGCAATCTTAACCTTTTCATTCCCAGGTAGTGGAGAATATGTCTGAAACAA
>JAOQMS010000005.1:18169738-18187030 GCA_027563885.1 Erythroxylum longipes
AAATTAGCCCACACGTGAGGGGGGCGTGTTGGAATATAAGTGGGAGTTTGTCCCATATTGAAAGAATACAAGGCCTTGAGCATGCATATAAGCCTAGTGAGTTCCTCCTCCTATCACCAATTGGTTTTAAGATGGAACCTCATTTGGGCTTATATGTGCTTGGTTTATTTAGGCCAAATTATATAAAATTTAACAAAACATAACTGATTGTTGGAATATCAAATTTCAGGTTTGGATTTCAGCTTGATTTGGTATAGCAAGGTTTTTAGGGTTTAATTAATGAAAATTTAGGCTAAGATTTCAGGATTTAATATGTCTGAAATTTAGTGAAATAAACAATGGAGGGTAGGGAACTAAGAATCACTCCAAGGGTCTAACAATAACTCTTGGAAGAAAGCACAACTTTCCAATTGAAAACTCAAATTTGCAGAAAATTTCAGGATATCTTGTTATTGAAGGATTGAATAAACACACATGTATAGAGAAGTTCTTACAACCCTCACTCTAGTAGGAAAGGGTTCCTAACACATTTAACCAACAAACACTATGGGTTGGCTTCAAAACTTGATGATATTCTTGGTGTTGAGAAACTAACTACATTTATGCAAATCATGGTGTAGTCAGTGATAAAGACAAAGTAAATCTAAAGGAAGATGCAAAGTCAAAATTCAGCACAGCGGCAACTTAATGTTTTTGACTGTAAGGCACAACAATCCTTATGTTCTTGATACCTATGCAATAAAGAAGCCATGTGGTTTCTTTATGGAATCATTTCCAAACACAATTGTCAAAGCAAACTAAAATGGTCATTACGTAGAGTAAAGCTCAAAAGACGGTATAATGCATGTTTGGAATATCAACACAAGGAATGAGGTGGCATATTGGAACAACCACATAAGAACTGCATCCTCTTTGAATGGAAACAACAGAAAGAAAGAAAAAAGAAAAAAAATGCTTGACAATATTTAGTTGTCAAGATCAACTCTCATCAAGATAGAGAAAATGATGCAAAATAAAAAAAAAGGAATTATTAGTTTAGTTTAGTTTTATTATTAAAAAAGGAAAATATTTCTACTTTATTTAGCCTTTATTAGTCTAGGGTCATGTTTATTAAGGAATAATAAGAATCTTTATTAAATAGGATTTTATTTTTAGTAGGTTTTCCTATTCCATTAAGATTAGGGTTCCAAGTACTTCTCTATATATAGGCAATCAACCTATCAATTAAAAAAACATGATTCTTTTTACAAACTTGAATTTTCAACTAGAAAGGTATGATCCTTTCTTCTAAGAGTTATCCTATCCTAATTTTCTATCCTATAACTGATTTCTTGAACTAAAAATTTCATTGTTTGTTTTCCTATCTAAAACTCCAGTAAATTCAGCCTGAATTTCCAGCAACTCCAGCCTAAATTTCCAGTAACCCAAACTGAAATTCCAACAGCCGAAACTGAAATTCCAGACCTTAAACTCAATTCCAGCACCCCATATTTTATAAGTTCTGTCAATTTTAGCTACTAGTTTGAAATTTCTACTTTTAGTCCTGCATCACCAGCTTTTCAAAAACCATTGGATTGCTGATTCCATGCCCTTATAGTCATCAATTGACTCAGCACTTCGTATGCTTAGTAGAAGTGTCACTTAGGTACTCTTTCATGATTTGCTCAGTCAACCAATGATTTCAATCAAGCAGCTAAGAACAAGTATACTGCGACGAAATGAGCACAAACTAATAAAAAACTTCGTTAAGTCTTCAAATGAACATAAATCAAAAGATAATGCAAATATCATAGGAGGATGCAAATATCAAAGCATGAGTTTCTTGTGACTCAAAAAGTCACAGAGATAAGCATCATTGGATACTCAGGACAATTGTGTTCACTAAAAGTAGGTACTAGATTTGCCAAATTCTAAAAGCCAATAACTGACCTTGTGTTGGTCTATACGCCTCCTTAGTTTCTGCTTGTTCACTTCCTTATCTTTGATGTCAACCGATTCATCTTGTCCTATTTCAAAATCATCAACAACCTCTGGAGAGTCTACTTGATCAACAATTATATCATCTTCAACAGTTCTGAAAATTCATTCATGTGCACAAAACTTTCAAAGGAACTTTAACTGAAGGAAATCTATTAACACTAATGAAAATATATTGGTATATGAACAGGACTCATAACACTTCAAGTATTCAGAAAGAACCACTAAGTAAGCACCCTGATTCCAACATTTGCCACACAAGTATGTGTGAAAATGATACAAAAGCGAGAAAGAAAACAAAACTATATATGAAGAAAATGGATTCCCTTTTTCGGTCATTGTCATCTTTATGAAGGCTCTTAATTAAAGATATGATTATGTATTGACAATCTTAAGAGAAAATCTTGTTAACACATATTAATTCAACGTTGAACCAAGTTAATGCTATTCCTTTCCAGTTTCAATTTCATACAACTCCATTCTGGGATTATCGTAACCACAAAACAAATATATAAGCATTTATAAGGAGTAAAAATGGTTATATGGTTGAGTCTTCATTTTAACCTCAAACCCATTTGAGTTAAACCCTTTATCCACCTAATTGTCATGTCCAAAAGTCTCGTAATCAACTACAAGGCGTAAACTAATTCATTATAAAAGGAAAACAAAAGAAGAACAATAGTTACTCGTGCGATTTCCCAAAAAAAAGAGAGAGAAATAGTTAAAATGCGAGTAAAACAGAAACAAACCCAATCATCGTCATCTTGAGCGAGGATTTGAGAGGCAGCTGGGAAAGCAAAAGTGAGTCGTCGGCAAGCTTGTTGCCGATTTTGGGATAAAGAAGTTTTTGACGCTTGGGCAAGACATTGGTTAGTTCGCATATGCGTCGCTTCAACTCCGCAACTGAGTCATCGCCGCACACTCGGACAGTGAACTCCTTGCCGCTCCACTTCACCGTCAGTGTCAGCTCCTCCGACGCCGATGAGCTTGAAGCAGAAGCCATAAGAGGAGCAGTAATCCCTCTCTTCCCCGCTACGTCTCTCAATTTTAATTACAATGTTAATTTCGGCTTCTTCGGATTTCACGTCGGTGGAGCGGGGATGAGGTAAAAAAGTCGTAAGTATGAATTTTCTTACTTATACTATACTCTCTTTATCGAACTTATTGTATTGGGTTTATTTAGTATAGATATCCGATTAGTGTGATTTAAAAGTTATTATATCAATCCGAATATTTATTAAGTATATATCTAAAAGGATAGTATTTGTTAGTGGTAAAATGTTTAATTGAATAAAATGAAATAAAATAGAATGTAAACGAATCTAATATTAGAAAATTATTGTTTTGGAAGAATGAGAGGGCTCATAATGTAATATAGTAATGGAACAGAATAAGATGGAAGATGAAAGTTTCATATTACATTTCATTCCATCCCAAACAGTAAAAATGAAAAACTTCTAATTTGAAGAGTTTAAAATGGAATATAAAATGATAAATAACTTTATTCTATTATAAACCCTTCATCTAAACAATATTTTACTATATTACATTATGAACACTTTAATCCCTTCCAAATAACAAATTTCTAATATTACATTTGTTTACGGTCCATTCTATTATAAACAATTTTATTTCATTATATTACATTTCATTCCATTAAAAATTTTACGTCCAAGTAAACATAGTTTAAATCTCTCAAATCAGAGGTTTTTTATTTTTATTGTTTAGGATGGAATAATAAGTAATATGAAACTCTCCTATTCTATCTCATTTCATTAAAACCCTCCTCTCAAACGATAGAATAATATTACATTTTATTTCATTCAATTAATAAACCTCCAACTAAACATAGTCTTCCAATTTAGTATTTGCTTAAGCATTCGACTTAGCACGAAATTGAGTGCCCATAGTCTCAATTTTCTATTTAAATCTATTAATCCAAACTTTTGGCTCAAAATATTGTAAAAAATAACAATTTATACCTTAACATTTATACTAAAATATAACTTAATTTCTAAGGTGCAAGTTGAACTCTAATATTTACGAAATGTTGAGATCAGGCCCTAACTAGAGAGAAAAAATGGTGGAATTTTGCCTCCCCCAATTCAATGTCACGTGACAATTTTTTTAATATGTAATTTTTACAAATTTTATTAAAGTGGAACTCACATTGATAATGTGTACTTTGTTTATTTAAAAGGAGAGGTCAATGACGATGATTGTTGGTAACGTAGATATCTCCCATGGGATTATTCCAGTGGTGAGTTACTACTCAAATTTAACGATAAGAGTTTCTCATAGTGACCGATGTCCCGAGGAATGTTGTCGTTGAGAGAATTCCTTGTAACTCTTATCTCGTATACGCTTTTCAAAACAAAACAAAAAAAAGAAACTCTATCTTGTATATACTGTTGCAACTTATAAAGCCTAGAACTTTGCCTATAATTTTGCTCCAACTTGCTAAGAAAATCTGTAGATCAGGCGCACTGTAGAAGTTTGATGGAAGAGTGGCATTTAATGAGTTATCTGAGATGTCGAGGTATTGTATTGTAGTTATGGTGCATTCCTGAGGTCTAAAGAGATTGTGCATGTTAGGTTGTTCTTGCTTATTAGACTCTTTAGGAGGTCAAAATCGCCTAGAATTGAGACCTCATTTGTAAAAAATAAATTGTTTAAAAAGCTACAAAAATCCTTAAAAAGGAATATCTTTTTAAGTTTTTTTACTTGTTCTTATCTTCAAGTCTCATTAAGATTAACAATTGCCTATCAAAGGAGAACCTTTAAACACATCGATTTGTCACTTTAGAGGGGGAGATCAAAATTTATTCTCTGGCGGAAGTGAATCATATCAAATAAATGAGATCATCCATATGGTATATCTTAGCATGGGTTCTTCTTTTCTTTGCATGTTGTTTTTATTATTCCAAGGACGGTTGTAGGGTAAATACTTTTATATATGGATTAGATGGATTTGTGAGCTATTATTTCAATTTCCATTGAAGACTTTGATTTTTAAGATTTATACGTGTTAATGATCATATACAAGATTGAATAAGGTTCTAGAAAAACTTACATTAATTAGAATTTTCTTTTAGATTTAGTGCTTTATTATACACTTTATTATGATCTAATCAAGGGAATTTTATAAATTTAATAACATAAGTATAAAAGATACAAAATAAATAACCAATCAAGGGCTTTATGTAAGGGATGTGAAAATAATTTATAAGAATATCATTATTGATTTAGAGATGTTGGATGACAATAATTATAATATTTAACATTTAAAAAAAGTGTAATACATCTTTAATGAGAATGAATTAAGTATTTGATAACTTGACTATTTTATGCAAACCTCTTATTCAAGAAAATATAGCTTATTATCAGCATATGATTGAAAGACTTGCGATAACTAAGTTAAGACTAAGAGAGGTAGGTTTATGTGGTATTGAGTTTCATAATATTGATTTACATCTATGACAACTTAATTAAATACTTTAAGCTCTATACTACTAGCTAAAGAGATATACACGAGACCAATTTGAAATTAAATTTGGTGGCACATCGATTTTCATAGCTAAAGATCTTTTTGGAACTGTTAACTTATTTTCATAGCGCTAAAGATCTTTCGCTACGAATTTTTTTTTTTAATATCTAAAACACACAAATCCCTTAACTTTCAGTTACCAAAATATTAATTATGTACAACAATTGTTGTTCTTAATTATATTAAGGGAATATTTAAAGTGTGTGATGCATCATGCTGGTGGTCGGGATCTTTGAGTAATGTATGTTGTTCTCTCTGCTTTCCCTAACTTTTTGTTGGATTACTTGAAATGTGGCAGAGAATTTCAGTGTGAATGCTGTCTTGGAAGTCAAATACTTACAGCTTGACAAATTTTTCATATGCTTAAAGTGCCCCTAACGTTTGGAACTGTTAGAAGGGCAATTTCATGGCTTATGTTTCCTTTCTATTTTTATATAAATTGGAAAAGAGGGCTTCCATTGATGGCCTATAACCATAAATTCCTTCAAGTTTACTTTACCTAGTTCATTCATTGCCTGTTTGATTATGAGAAAGATCTGGAATTTTTTAGAACTGCTGTGAATTGTTTGTTTTATGTTTTTTTTGTTTGAGTTAGTTGATGTTTTAGGATTGAAAAGTATGGAGTTTAAGCTTAATTAAGCTAAGAGTGTGCTTCTCTTTTAGTGTGTTGTTTGTGGTTCTACGCAGATTCTGGTGAGGATTAACCCCATGTTTATCTTCAGAAGAATTAGGGAAGAGGGCAAGGAAAAAATTGAAAATCAAAACATTTGGGAGGATATTTTGTCGGATATTCTTTTTTTGTCTATTTTTGTTTCGATAGATGTTGATTAATTAGGTTCTTAAAATTTGATTTGGTTATTCAGTTTGCCTGTACTGATGGAGTTGATGAGACTACAAATGAGTTGATTATTTATGTTTAGGCCTACCGTGGGCGGTAGCTACTGCTATAATTAACTTGTTTGAAGATGAGAATGGTTTGTCTCCTTTTTGATTCAATATCTGTTAAATATGTTTCGTTTACAATGCCTTATGGTGCTAATTATAATTAATCTTTATGCACTGCTGTACTGGTAAAGCCAAATGTTCCTTATCTTCAGCAATGTAAGTCGTGAACCTAGTTTATTATTGAAGTCACTTCCGAAGTAAATCCATATCCATGGTTTCCTATAACATGTCTTATTGAATGCAGGCTTGTTGGGGTTGTTTTTATTAAGAGACCATTTCACCACAATAGCTTAAGCTATTGTGTGAGGCCAACTCAATTGGTTTTATATATTCTCTAACACACCCCCTCAAGTGAAAGCTCTTTGGGCTTGAAACTTGCACAGGCCTACTTTACCTTGTGCTTAATTTAATAGATAAGTGGTAGGATTCGAACTCACGACCACTTGGTCACAGAGGCTCTGATACCATATTAAGAGACCATTTCATCACAATAGCTTAAGCTATTGTGTGAGGCCAACTCAATTGGTTTTATATATTCTCTAACAATTTTCATGTTTTCAACTAGCATTCTGCTACAGATAATGGTATCATTTTTATATCTGAAATACATGCATGGGTTTTGGTGGTTCTGCATTGTGGTCAGTTATCTAGATGTTATTTAAGTTTCATAATTTGATGCCTTTAATAGATATGATTTGAATTTTACATATATCTATCCAATGGATTTCTAGAATCTTATGCTTTACACATTTCAGCTGACTTATTGCTGAAAATGTTACAAAAGTAGACGGATGCCAAATTATATTAACTAATTTCTTATCTTTAGTTTCCCTTGTGTCTCATAGAGGGAGACATTTCATACTTGCCAACTCTTTTCATTTTGACAGAAATTGTAATTTATTGAATAAATCCTTATTGTTCTTAAAGGGACAGGTATTTGTTTAAATATGTTGTATCATCCTGCTTAAGGAACCAAAAAAAAAAAGGGTCTAATTATCCTGTAGTGTAGCCAAAAAACATCATTTATGCCCAATTCTGTTTGTGTCCCACTTAATCAACTACTTTCTTGATATTTCACGTAGTTTAAATTACAGTGATCACATTTTTTGATGTTCCTAATTTCGCAAGTTCTAGATTCAAATCCTAATCCATCAATTGTTCATCTTTACTCTAGCTCTGTAGTTGATTTACAAATTATAGCTTCAGGTTTCCATGAGACAAACAATCCTCTTTGGGCAATATTTTGTCCCTGCTTTTATTATCTTTCTTGCTCTTTTATTTCGAACTTTTATGAATAATGACAAGCTTGTGCAATATACAACAACTAGTGCTAATTTTATCAAGTTTAGTATGCCACATCTTCTATGTATTATGGTTGCATTTCATAGCTTAATGATTTGATATCATTCTCCTGACGGCTTTTATGTACGTGTTGGTAAACATCATTCTATTTTCTTGCCAAAGTTCTTTTATTGGGTTAATTTCATACCTTTCATCTACTTTATTGTTGTTTATTACTTAATTAATACATAGTATTTGGCATTAAACTTCTTTCATTCATGTCTCGTGATATATTTTTTCTTAAACTGTTCCAATGAAATCCCTTTCTTGTTTAACACCATGATTGATTGATTAATTTATACTTTTTTATATAACTCAAGTTTCGAGCTTCGCCCAACTAATCTTGGAACCTATGAGCCACTCACTCAGACTCATAGATAGGTAAATTCGGGTTTGATTCTAGACAGTATTAGAGGTACCTACTTCAAAGAATGGGCTATCACCAGGAGGATTACATTATCTTAAATAAAGGCTACTCTTCCCCGAGTTCGAACCCACAACCTCCACTACAATCCTCTCTCCCTTTATACCGCTAGGCTACCCTGTGAGGGGCAATTGATTTATTGATTTATACTTCTTGATTGTGGTGTTTGGCTGATCATTATTTTTAATTCATTACACAAATGTTGAGAAATTTTTTATGTTACTTCAAACAAATGCATCAATTACTCAGTTCATAGTAGAGTAGTATTTCTAAAATAAAAAAATGTGATGTTTGCTTTAATTAAAACCAAATAGTTATTGTATCAATACTCCCAATATTTTTAATTGATTTTAACTAAACTTTTATGATGATTATTGGTTTATCGACATGGACAATACTAAGTAGTCGTTCGAGTTATGTTGTAATATTTTTGTAATATGAGCATTTATAATTTGTAAACTAGTCTCTTTATTTATTGTTTTGTTTATAAAAATTGACAAAGTTGTCATTAATATCTTATATAAGAAGAATGCTTGATATTTTTTGTCTATAATTTATTTTTTATATACAATGCTTGATATTTTGAATTGATAATATTTTATACGCTTTATTTGTATAACAAATTCATAATAAAAATATATCGATACATTATATACAATACATATCATTCAATATCATGGATTAAAAATGCAACAAATAACATATTGCAACATTATTAAAAACATAGCAAATAATATTTGACTACATTATGTAAAATGTACCTAAAAGTATTTGGCTATGTTTCTAAAAATATTTAGCTATGTTTTCATAGTATTTAGTTGTGAAGATAAAAACATAACCAAAAAATATTCGCTATAATTTTTGAAAATGTTGCTTCTAGTTTTTAGTTACAGGAATTTAACGATGTTTTCTGCGACAAAACAAGAATGTAGCAAATAACTATAGGGGATATTTTTTAGATATTTAGCTACGTTTTTGTATAGCCAAAAATGAACCTTTTTGTAGTGTAAGTAACAAATGGCCATTTGGTTTTTTTTTTGTCAGCCCACAAGGTATCCTAGGAGGGTCCTAACTATGGGAAGACGCCTTTAAGTCATCCACACACAGACTAATCCTCGCTCGCACCAGATCAGCCCGTAAGGGGTAAAGTGTTGGCCAAATAGGTTTTTCCATTCCCAGGATTCGAATTTGATACATCTGATTAAGGGATGAGAGTACTGAACCACTCACACCAACCATGTTTAATTAATGGCCATTTGTTTTTCAACGACGATGCACAAAGTAAAAGTACTATAAATGTACTTACAGCTGAAGATGAATAGAGGGTACGGTATTATTTTATTATATGTTGCAAGAACCTAATTGTTATCTACCTTCCAATTGGTCACTTGAAAAATAGTTTATTATGTCTATTTATTGCTACACTAAGATTGTTGTATCATTTGATAACATCGTTTATAGATTTTGTTTCTTCGATAATGACTTCTTTTATTATGAGTATTGAAATAAATGAATTGGTTAAATGAATCTTAAGTCTTTAAATTCTGATTCTATTAAATGACATACAAGATTTATAAGTCAGAAAAGAATAGCCTAGCAAACATGAGAAAGCTTATTGAGATCTTTTACTAAAATTACCTTGACTATATGTAAGTCCTTAATTAGAAAAGCCTCCAAAAAAAACTTTCTAGAAAGGTTAAAAGGACCTCTTATTCTTTAAAGTTGATCCATTTAAAAATGTGCAAGTTTATGAATGTGAGGATGAGCTACTGCTTATATGTTGAATACAATGCCCTCTAAATCTGTTTTTTCTATCTTATATGAGCGGAGTAATGGAATGTTTGGAACAACAATATGTATATTTCATAACATTGTTATATTTTAACTTTAATATATAGCTATAAAATGTATTCTTCTACATCATTTCCAACACTTGATTGTTAGAACCAGTTCATCATCATGTATAGGGGTTTGGAAAGCATGTACTTAAAACTAAAAGCAGAGAGCAAAAAGGTTTTCTTATGGTATCGGATTTCTCTTAAAGAATCTGAGTCATGTAGGTGGAAGACCAACGTCAAGTCTTTCTAAACAATTCGAGAAGTGTCTCAACTCTTTGGTCCTCTTTGTCGCCTGCATTTTCTTCATCATAAATGGTGGGAGGATCTAATGTGCTGTTGTTCAAATATTCTTCTATCCTTAAGGAAAGTTCATCTTGTTGTGGGTTTGGAGTCTCAATATCTTCTCCATGCTTAGGTTGTGCTGCATGTACCTCATTCAAAGAGCCTCGAGAAGAGGACCGAGATACGGTGCCTGATGCAACTGTAATTTCATCAGCCTCATCAATTGTTGTATCAAGAGAGCATACTGATCTTGTGGCCAGTGAAAGCGCAGACCCACGTTTAGACCTCTCCTTCACTCTCTTACACCAACTATGAAGTGACTCTCTGACGCTCTCCGCAACCAGGGCTTTATTCCACCGAGATCCCATCTGAAGACATCAAGTAATAAGCAAAATGGCACGTGTTTTACTTCAATTTCTAACATTGAGCAATTCTGAGTTCCTATTTTCTTTGAGCATTTCTCACTTTCTATGCTAAGCGGAGAATCCACGTGACTGAAAACCCAAGCATATATATGCATCTAAAGTTGCGTGCTAAGGATAAATGTAAGATAGAAGCACTGAAAGATACCTATTGCGAACTTAGACCAGATTATGTTCCAGCTGTCTTGCACAAAGATATAATACTACAATAACTACAGCATCTCAATCTCCTGCTGGTATAAACCAGTCATTTCCCCAAGAACAAAGGTGAAGCAAATCTCATAAACATTTTTCCGAGTTAAGAACATATATGCATACAAAAAAAAATAAATAATCCAGCAGATATGCCTGGAATTCCATAAAGAGAGCATCATTGCATACATCCACTACCACAAAGCTCTTGAGATGCATTTGTATTGAGTAAGAGCAAAACAAACCTGGGTAACTATTACATTTAGAGGAACAGTGCTATAGCTACACCAGAACTGAACAAGGATACTGCACGACAAGAGAAGAAACCATTACCACAGTTCATCATTACCTATAACGACGGAGAGTCTCTTCAAAGTGCTATTCTTGAATGGATGTTAAGAGAAAAACATACCCAGAAGTTAAGCGGATGATAATCATCAAATGGTTTTTCATGAAGCAGGATCTCTGTTTAAATCCCCACTAGAAAAAGAGAAGAAAGGAAGTCTATTACTGAAATGACATAAATCTAAAGATGTAAAGTGTAAGGGATTATATAATCATACGAAAAGTTTTTAATTCTCTGGAATACCTGTTAAAGAAAGTCATGATGCAAATAACTACAAAAATTTACAAAATAATCATATAAAATGTATCACACAATGATGACAAACTAACATATAGGAGGGCCTGTACTTGTCTAAAGTAGGCGTCGATTGATTTGACTCAGCCAACGACATGGCATCTGCCCCATTATGGCATTGGATAATTTAGATGGACCAATAGAATAGTATTTGCTTTATTTTAGAGTCAATTATTTTTCATGGGAAAGTCGATTGGTACCTATACCTTATTTTGGTGCTGGCTAATTCGTACTAGTTCACGAAATGATACTTGTTATTTGTTGATTCACCTCAGATAACGATTGGTATTTGCCCTAGTCTAGTGTTGACTAATTCATCCCAACAAATGAAATGGTATTTGCCCCATTTTGGCTATAACTAATTCGTCTCAATTAATAGATTGGTACTTTCTCTAATCTAGCTTTAATAGGTATGACTAACCATAACTTATCACCATATCATAAACAAGTAGAAACAACTATTCTTTTAAGGACTCAAATCTCGTAAACAACATAACTTAATTATTTTCCACTCTAAACATGCATACGAGGCACCTAACTATAGAAGTGCATCCACAATTTGATTTCAAGGTAGATACAAGGGGTTTACTGATATTGTGAATAAAAAATTACATATCTGTTAACCTTTATATTTCCACAAATCATGCAAAATACATCCAATTCACATAAATCCAACCCTTAAAATTAACAATTCAAACAAAAACCTAATTCTTAAGGTTATCCACCGATCTACTTCAAAACAAAAATTAAATGATAAAAATAGTTAATTAACACCTAATAAGGCCTTTGACATGCATAAATAACTAATTTCGAAAGCCCCAGTTAGTATATACCACAACCTTTCATAAGAAAAGTACCTTAAATATCTTTTTTGCACTTGAAAATTGATTAAAAGCTATCCAAATCCTTTGAATGCCGATCAATTACAATGGAATCCCCTTCATTTCCTTTAAATTTGCCTATCAAACCTTCCCATCACTATTCTTTCGTTCTTAGGGTTTATTTCGGTGAAAATAGTAGTTATTATTGTCAAATTTTGATTTTTAAAAGCAAATTTTGAATATATTAGTAGTCCAGAATGAGAATCAGGTTAACCAATGTTTTTTGATATCTGCCACTACTCTAGTTATAGTGCACAATGGATGACTGATAAGCTCGAATGATATTTTCTTATAATTATAAATGATTATCTTCTCTTTCTATAAACTCTTTAACAAAAAAAGTTATCTGAAGTACACGACAGTGCTTATGGTGACAAATTAAATCAACATGTATTTTCACCAAAAGTTTCTTTCTTTTATAAGTATTATGGACATAGTTAATTAATTATAAACCTTTTAAGTATCCAATATCAACAATATTCAATGAAACTAATACCATTAAAAATATTTAGAATATGTTAAATTATGTAAAATCATAAATGTCACAAACTTAAAAGTTTAGAGTCTCACATCCTCTCCTCCTTAATATAAGTTCGTCTAAAACTCTAAAGACTATTACCTAATATTGTTTAAGTCATTCATCTTGTGCTCTTTAGAATCTATGAAACAACAAAAACATGAGTCTAAAATCACATCCCACTAACTAAACCAAGCAACAAAAATGATTCACACATTACACCTTAATTTATCTCACTGAGACCTTAGATCATTTTCCTTTTTGGAAATTGAAATGAATTAGTAAATATAATACTTAAGGGAGTAAATCAAAAATTCCCAAATGTCTGAATCAAAGGCTTTCACTACAACAATATAGGTGTTTGGTTACGTTTTTTTTTGCTACGTTAAAATCATAGCTAAAAGTTGCCAAATGTTTAACTTTTCGCGATGATTATCAACATCGTCACCAAAAGTTTAACATTTTGCGACAATTTGAAAAATCATCCTCAAAGGGTCAACTTTTCGAAATGACCCTTGGGCGACAATTTTTGGAAATCATCACCAAAGGTTTAACTTTTTCACAATGATTTTGAAAACTTGTTACCAAAGGGTCCACTTTTCATGACAATTTTGAAAATCATCTTCAAAGGGCCCATATTGGGCGATGATAAGGATTGGCACTAAAAACTGGGAGGGAAACAAAAAAAGGGATCAAACTAAAAACAAAAACACTCATCTCTCATCCTTAAAAGCCTTCGATTATCATAACTCTGTCATCACTCTTCGCAATGCATTGAGTTTTTGAAATAGACGAAAAAGAGGCCATATTCGCTTTTATCTTACGTGTAATTACCATGTTTTTGGCCAAATTTGTGTTTTTCTTCTCTCAAACCCAACTTTGAGGTTTATGTCCATCTAAGTATTTGCTAAATTGTAGGGTTTGCTACTATAACAATCTTCGCTTGAGGTCTTTGTCTCACTTTATCAGATGTGTTTCTCAAGTTCTGTTTTCTTCTTCTTTTATGGTCAACCATAGGCTTCATGCTTTTCACTTGTTCATTCATCTTTAACTATGGTTTTGTTTTATTAATTTTTTGTAGAACCTTCTACTTTAGTGAAAGTTTTCTAAACTTCCAAGTACATAAGATTAAAAAACCTGATGTAGCTTACAACTATATGTGAGATAACATTGTTAATTTGTATGATGTTACTGTGTTTATGTGCTTGTGAGCATATATGAATAATATTGTTTATTCTGCATCCATATTCACTCCACTCGGCTCTTCCCTAAAACTTAAACTTCCAAATTAATATTCCCTTGGTTTCATGTTTTTAACTGCAGTTCCAATTTTCATTCCCCAGCTAGCTAAAAAGTTGTATCCTGATACAAATAAAGATGATCCAGAAGTTGAAAAAAAGTTGCAAGAAGTTTCAAAGGCTTATGAGATAAATTATGAAGACTAGAATATTGCCCATTTTGTGTTATTTGTATGTTTATTAAGGAATTAGGAAAGTTGGGAAGGTGACAGTGGTGGACTCTAGAGAGATGCCTAGTTGAGTAAGAATTCAAGCAAATGTCATACATTTTTAATTGAATTATGCTCTTCTTATTCCACCCATTCACGTATTGTAGTTTCAAATTTTGTTGGGGCACTTATCTCTCCAAATGGTCAGGGTCGAGAAGGGCTGTAGCGATTAACTTCTTTTGTTTATATAGATATTTTCTGGCTTTAGTTTAAATATGGTCACAGCGGGGTAACTTCTTTTGGTCTTTGAATGATTTCAATGTGAGAAAATATGAACTAATAGATAACTCATGATTTGGAAATCTTTTGTTTGATATGGAGATTGCACAGAAAATATGTTCGTATTATAACTTACTTGGGGATAACTATGATAAGACATTGAGCATAGTATTTGTTTGGGGATGAGATGCGGTTATTCATTGCATTCTTGCCAAGGTAGAAAGATTCTATTACGGACACATAATGAAGTGATAGTTGTAAAATGCTAGAAATTAGTTGGAATATGTTAAGCTTGCGTTTGAAATGAATACATGATGGCATTTTTTTATTATTGCATACTATTGTGAATTTGACCAACTTAACTCTTAATACTTAAATACATCAGAAATTTGAATATTAGATCACAGATAACAACTTTAGATTCTAAGGGACTAAACCTGCTATTTGATCACGACCAATGATTTGAAGAACTTCTATTGTCTAATTTGTAACCTATGAAATATGCAAAACAAGAATGGTGGCTGGTGTTGGATCTAAAAACATTTAAGGTAGTTTCTTGGAGATCATCGAGCAACAGGAATGGGAAGGATTGTGGGCTGGCAATGCCATTAGCAGTATTCGAATAATCCCTACTCAAGCCATTAAGCTTGCAACATTTGAGTGTGTTAAGGTATTTTGACACTATATCCTCTTTTTCTTGTGCTAAATATGAGAAGAAAGCACGTGTTTACTAGTTAGCTACTTGATCGTCTCTTTTCTTCTATACAAAATGGTTTAATTGGGATATAATAAATGCATTCTTGATCAAGAGTGTGAAAGAGATTTACTAGGTTGTTGTTGCATCTTCACTAAGAAAGAGTGTGAAAGAGATTTACTTCATAACTTTTAAGATGAATAAATCACTGAATTCTCTCTATTTTTAGGTCACTAATCAAACCCATTTCTCTTCTCTTCTCTTATAGGCCAAGTCTTCCTATGGCTATGAAACAACGCAGACCCTTATTATGGATATGAAGCTTGATGTTCATGTAAAAATAGCAGTGAATGACAAAAATGCAAGTTAGTCGTTTTATCATATTTAAGGAGTAAAGGTATTATCTCTTATTTGTGGGTGCGTTATTTTGCTTAATAAATTGGTCTTTAGTTCTGCTTAATCCTGCAATATTTAATTGGTTTGTTTATCTTTCGTATATGATGACTTTTTTCTTTCCTAATTTAAAACAAATTAGCATAATTATGCATAATTTCAAGCACTCTACCGATCTTGAAGTTGCTTTCATAATTCTCATAACTTATTTTTCGTATATGATGGTTGAGGTATGAAGTTGCTGTCATTGACATGGACAAACCTAACTAATTGTCTTAGTTCTCAGCATTAATACTTTGTAAATTGGTCTTTGTATTTATTATTTTGTTTATAAGAATTGTTAAGGTTGTAATTAAAATATTTTATAGGCAGAATATTCTTTTGTTGATATAACTTAATGATATTTTACTTTTTATATACAATGCTTCAAATCAAGCTTTTGGGATCCGTATCGTTCCGGCCGGTACCGGCCGGAGACCGGTACCTAGATCCCAACCTTGGTACCGGCCAAAAAATACTGGCTAGTACTGGGGTTTTCTATTGGGTACTGGCCGGTACCCAACATACTGGAAAATTCTGGGTCATTTCGTAATTTTTAAAAACTCAGAGGACTAATTTGCAAATAAAAAATTTATCCTAAAATCTACCCCCCCCTTCGGACCCCGACTGTTACCACACTGCCCCTCTTCAGCTCTTCTCTCTAACTCTCATCCTCTCTCTCTCACTCTCTCGCTCTCACTGGCTCTCTCGCCAGCGTCTAGATCGTCTCATCACCACCGACACTTGCTTGCTTTCTTCTTCGGTTCTCCTCCTCGCCTCATCGTGTAGATCTGGGTTTGCGAAGTCCGCACTCCGCACATCTCCTCCTTATCGCACCATCACACCACCACCGACCCTCTGACGCTCATAGGTGGACGGCTGGACCTGGACAACGGACAACCCGAAAACCCAAAGCCCCAACCCGAATAATGAAGAGAAGAACTGAGTCACCCGACGGTTAAAATTTTTTTTTAGGCATGTTGATACTTGATTTTGTTGGTTGACGAGTTGATCTGTTCTCTTCTTTGTGTTTCCAAAAGTTGTTGGTAAACATTGCAATGTTTTTTTATGTTGTGGATTGGATTGGGTTTGCCGATTTGGATTTGTGTATTAGTGTTGATGAATATGCTGTTGGTGGGTGGAGGATTGGATTTAGAGGTTGAACTGTTAAAGTTGGTGTCGGTGGAGTCACGGTTTTGGAATGGATTAATTAGTGAATATTGATTGTTTTGTTTTGGAATTGTTTTGGAAATTGGAATGAGGATTGGTTTGAAAATTTTTGGAATGGAATTTTTGAATATTTGGAATTGTTTTGGAATGAAATTTTCACAGTTTTGGAATGGAATTTTTAAAGTTAGATAATTTGAAATTGTTGGATTGAAGAATACCGTGGGTAAGTAACTTATGTTATTTTGTTATGAATTTGTTATATGA
>JAOQMS010000005.1:18187130-18198967 GCA_027563885.1 Erythroxylum longipes
CACATCATACCCTTCAACTTGATCATTATTTTTCAAACTTTGAATTGAAATTGTTGGAAATGGAATTGGAAATTGTTGGAAATTCAATTGGAATTATGAATGGAATTGGAAATGGAATTAAGATTGTTGGAATAAAGTGCAGTTAAAGTCCCTAAGAAGTAGGCAGGGGCTATTTATAGCCTACACATGATTCAAATCCTCCTACAACTGTGCACTTTGGAAAACAAAAATTGTAACATCCATAAAAGTGATGTGTACTTGGATATTATACCTGATTAAGGTCACATATAAATGAAGATACAAGTCTAAGTTGTGGTGGTTTAGTACCTAAATTTTATTTGGGTTATAGGCTACCACAATCCACCCATTGAAATGAACATGGTAATTGGTTAACATTATCAAAGTTTTGTTCAAAAACTATGTTTTCTCTTGAAGATGCTTGGTACTTATTTTAGCCTCCAACAAACCAATAAAAAGGATCCCTTTTTCTATGCAAAAGATACTTAATGACCTTTTGTTTATTAAAGAAATTAAGACCTTTTACATTTTAGGTAATAATCATTTAGTAGGAATGAGAAGATTATTGCTAGACTTTGATTTGACTTCTTACTTAATTTCCTTCGTGAAGTAAAAGCAAAGGGGGCTATGTTACTGTAGTCCTAGCTATATTAAAGATATTAAGAGAGACTTTAGCATTGGCCTAGATTGCTATCAGTTCAATACCACTAGTCTCCTTCTTTGAACTTTCCTTTTGTTAAGATAACTCGGGCATTAAGGGTCACTTGTATCCTTTAGTAATATTTTCATCTTCCTTGTCAATATTGGTCCTATAAGTTAGTATTAGATAAGGTTCAACCCCTTACCTTAGTTTTAATATTAGTAATTTTTGGTGTGATAATTTTAGTTGCATGGGAATTACCTCCTCCAGAGTATACCCATAACTTCATTCTAGAGGCCAGAGGTGGATGTTTTAATAGTTGGTCTCCAAGTTTTCTTTTTAATGTAGTTTAGTTGGCTTATAGGGGCATAAGAATTATATTTTAGTATCTTCTAGTCCACCCTCATCATTTAGTCATGGTAAGATTTACATGTTCAACCCTAAGGGAACTTAAGAGAGTAGGATGAAAGGGAAGTTATTGAGGAGAGGAACAAGTACAGTTATCACTGAATTTTTTTTCATGGGGACAAAAATATTAGATGGAAGAGAAGGCAGAGGAGATGGTAGAGAAGATGAGGCTAGAGAAGGAGGAGAAGGAAGTAACCTTGTAAGGAGCTAGAGGAAGAGCTAAGGCCTTAAGTATAGAAGAAGCCTTATCAAAGGACTCAACAACTGTATCTGAAAAGCTTGGTTCCATTCCTAAAGAGGGAAAGGAACCAACTTTGGCTAAGGGTAGGAATATATTTGTGAGAAAAATAGCCAAATAAAGAAAGAACTTGTTAGACTTTTTACCAGAAAAATGATAGGCAAGAAAAAGTAATTTAAGGGCAATGTAGGGAAAAATAGAGAGAGGATAGAGTAATTTTTCTTTAAAAATTCATTTAAATAATAAAATAAGTTTTTATTACTATGACTTAGGATCATGCCTTAACTTAAACTTGACTATGATACCATTTTGTCATGTACTAAGATAAGTTAACCTGACTAGGCCCATGGTAGATAGCCATCCTATGACAAGATCTAACCACTAAAACCTCACCATTAGGTTAAATTTTATAACTTGTTTAACTTACATAAATAAATGAAAATAACTTAATGACCATAGCCCTCTCTTTTTCTAGAAAATTTTCTTAGGTTCAACTTTGCAAAACAATTCTTAAAAATCCACCTAAGTTCCACATTTCTACTAAGCACTATGATTTCTAGAAATATGCAAAATAATATATATATATATATACATAACTATACTCTTACGTTATATCCCACAAATATCTAAAATTATGTCATTATATAACCATTTCTCCATAATATTAATCAAGGAAAGTTATAATATAAGTACCTCATAAAATTTAAAAAATAATCATATTAAATGCATTACACAATGGTGCCAAATTAACATATAAGGCTGTGTACCTATCTAAAGTAGGCACCAATTAATTGGTTCAACAAATTGGTATCTGCACTATTTTTTCACCGACAAATTTGCCTTAACCAATAAAATGGTATCTATTTGATTATGTCATATGCTAATTTGTTCTTATCAATAGATTGTTACCTAACCACATCTAATGCCGACTAATTCATTTTGATAAATGGAATAGTGCCCACCCCATTTTGGTTTTAGCTAATTCGCCTAGGACAATGGATTAGTACTTGTCCCATTCTTAGCTAATTTGTCCAAGATAACGGATTGGTACCTGCCCTAATCTAGCACTGACTAATGGCTTCTTCCATTTTTAACTCCTCACCATTTTTCACACATGTATAACAAAGTGCCCTTTTAGGGCCTCAAATCACATAAACAACATAGCCAATCATTCCACATACCAGACATGCATATGAGGCACCCTACTTTATAAATTAATTCACAATTTAATTTCTAGGTAGCTATATGTGTTCATTTGACACTCTAAATCGTAAATCACATCCTTATTAATCATTGGATGTCCATAAATAATACAAAAACATTATTCACATAAATCCAACACCCAAAATTAACAATTTTAACAAAAGCCTAATTCTACCAAACACTCCAAATTAGGATTATCCACAAATCTATCCCCAAAAAATGAAAGTGTACAAATCATTAATTAACACTCTATAAAGCATTTAATATAATTTCTAAAAAAAAGTCATTTGACATGCATAAATAACAAAATAATTAACCTAGAAAGTCACAATTGACATATGTGACTAGCTTATGTATGAAAGGTACATTGAATCCCTTTTGTCTGCACTTGAAATTATTTAAATGCTACCTAAATCCATTGAATGCTAATGAATTCTATTGGAATCCCCTTCCATTCCCTTCCAATTTGCCTCTTAAACCTTTCCCATCATTGTTTTTTTGTTCCCTAGAGTTTATTTCCCGTAAAAGTAACAACTATTATTGTCAAAATTTTCTTTTAGAAAGCAATTATCAAATATATTGGTTGACTAGTACACTAGCTGACGAGTGTTCCCTGATGCTTGCCATTGGTATACCCGTAAGGTATAATGGTCAGCTGATAACCTTGAATGAGCTCTAAGTTTTTTCTTATGAATTGTAAAAAAAAAAACTCCCTTATTTTTATACAGACTTGAATGAATTCAAATTTGATATTTCTATAAAAATTTATATCTAAAATATTGAATAGTGTCAAGTGATGACAACAAACTAAACTAATGTACTTTTTCACCAAAATTTTCCTTTTTTCTTAAGGCTATCACTACAATTAATTAATCCTACAACTTCTAAGCATGCAATATCAATCTCCAACTTAATTAACAACATTAAAAAGATATTACTAAGGTGTTAAATTCCATTAAATCATAAATATCACAAACTTAAAATTTTGGGGTCTCACTTTTGATGAAGCTTGTAACCCATGTGAATTTTGGAAAGCTATGCCAAATATATATAATAATCTGGCATTCACAAACTGAAATGGGAACAAAAGATAAGATAGAAGCAATAATCTTACCAAGGACCAGATAAAAGTTGCCATCTCAAATGCATTCTACACAACAAGAAAATTAATTAGAAAATACAATAGATGAATCATATATAGATTTATATTATAGACAGAGTATATCATTACTTGGAATATGATAAATTGATTTAGTCTTAAGAGTATCTCTGGTTTTCTAAACCAAAACAAGTCATCCCGAGGCTTTACTTGAGTTCCAACTGATGGACCTGTTTGCTCAACAATTTCAAGCGCCAATGAAGAAACAACATGCTGAAGTTTCATCCCGACCATCATGACAAGCTTCAACATGTAAATAAATTTTATTAGCACATATGTTCATCTTAATTTACTGCAATAACCATAAGCTTGCATACTCACTATAACAGGGATGAAAGAGAGCCAGAAGTAGATATTTAAGCCTGCACCACTCACAAATCATGATCATGATAAGTAGAATTAAAGAAATGCTACATTCATGCCATTTGTTGCATTCTAAAGAAACTAAAGCTCACCGTGAATATTTATGAAGATACACAATATGGCATAAACCCAAAGCGGCCAGCTGTTAAGAAAAAGGAAAGGTCAAACTCACTAAGCTAGTTCCCAAAATAAGAGAGTCATCTCTAAGTTTAGATTAGGCAAGAAAATTAAAGATTAGGCGATTATTCTAAAAGATGTTATTACAACCATGGACTCTTAAAATAATTCTAGAAAACACAATGATCAGCATTTAATAGTGTTTTGGATATAATGTACACGCAAAATGGTGATCTAAATCTACGGCGTGAGATGGTCAAATCTAAAGAAAAGAGATCAGTACAGCACAATTCAATTTTCCATCACATCGAGGTCTTTTAAAATCTGATTTGAGTAATTACTTAGATGTTACAAGTTGTACAGCACAAAGCTAAGAAGTACATTGACTTAAAAGAGTTAAAGGGACAAACATTGATATGAAACTCGTCGAGTGCACAATCTGCCATACAGTGAAATGGTAATACCTCTAATCAGCTTATCCCAACTTTATTCCATTTATTTTGATTATTTAGTGTCTTATACTTTGAACATAGACTCGACACTTATTTTGTTTTTACAGTAATCACTGTCCTTTTCTTTTTTCTGCACGAAAAGAGTGCGTAAGAAAAGACACAAAAGACATTTTTTAAAGTCTAGATTGAAAATTTTCATGTCAAGAAAAAGACGTTTAAATTTCTTACACTTACTTGTAAACTCTCACAATTTATGCTCTTTACTTAAATCCATCACGAATTAAAAGGTGGCCTGCACCTCTGCATTAGTGTTAAGAGGGCCATAAGTAATGTTTAGTAGTAGTAGAAAGCATATATACCTAATACCAAGAATGCCATGAAATTCTTCCTCCATACTCCGAACCATATATTTATGGAAATTATAGGAAAGTGGCAACTTGTGCTTCTGCCAAGTGGAATTCATCAAAAAGTGAGTTACGTGTATGATAATTGGAAACCAGGAAGAAGATAATGTTTAGGACGACAGTGGATAATAATGAGATCCTCTTTTTCTCACTTGCGTTATATGTCGTTGTATTGGTCGAAAACGTGATTTGAACCAAGATTTGAAAAAATGAGCATGTAGCTGCTCACAGAATGTTATGAGTGTTGAGAGAGAGGGAGACAGAGTGGATGTGTTAAGATAAAAAGAAATCCTTACAATGGTCCGTCAGATACTCACCGTGATGAAACCCAAACGCAGTGCCAAATAGTCTGATCTTTTGACAGGACTTTTAAATTGTCGAAGAAAGCAAAGCTGCGCAAAATTTATATAGCAGCAGCCATAAACAATCAGAATGGGATTTCTCAAAGAAACGTATAATGCATGAAACAGCTATTGGGGATTTTTAAGACGACATATAAATGTCTATACACAATCCCAGAATTATAGTTATCAGAAACTCTTATGTTTAATTATCAGGGAATAATTTATTAAACTTGGAACCAATGCAACATCAGCATTCAAGTAAATCAGAAAGGCAATTTGTAAAGTACCATCCATATGAGAATACGACTCCTGCTCCATGGATGAGAAGTGTGATGGAAAACGAAGGTGGACTGCCGCCTCATTACTTTGTTTTTCTTTGCTGCAAAACATGTTGTAAAACTGCGAGGATTCATTTACCTTTTTCATTGCCATATAGCAACTACACTATTATATATCTTTCGTTCATTCACTTGTCTCTTATGAAGATACAGGACCATTTGATCATCTTGTTTGGACAATTTTTGTTTGTGTACCTTGCAAGTTGCCATCAACAGTTATGTCTGCTTGGCTTTCCCACTTCCTCCAACTGTAAATCTACAAAGACATGCAATGAGAAACTTTGCAAGATATAGAATTCGTATACGTTTTGTGTGTTCATTCAACTATATGCTGAATAAGAATAATATAGCTGTTGAAATGAAATCCTCTGGACAAACTAGGAGAAAATGTTGAAATTTGCAGGATAAACGTCAAACAGAGGACTATAAGATGCATTATTAACAGAGGACTATATACCTTAGAACTGTAAGATGCATGATTAACAGAGGAGTATATACCTTACTCATTGCTAGACCGACTGCCACACAACTATACAATACATGAGTGATGCCAAGGACAAATAAAAAGCGATGAAGTTGCTCAAGACCCTCCAATGACACAAATGGCTCGTGACCCTGCAAATTCATGTCACACTTAGCATCTACCTCATTCACTGACTGTGAAACCAGATAGTGTTGAAGCAGAGACTGCAGCTATTCACCTCACCACATTGATGGGATGTTCCTGTGGTTATACCTCTTGGGGGATTAAGTGTCTCATTTGGAAAAGATGATTTTTCTAATAGCATATGCTTGTTACTCATGTAGTCATCCTCAGAACAGAGGTAGAATTTACTGTTGAAAAGAGATGAATTCACACAAATCTCAGATATCCATCGTGCCCATTGCGCCAATAGCAAAGATATAACTCCAAGCAGCATCAACTCTAACAGGATAAAATAAAGTAAAATAAATCCCAATGTATGAGAATTTGGAAGACAGGAAACACAAAAAACGGCGAGCATATAAAATAGTGAAAATGACTATAAGTCTAGCCCTTGCATGTGCTTAGAGATTTTATTGACGAATTTGAGGCTGACCTTCCTTGATTTTCTCCAAAGAGGCAAACAGAGCCTTCCTCCTTGTCTTCTTCAGCCACTGTTTGTAAAAAGGTAACACACATCAAATACATCTTTCTAACTTGAACCTGCTTATCTTTCCTACGCTCTCTAACCAGAAAACTTGCAGTAGCGGTTCCTACTTTCCCCTTGGTGGATGGATGGGAGGAATATTCATCAGATAAATAAAGAGCATACTTGAACTAGATACTGAATGAAGTATTAAAAACTAATCGTGCTCCATGCAAGTATTTGAAATCTAGGCATCCAAATTGAGAAAACAATGTTTATACTTCATCTATTGAATTAATGTTCATTTATAATCCGACCCAAGATATCGTAAGAATTGTACATTGCTATAAACTAGGACGAAGTAAATGGTTTCATTACAAAGGAAGCTAGTGACAAGTGACTTCCCCTTACAAATAAAAAATAAAAAATGAAGGAAGCTGAACATATACTTAACAGAAGGAAATTAGTGAGAGACGATGCTGTTTTGTTCAGGGTATTTTAAAAACTTCATAAATATTTAGAATGAGGGTGGCAACGCTTAAAATACCCTTCCAAATCTGTAGATGGAACGCTCAACAATGAAGCAGACGAAAACCAACACTGTAACAACTGTAGCTACAGAATAAGTAGGAGTCTCAGCAAGAGACCTGCCGTGTCTCATCAGCAACGGATCTTCCATTTCTCAAATGATCAAACTACAGAAACCCAGAAAGCAAAAACAAAATGAGCACAGTACGTATGAGCCGAAGAAACTCTTGAGTTGGACCAGTAAGTTCAGTGAGAGAAGGATCCAGGAAATGAGGAATTGAGAGAGAACAGTCGCGATGATGGTCAAAGGAAAACGTTTTTGCTTGGTTTTACGAAGAAGAGGAACATGCAAAGTCTCTAATACATCATGGAGTTGTGTTATAATAAATGGTGTTTTGTCTTTTGTATGCGACTTGGCGAACAAACCCACTTTCGGCTGCATGGAAATGGCTGCGACAGATGGAACCTACTCACATGCCACTCTCCTCGCGCTCTCTCTCTTTTCAGGCACTTACCACGTTGTAGCCGTTTAGGTGGTCACCAGTAGCTATAAGTAATATTTTATAATGTTATACTGTAAAGGATAGACGATTATTTCTTTTTCATTGAAGCCTCTTTGCTCTAAATTCATTGCATTTTAGACATTTAGACAGCTTGAAAATATGATATTGTCATTACCTCCATTTAGAAAATATCATGATGTATAACGAATATGTTTCACCTTATTTTTAATATCTTCATACCTCATATGATTACCAAATAACTCTTAACAAACAATACCACGTATTTATTCAAAAAATAGTATCACATGTTACAAATAGGTTCTACTTGGCCTTAAATATATATATCAAAACTAAAAATAGGTACAAACTATCATGACTCATTATAAATAATATCATCACTCCTTACAGACAATACTAAGCATTCAGTCAAAAAATACCCATTACAAACAATATCATAACTCCTTATAAATAATGCTACGCCTCCATTTAGAAAACACCATCACACATTACTAATAAGTTTTACCTTATATTTAATATGTCCATACTACATATAATTACAATAATACCATGACTCATTATAAATAATAATACTACGTACCTATTCAAAAAATATTATCACACATTACAAATAGGTTCCACCTTATCTTAAATATGTCAATACCGTAAATGAGTACAAATAATACCATAATTCCTTACAAACAATATTACACATACATTCAAAAAATACCATCGCATATTACAAATAGGTTCTAGTTTGTCTTAAATATGTCAATATCGTAAGTAAGTACAACCAATACCATGACTAACTAAAAATAATAATTGACTCCGTATAAATAATACTATGCATTAATTCAAAAAATACATTCACACGTTACAAATAAGTTCCACCTTGTCTTTAGTATGTCCATACCACGTATGAGTACAAACAATGACTTGTTACAAATAATACCATGATAAATATATTATTGATGATAAAGTTAACACTAATGACCTAAATTCATATAGTAACATATACATAAAAGAAAATATAACTATGCAAGTAATTCGACCAATATAGATTTACTTGTGACTTCAGTAATTCATTTTCTTTCTAAAATCTCTTATTAATGTTTCTAAGTAATCCAACTAGAATTTTAGTTTCCTAACACATTTTTGAACAACAAAGAAATCATGCACATCTATTTATAATCACATGTTTATATTGGTTAGGTGTTAAAGATAAAAACATAAAATAACATGTTGTAGTGTTGTGCTTAATATATTATGATCTATCCATGTCAGATTATGGATGGTCAGACAAAAAGTATCATTCAATATTTTTACGTGAAATATCCATCAACAAACTCATGGTTCTTTTTATTTCCAAATAAAATGGAAAAGAACCTTATTTATGACTTTTACTAAAGCTTAGTTGATAAGTGCTTGATTGACTATATATTTACTTTGTAATGCTTAGTGACTAATGATATGATGTGCTTAAAATACTTATTTTGGTTCATATTTTGTTTTAGGTACAAGTTAGAGGAACAAGAACGAAAATGAGCTAAAAATAGATCTTTGGAGTCATCCTATTGATGTTCAATATTATTTTCCTTTGTAGAAGAAGAAGGAGATGAATTAGGGTGAATACGGGACAAAGAATTAAAGAAATGAAGTTATTGTAGCTTACACAGTTGTGTATGAGACTGTGTAACTCACTAGAAGCTTGTAGGAGAGTGAAATTGTAGTTTCAGCCTCTCCTGCAACCTACACAGCTGTGTGTGGACTTACATAACTGTGTAAGTGAGCTACCGTGTAAGTGAGCTACGCAGCCGTGTAAGTGGCTGTGTAGTTCACCAAAACATGTAAGTTCACAAAATTGGGAAAAAAATGACACATATGGGTCGCTTACACACATGTGTAACTGAACGTGTGTCTAGACAGAACCAGGTAAGGTATGATTGGGTCAATAGAAAGGGTTAAATTGAAGAAAATTTACTACACAATATATTTCAATAGTTGTTTACATATATAGGTCCTTTCATTGCAAAACTAATGGTACTATATACTTATATTATTTTCTTCTTTATTATATAAGGCAGTTTTGTAGTCTGTAAGCAAACCACCTGTTGCAAGATAATAATTAAGACAAAATTTATAAAATTAATAAATCCAATTTAAATAATGCTTTTTAATGACAAACTGTTAATAAAATGAGGGATAATGTAACTTCCTGAATCATCAGCTAACTCGAATAGTTTGTCTTCGAGGAAACGGAAACTCTCCGTACTTAGGGTTACTACTAAGGCCTCATCGGTAGTTTCCTTACTTGATTCCTCCACTGGTTCTTCCTTAACCTCCTCTGTCTTCTCTTCTTCTTCTTCTTCTTCCTCCTAGACGGAGGTTTCTAGCTCATCTTCTTTAATTCCCTTCTGCCACTCCTTTACTTTCTCTTCTTGGATGGAGATTTTTTCTTCTTCTACATCTGCTGCCTCTGTCATATTTTTTTCCTCCTCCATAATAATAACAATTACCTCCTCATTTTCTTGGAATGACTCTTCATCTAACTGTCCTCTTTTCTTCACTCTACTGCGTTAATAGGCTCAAATAGTGTTTAATGTTATGCTCAAGATATTTAAGTGAAGAAACTCTTTCTTCAAATTCGCGTTAGCTAGCTTTAAGTTTGGCAAGATATTCCATTAGTTGATCTGTAGTACTTTCTTTTTCTTCTGGAAGCTCTTTTTGAAATGTCCCTCCATTCATGAAACCAACCTTTATCTTTTCTTTGCTTTCGAATTCGTGTCAGTCAACTTTTATTTCAGCAAGGATTTTCATTGATTTATCTTTAAGACTTGCTTCCTCTTTCTCTTCTGCTTCTTCTTCTATTGGGAGCTCTTTTTCTCCACTAAGGGTGATTGCCTTTCGTCAAATAATATGTCCACAAGTTGGTCCATCTGATTCACCAAATTTTATATGCGAGTCATTGTTTCTTGATGTCTCATGATTGATTCTTGAATGAAATCAGTCATCATATCTTCCAGAGTTGGCTCGTTAATTGGAAGTGTTTGGTGCTATGGGTATTCAGTTGGAGCGTAAGCATTCTATCCATAGGCGTAAGATTTGCTCTACTTTGAATTGTAGTTGTTCTGGTATAATGCACCTTGAGGTTGATTGAACACGTTTAGCTGCTCCCACATATAGTTCGGTACTCAACATTCATGATTGTAGTGGTATGTCCCACCAATATCGCAATATGGCCTAATCATCAGTTGTGCCTCTGAAAACATATGATGAAACCTCTCTCTCCTATATGGTGATGTCATAGTTTGCGAAGACATATTCTGGCTCCCATAAAAGTACCATCCACTCCATCTTTCCGTTGCAAGTTGTGGCTATGACAATGAATTGTAATTCCAACAATAAACCACAAATTCAAGATCAAGTAGAGAAATTCAAAATATAATTAAATTAATAAGCCACAAATACAATATAATACAATAAAAATAAAATAAAATAAATAAAAAAGAAAATAAAAATAAAAACAAAAATAAAACAAAATAAAATGAAAATGACTGTAACTTTCACAATATACCTATAGAATATTAGACGACCCAGGGGATGAGCTCCCTAGCTAGCTGTTAGACCCTTAACCTTTGGAGCACTTCTCAGCGACCTTTGATGAGGAGCCTTAGGGGAGAGGTTCGCTGGATTCACGCATGAGGGAGGCATGCGAAAACATTAAGGCAAACGTGGGCGAGGGTGATCAGACTTGGTGCGAATTTGGTAGAGTCTTAGACCTTGTGAAGATTGACTCGGCCCAGGCTTAGGACTTGACGGACTAAGGACTTAGATCATGCTCGGATGGACAGACCATGACTAACGGACTTGTTGTGGGAAGCATTGGATCAGGCCAGTGTGCTATGTGGGCTTCAGCGAGATCATATTGCATCATCAGCAGATAGAGATCGTGGGGAGATCTTGGATGATGTGGCGATGACGAGGAGTTAGAGTTACAATGGAACACAACATCTGAA
>JAOQMS010000005.1:18199067-18218695 GCA_027563885.1 Erythroxylum longipes
ATTACACAATTATTAATGTGTGTGCAACATGTGTATTGCATAATACTGATGTGCAGGATAAAATGTCCACATCCAGATGTTTCCAGATTTGGGAAGCAAATGCTAATCTGGAGCGTACTGTGAGTAACCTAGAGGGTTTCTCTCAATTATTGTTTGCTTAAATGCTGTTATGAATGATAAATGAATGTGAATTGAATTATGTTGAAGACAGAAGGTCCGATGATTGTGAAATGTGGGATATATGTTGAAGTGCTGCTTGAATGTGAATGTGCAGAACTAAATCTGATATGATATGATTGATTGAAAATATGAGATGTATTCTATACATGAATGCATGATCAGATAATGAGAGTTGTGACCAGAGTAGCCACCGATCAGAGTTTAAAGCTTAACGAGTGAAAAGAGACTCGAGCTTGAACAGTGATTAAGAGCCTAAGGCTCACTATGTATAATGAGCCCTGTATCCTCATCGAATAAGGGACAATTATTAACAAGTCCGGTACCCAAAATGAACACAGGACAGTTCAGGTACTCGATCACAACAACGTAACAATTGGAAAAATGTCTTATAAGCATTCCATATGCATTTTGATAAGTATGTTTGATTAATTGAAATGCATAATTGTCTATGCTTAAGTGAAAATGTGATACATGATCAATTATGAGAAAATATGATTATTTGTTATGTGAAATGATGTGATGCATGAATTGAGTGAACTATCAATGATGGTTATCTCATCTGAGTTTGCAAAACTCACCCAAAATTTGCAAAATATTTTTCAGGCTCGGAAGAGTTATCTCGTTAGGCTAACGGGAGTATAGACACTGCATTCAAGTAAGAGATAGAGGTCGGGATCAGTTCGCGTCTGCATTTGTATTTTCTTATTTTTGTATCGAATTGAGCCTTCCGCAATTATGAAATATGTATATTTGAATATTTCTGTTTTGTAATAACTTTCCATAGTAGAAAAGTTAGTAAATGAGATTGATTTTGAGTGTAATATTAATAAATATGATTTTGATGTTAGGACAGAAAAGAATGGGTCCAATTTTAATTACTGATTTCCTCGTATGTGTATGATAAATTTGAAAATTTTTTTTTCACCAAGTTGTGAGTGTTTGATTGTTTTAGCATGTCACCCTTACGGGGTATGTACTTAGACATCATTCAGAATGTTGGGTACGTGTCTGGCAAGAGTGGGGTGCTACATAACAAGTATCAAATTATTTTATAAAAACAACAAATAACTATTTGTTGCTTTTAATTAATTAGGATGTAAAAAAAAAGCTCGACTTGATTTTAGTTTAGATTGACTGGTCATTACTTCAAAATCGACATTGTTTTTGATGCTTTTCTTTAAAAAATATATATACCCAGCCTACCCTAACAGAGCCGACCTATCCCGGCTAATCGGGTTACTGGCCACCCTAGCTCAAGCTCGACCGACTTATTGACATCTCTTTAATTAATTACATCTTTTGAAATTTGAAACTTAAATATTACATTAAACTTTATGTTTGGTCATATTGTTTTTGCTTTGTTTTCTTTTGGTTTTAAGAACTGCTCCTTTCCTTACTGGATCCCATCTGTCATCTTCTGAAACCTCTCAACCCTAACCCATCAACCATTTCATTTCGTTTCCATTCCCAAATTTGTAATTGTACTGACAAAATCCTCAATGGGAAAGAAACGAGGTCGCAAGCCCAAAACCCCAACGCGAACCCTAGATCACTCCGTCGCCTCCTTTGAAGACGACGTTTTCTCCGTCACCAATGTTGAAATCATCAATCCCACCACGGCCGCCACTGACAACCATCACCGTCGCCGGGGCCGCCCCAAAAAGCGGTCCAAGTACAGCCCCGACAAACCGGAGAAGCCTCCTCCGTTGATGAATGGTGGCGAGGTGCTCGCCGAAGGACCATCATCGGAGGGCGCTGCCAGGGTGGTTCCAGCGATGGACGCCGTGGTCAAGGTGTTCTGCGTTCACACGGAGCCCAATTTCTCGCTTCCGTGGCAGAGAAAGAGGCAGTACAGCTCGAGTAGTAGCGGGTTTGTTATTGGAGGCAAAAGGGTTTTGACTAATGCACATTCTGTGGAGCATTTTACTCAGGTTAAGGTCAAGAAGCGTGGGTCTGATACTAAGTATTTGGCTACTGTGCTTGCTATTGGGACTGAATGTGATATTGGTAATGATCCTTAATTTGTTTATATAAATTGTGTTTCGAAGGATGTTCACAACTTGATGTTGTTGGTAACCAGTTTGAGATATTTTGTTGATGGTAGTTTTGGAGTTTTATTAGTTGACTGGTAAAAGCTACTTTTTTCAATACCTGGTTCTTTCTGATATAAACATTGGGTGGTTTGGATTTTTACTTTATTGTAAAGATTGGTTGTGATTGTGCTAGAGTTTTGGTTAAGCGGATTTCACTAGTTGAAGTCACAAAATTTAAATTGGGTTTCATAATGAATGAAGAGCCAATGCGAAGTAACTTGAGGGATAACAGCTGGGCAAAGAATCATGTTGTGTTCAAATAACATAGACACTACTGAATATTCTTCAGCATAAACGGCAGCATATTCCGATGCTGATTGTTACTCATGGGACTGAGATATCAACCAGATTTTGAATTGTGATGTTGTCAATTTGCAACATTTGTTTAATGTGAAAATATGCAATAACACTGAAATTCAGAATGAAACGAATTTCAACAAATCTCAACAGCCAACTGCCTGAAAAATTGAATTACAGGAAGAATACAAAGAAGGCAGATGTAAGATAAGATGAATCCTTTTAATGGTAAAGTAATCTAGTGGGAATTATATCAGAGTAAGGGATTCGGACTAACCAATGATTGTATCTATACTAAGAGATGTAGGAATAACTCTCGTAATGTAGCTTAGATGTGTATGATAAGCAGATCATCCAGTGTGTATTATATGGTGGAAGTTTTGTTACCTTGTCCTGATGTGCGGATTTGGAAATGGAATTTTATGTTTAACAAAATTTTGCTTTCTATAATTTGCAGCCATGCTAACAGTTAATGATGATGAGTTTTGGGAGGGGGTCTCACCTGTTGAGTTTGGGGATCTGCCTTCACTTCAAGATGCTGTTACTGTTGTCGGTTACCCAATTGGAGGGGACACAATTTCTGTCACAAGTGGTGTTGTGTCACGTATAGAGATTTTGTCCTATGTTCATGGGTCAACAGAGCTTCTAGGTTTGCAGGTTATATTCTTGTAACTCTTTGCTTTTATTTGGTACAATATAATGTTATATGGAATGTAATTACTATTATAGTACGTCATTCATTCCCTGTACATAAATAGTTGGATGAAATTTGTAAAACACACATTCTCTTTATTGGTGTACTTATAATTAAAAGGGTCAACTTATGTACTGCTTATTGGCATTTTATATTCCATTATATCCTTGGTTAGTCTCATGACATCCTACAAAATAACGAAATACTACCTAGTATTTTTATGGTGGATGCATTATGCAGCTTTTTATATACACATTTTCTTATATCTGCAGATAGATGCGGCTATAAACTCGGGAAACTCTGGTGGTCCAGCCTTTAACGATAGAGGCAAATGTGTGGGCATTGCATTCCAGTCTCTTAAACATGAAGATGTTGAAAATATCGGGTATGTTATACCCACACCGGTTATTTTGCACTTCATCCAAGATTATGAGAAAAATGGAGCATATACAGGTAACTAGTCTGCTTGCTTACTAACTATCGATGTGGCCTGTGTAACACAAGATGGACTCTTGTAAATAAATTGCAAGTGGTTTAACCGAGTAATGTTATATCCAGATAAATATTGATTAAATATTTAAATCTAACGATCACATTGTACATGCTAGGATTCCCATTTCTTGGGATTGAATGGCAGAAAATGGAAAATCCAGACTTGCGAATAGCAATGGGTATGAAGCCTGACCAGAAAGGTGTTCGTGTCAGGAGAATTGATCCCACTGCTTCAGAATCTGAAGTTTTGAAGCCCTCAGACATTATTCTCAGCTTTGATGGGGTGAATATTGCCAATGATGGAACTGGTTAGTTTCTTTTTATGTCATGGCATATATCTGATTACTGATACTTTTCAGTTGCACATTGGCACGAATGCTTTTTTAATTTGCTTGATGGACATTATTGGCATTACCACATATTTTGAACTTCATGATGCTTGCTCTATCATATGTGAAGACCCCTCATTTTCTTGATTTTCAGTTCCCTTTCGACATGGAGAGCGCATAGGTTTCAGCTACCTTATCTCCCAAAAGTATACAGGAGATAGTGCAGCTATTCAAGTTCTCCGTGATTCTGAGCCTTTAAGTTTTGATATAAAACTTTCAACTCACAAAAGGCTCATTCCACCTCATGTGAGGGGCAGACCACCTTCTTATTATATTATTGCTGGATTTGTTTTCACAACAGTCTCAGTTCCCTACCTGCGTTCTGAGGTGTGTGATTCGGTTATATTATCTGTTTCTGTATGTCATTTATTTTTAGTGTCAACATGTGTGAATTATTGCCTTGAAGTTGAGAATGACCACTTTTCGTTAATGAAATTTGCTTAATGATGCGGAAATAATTTAGTTGTGATTGGAATATTTTATACTGTGAAGTACAGATGATTGATGATGATTATGACTCTTACATGTCTGTAGCTGCATTTCTACTACACATTTGTTGGCTTCATGCTCTGGAATATAAGAACTATGGAAACAACGGTAGAATATTGCAACTGTTAACATATGGGAGAGAATTGTTTGTTTCAGCAAAATGCCTAGTATTGAATATAAGAACTAAGGATTAAATTTTCAATTCTTTGCAATTGCATTTTCTTATTTCCATGCCCTTATTGAGAAATGAAATCTCCAGACTCTGTTTTACCTACTTAGCTAATTTAGTTCTTGTACCTGATTTTCATCAAACTCTGGAATTATAAGCTAATACTTGTCATTGCTGAAAATTATTTGATGGCATGTGTTACATTGTTACAATATTTTTGTGTACATTTGTGAAGTATGGCAAAGATTACGAGTATGAAGCTCCTGTCAAGCTTCTGGATAAACTTCTGCATTCAATGCCACGATCACCCGATGAGCAGCTTGTTGTGGTTTCTCAGGTCTCCCCTCTTTATTTGCTATCATTCATTTTACTGATCTGTGCTTCCAAACTATTATCTTACTGGAGGATTTCTTGAAGGTGCTTGTTGCGGACGTGAATATTGGGTATGAGGACATTGTCAACACTCAGGTGGTTGACCCGTTTTCTGTAACTAGTGATAATTTCACTATTGATGTAGCATACTATTGAATATTGTTTTTTAATGATTGTATACAGGTCCTTGCTTTCAATGGTAAGCCTGTAAACAATTTAAGGAGCTTAGCCAACATGGTGGAGAGCTGTGATGATGAGTTTTTGAAATTTGATCTAGAATATGAACAGGTTCTCTCTGTCACTGTATACATACATACATACATAAATATATATATATTTATATTCTTATTTGTGTCTTACCACCCTGATATTTTCATCTTTTCATTTATGTAGATTGTGGTTCTCCAGACGAAAAATGCCAAAGCAGCAACTGTAGATATTCTAACAACACACTGCATTCCTTCTGCAATGTCTGATGATCTTAAGCGATGAATTTGGGTCAGAGCTCAGGCATTCTGCAATATTGTTGTTGTAGCCTGGATGCCATCCCTTTCCATTTGTCTTCACTAAAACCAGGACAAAATATCTGCTAGATTCTTGAGGGTGGATTTCCTAGGTTCTTGTTCTTGGATGGAGCTTCTCTGCAGATGTTGAGGGTTGATTATCTTACTTGAGAACAATACCGGAAGAAGTCACAACAAATTGATAGTTTCCTGCTAGTACCACAGTAAGAATATTTCAGTATACTACTAGCAAATCGTTTTGGCTGTCTTGATTTGTAGTCTTAATCTTATTTTACTACGGGTCAAATTAGTATTAAGTAGCATTGTTACGTTGTGGGGAGCTGATATTTCTTGCGATGAGCCACCAGCAGAACATGTGGAAAACTCAATGAGATGGAGTTGATCGAATCCATGAATTGCTGATCTGAGTACAGATCACAAAATTCACTATTTGTTTCAGGATTATAATAATGCTGCCAAGGTGTTCAAAGGACGGGATTTTTGATCTTTTGCTCCTGCCTTTCTCATTTAGCATTTAGGCGCCATTTGTATTCCTGAAAATAATGTCCAACCCGTAGTTGCTGATGTTATATCCACCTGCTAGGTTTCAATCGACAGACTATTGTTTTGTAGGTTTTTACAAAGTCAACTAGTTTTAAGTCAAGTCATATATGAATACATATCTTTTCAAATTATAGTTGTTGATACATAGAATAACTTACAAAGTATAATTGTGTCCATAAATTCTACGATTTGATTGTTTGCCCGTTCAGTTTAAGGCCTCAGGAGTTCGTTCTAGGCATTCAAGTTGGATTCCAGAGGGTAGTCTTATTGCAGTCATCTGTTTGGTTGGTAACGTAATTTTTATTATTGAAATAATTTAATAATAAATAATATAGGAGATTAATTAAATTACTTTTATTTTAATCACTTATATTTATTAGTAAATTTAGTAATAAATTATTATACTTTCTGTGGAACACATTTGTTGCAATTGAATCGAGAAGATGCTGTTTGCTTGAAGGTTGTTTTGAACTAGTTATAAAAGGAACCAAATAGTTGACCTCGTGGATGAGCAAAGCATGTAATCAGAGACAGAGAGAGCAGAGGCACAGTACCTTCTAAGATGAAGAGTGTGGTCGAAGAAGACTCCGTAGAAGGCTCCCGAAGGGCTTGAACATGATCACCAAACATGGCCCTTTCGTGCGTATGCATTTCTCATCGTACTACCAAAAAAGGCCTGGAGAGTGGAGAGTGGAGAGAGATTACAAATAAGAACTTTGTAGATCCCGAATCTTTTTCCTATTTTTGTGGCGTGTTTCTTAATTTTTTTATTATGATTTATTTTCTTTATGAATTTATAATTTTAAAGCGTTATAAATTCTAAAACACTAGCGAAACAAAATGATAGGCTACTTGAACTGCACAATTTTTAGTTTCTAAAAGCACTTCCAAAAGGAAATGCTTCAAAAAGGCGACGCGAGAGGCTATTTGGGATGAAAATATAATAATTTAAGGAAATTTTCTTAACTTTTACACATTTTGATGCAAGATAGTTGGGGAAGAAAGGTTAGATCTTGTCGAAATATGTAAAGAAATGGTAACTGTTGGGGATCGTAATCGAATCCAAAACAGAGTCAATTTTTATTTTATAATTTTTCATTCGAATCTTTTTTATTAAATAACTTGAGATTCAAATTTCTAAAAAAAATTCTTCTTTTGAAGCAATCAATCATAAATTATTCATATGTTAAACCTCTAACAACATTCACAAAATAATAAAAAAGAACTCAAATGCTTTTTAGAAAAAATACAGAATAAGACTTTAGGTTTTCTTCCCAATTAAAATTAAATTATTAGTTATAATTATAATAATAATAAATTTTAGTAAAAGCAAATATCTCCCACCGAGTTAATAACCTATTATATGGGCCTTTCGCCAAGGGCCCGCGATGCCAAAAGCAAGAGAAATCTCATTCTCTCTTTTCTTGTTTACGTCCCCATGTTCCTCCTGCGTGGCGATCCAAAACAATTTATTTGTGAAAATGCATATATGACCAAAATCGAACCCTACCTAAAATCGGGTTAAGTTATAATTGTTTACGTTGATTCTCCAGTAATAAGATCAGCTAAGCCTTATTTAACCACCCTAGGAGCAACTATTGGTGTAGCAGTCATACTTCCTTCACCTAAACTACAACTTAATTTAGCGGTTCTTTCTAAAAGATCTGAATGCAAATAGAAAACATCCCATACCCAATAAGCATGACCTCTCCCTGAAAAGGAGGTGATTCAGCTGCACCTTTCAGTGCGACTACCTTGTTACGACTTCTTCCAAATTTTCTTAAACTTCTAAATTGAGTCCAATTTAATTTGAAATAATCTTTATCTTGTAAACAACTCTTTATATTTAATATATTATGTTCCTAATATATTAACCATGAATATAAATCCAATTATTAAAATAAATAAAAAGGTCATCATGGACTAAAATCCTAAAAGATAAGTCCTTTTAAAAGGTACTCTGCAATTGAAACTTTTTCAAGAAAGTGTCACAACAAAAACAAGAGCACAATTCACACAAGGCCATTATAATTTATATTCACTGTCAATATATTAGGAATTAGAATTAGATGAATTAAATGTCTTAATTCTTTAATTAAATAATCTATAATAGATTGACATCTAACAACATGTCATAACTATCAAAATATTAGGGATGTTAAAGTGGTATGACTTAACATATTTATGCATGGTTATAACATATAATTTAATTCTTTAATCATCTAATGTTTCAATTGAACATAGAATATATAATCAATGCCTACTTTATTTAAAATAAATCATATTATTTTTTACTAATTAGTAATCAATTTAAAACTAATATCTGAAAACAAACTTTTCAAATGTCAGTTCATTATAGCCAGAGATTTTTCTAAATTACTACCAATAAAAAAAATGAAATATTCTCTTTAATTACTAAAAAGTAATGAATCCTTTACTGATTTACTCAAATGTCTCTATATAGTTTATGCTATATTCAAGTACTACCAATTGAAATACTCCGATTAAAATAGGTTATAGATAATCTTCACATTTTAGTCTCTATGATTAGCCACTTCCTTTATAAAGAAAAAATATAATGTGTGTTGTCTAATTCTGAAAGATTCTTTATAGTGATTACTTACTTAAATCTTACAATTTTCATCTCAATTATCATCATAATTAAGAAAATTTGCTTAAATATACACTTAGATCTTTTATACTATGGATCCTTCCATACGCCTAACGACTCTAATGTTTTAAAGTATATTACTATCTGAACAATGCAAGGAACTATACAAGTTCATTAGAGAACTTCTTGACCTATATAATCATTTTACTAAATAAAAAATTATATTATGGCTTGATTAGTAATTGATGCTACGTTGAAACCTGTTCTAAGTAAAACAAATCTTAACTAGAACCTACTTTTGTCAAACTAAAGCTAATATTTATATGAGCTTGACTTTTATTTAAACTCATATATAAAATAATGGATATTTTAAAACTTCACAAGTATTATACATCTAAAATATTAAATACCTTTAGTACATTATCTATGTATTTGGACTAGAACAGGTAAACAACTTATGTATCTATTTCTATAGATCTAATTCTTAGTTCTTGGACTATGTTATCTTCAATAATTGAAAATATGAATTATTGTTCCTTATTATTAGCGTGTGTCTTTGCAAGCTCTTATTAAAGAAAACAACTATACTACCACTAAACTTCTTTTAGAATTGAAAAATCCACAACTATCTCTAAAAGTAGGCTCTTTTAATTTATAATGAAAGTAAATCTTTCTACATCTCGTAACCTTTCAACATCAAATGTATCAACCAAGGCATTAATTCCATTTTGATATACTGTCATGAGATTTGAATTATTTCAAACTTTATATTACCCCATCTACTTATCTTGAAAACCATTCTCCTATAAGTATGCATTGAAACAAACATTTTGTTTAATGGGGTTTGCAAGATTATAACCATTTAGATATCTCATAACTTTCTATTACACATCTTAGTTATAAACTTGTTGGGTAATATATGCTTTAACTAAGCATCACATCTTGAAATCAGTAACTTTGATTTTTTCGAAGTCTTAACATTCCATATTTAATATGGAATCTTTCTAATGATTTGAAAGAACTTCATAAAAGTTGTTATACTAAAAATAGCTACAGAAGAAATAAATATTGCATCATATAGTATCTCATATTATATATTCCTTTATGCATAAATTAATACTATTATAGAATTTAGTTACCGAGTTATTTACTAGAGAATCTTATTTTATATAAGTAACTGATTGGGTTATTTCAATGTGTGTAAGTTTTAATTGATTAACCTCGATAATCCACAAGCGCATGGGTCGTTTGCGTAGTATCTAAGGTGTTGATCTCACGATGAGGGATAATCTAATCCTAAAATCTGAGGCCAAAATAAATTGCAGAAATTCAAAATGTAACGAAACTAAAACAAAAATTCAATTCAATTCAATCAAATCAATTCAAGAATCAATCATGAAAATATTAACAATTTAGCAGTTGCAACACACACTCAAGAATCAACCTAAGGAATTACCAATTAAGAGAAAGAGTTTTTTTACCTATCTTTAAGGCTAACCTAATTGATTATAAATTACTTGATTATTGGTCTTAGACGATCCTAGGGTTGATTACTTTCTCTCGAGTTATAACGATTAACCCTAATCAGATTATGGAAGTTGCAATTTCTTAATTAACAACCTATCCAAAACCCTAATTAGATCTAAAATTGTCTAATAAACTATGGGAAACCTATGCAAGATCTCTCTTCACACAATTTACTGATTTGATTTAATTCTTGTTCTATTAAATTACCTAACTCTCGTTAGTTCAATTTAATTATTTTTCACTCGATTCGCCCTCTCAGTTTATTATTGAATTATTCATGTCCATAATTAAATCATAATAAATCCAAATAACACATAAAGAATCAGATTTCATTAAATCAAAGATAAAATCCCGAAGGTGAGTTTAGAATATCATCAACATCTAAAAATCCTACTATCAACTGTTATGCCAATTCTATCCAATAATAAAATTGAAAATAGTAGGAAATATGAAATTGAACGGACGACGAGAGGCAATGACGTCAGGAAACTCTTGATCTAAAAAGCACGTCGAGTCGGCTTCATCTTCTCTTTTCTCTTCCTTCTCTTTCTCTATCTCTCGATAATTCACTCTAAGGTTTCTATAAAAGTGGCTGATGCAAAAGCTCTTCCTGCCTCTTTGTCTTATTCTTGAAATGTCTTTTATGTTCTGAGCAGCCTTAGGGTTTTTTGGGGTCCAAAAAATCCAAAAAATCATTCAAAACTTGAAATTTTTGAGTGTCTGCACGTCTATCCGACGTAGGCCACGATCGTGGGCTAACTCTGGTGCTTCTGTCAAGATTGTGGCTTGTTATGCCATGATCGTGGGCTGTTATTTCAGCCCGACTGTCTTTGAAACTTCTTCGTTCTTCGATGTTGACCCTGAAATACTAACAAACACATCAAGATACCTCAAAAATATAATAATTAAGCTCAAAGACTTGTACTAACCCATAAAACACTTAAAACATAAATAATTAACAAACTAATACAATTCTACCTTAAGCACATTACTAACCCATAAAACACTTAAAACATAAATAATTAACAAACTAATACAATTCTACCTTAAGCACATACTAAACGATTGAATTAACAATTAAATACATATCAAACTAAGCCCTAAAATATAATACAATTCACACTTATCAACATCTCCACACTTAAACGTTTACTTGTCCTCAAGCAAATAAAACAACAAACACATAAAATCACACAACGCACAATGTAGTAATGAGACAATGACTTCAACTTCATGAAATAAATTTATTTTTAAACACAATCATTCAAGTTATTTCAAATCATTAACATGCAAAATCTGCGTCTAGGGGCTTTGAACTAAATATACATATTAATCCAGATCCAAGTGTTAAATTATTTACCCTTTTCAATCAGACACACGCATTAATAATTCTTTGGTCATTCAAACTCTGTAACTACTCCTAAGTACGTTTTTATAAAAAGTCAAGCTATTACAAGTTCGGTAGGTTTTATTAGAAAGCATTTTTTATTTTTTATTAATAATTTATTAAACAAAACCTAGTCTTTTACTCGGAGGAAAATATTAATGATGAATGTCGATCTGGTTACTCGACTAAGTCATTTTTTAAGCTACTTAGTTGAAATGTCATTATAGCCTTTTAATGCGGAGGTACACATTCGTGATGCATGTCAATCCGATTACTTAGCTACATCACGTTCTCAACTGGCTACTAGCTCTATTTATAACCCAAAGGCCAACAAAATAGTAATTTATTTAAAATTAACAACACAATTTTTTATTGCCTACCTTGTTGCTTTAGCTACTCGTTTCCATGAAAAAATATTAGTAATGCTATTTAAATCGAAAGACCTCAAATTATGAATGAATGTGACAATTTAGAGGGCTACAACTTAACATTAAATCCTAATTAAGTTGCACTTTTAGCCAAAGAACCCAATTTACTAATTTTTCGAGCTAATGATTCTTCACAACCTTATAAACTATGTTTAAAATTAAATCAATTTCAATCCATCTAAGCCATTGACACATTGACACAATTCACAAAATGCAACCTAAAAAATATCATATAATATACAAAATTCACATTCAAAGCAAAACACATAAACCTCCCCACACTTGAACATCACATCGTCCTCAATGTGAGAAGGGGACAAACAAACACACATGGAAAGGAGAGAAACATAATTAAAGTAAAAACAAAATAAAGACTAAATTTAGAAAGAAAAGGGTTAGAACAAAGCATCATGGTGATGGAGGCGGGGATAAATCTGTTGGACCCATGAGATTGTTGTCTTATCTAGGAATTGCTTGAAGAGAGTGAGGGAATTAGTGATTCCATATCAATTCAAATTACTAAAGTTTTATTGAAAGTTCAAAACAACTCTAACTAAACCTAATGATTTCAATCGAACTACTAAATGTTTTAATTTATGGTCTTTCACTTAACCTTGCATCCGTGGAGGCATCTTAATTGTTTGAACAAAAGGAAATCACTTCCTTGTCCTTGGGAATTGCTCCTCTGAGATATAGCTTGTAACAATGCTTGTTGACCTTAAAATTTTCCTTGTTAGCATTTTCCAGTTTGAGGGCTCCATGATCGAAAACTTGAATGACCATAAAAGGTCCACTCCATCGAGATTTTAACTTCTCTAAAAACAGCCTCAACTTTGAATTATATAGCAGAACTGTGTCTCCTACTTTAAATTCCTTTTGTTTAAGACGAGAATTGTGCCATTTCTTTACCTTTTTCTTGTAGAGTTTGGCATTTTCGTACGCATTATAACGGAACCGTTTAAGTTTGTCTAGTTGTACAAGTCCCTTTTTGCCTGCTTGCTTCCAATCAAAATTTAACTCTTTTGTCGCCCAGTACACCCGATGCTCTAGTTTGACCGACAAATGGCAAGCTTTTTCGTACATGAGCCTATAAGGAGTTGTTTTGATAGGTGTTTTGAAAGCGAGTCTATAAGCTCATAAAGCATCATTTAACTTTATTGCCCAATCCTTCCTAGAGCTGTTCACCATCTTTTCCAAAATTTGTTTCAGTTCTTGATTGGCAACTTCCACTTGACCACTTAGTTTATGGATGGTAAGGTGTAGCAACACGGTGGTACACTCTATATCTTTTTAAGAGGGCATCAAAAGATCTGTTGCAGAAATGTATACCTCCACTTATTATCGTACGTGGCACTCTAAACTAATTGAATAATCATTTGATGAAATTTTGCACCGCCTTTCTATAATTGGTTGGAGATGCCACTACTTTAACCCAATGTGAAACGTAATCCACCCCCACTATACTGTACATATTTCCCATTAAAGATGGGAAAGGACCCATAAAGTCGATGCCACTTCTAAAATATTGGGTAAAGGCATCTCATCTCTTTTGGAGATGTTACCTATTCTCTGGCATCGATCATATTGTGCTATGAAAGTCTGAGCATCCTTAAACAATTGTGGCCAATAAAATTCACTCTTGAGTATCTGAGCCCTTGTTTTGTTGGCTTCATAATGTCCAACATACTGACCTTCATGACATTGCTTTAAAATGTCCAACATTTCTTCCTCTGGAACACATCATCGCATTAACCCATTTGCGCATGCTCTATATAAAATTGGCTCATCCTATATATATATCAGTTGCAATCATGCAAGAATTTCTTTCTTTATTAGTAAGATAAATCTAAAGGAAGTTTACCACTGGTAACATAATTTGTGATATTGGTAAACCATGGTGTAGTCAAACTTTTGAGTAGCATCAGGGTTTCATAGGGAAAATTTTCATTAATATTGTCGCTTAGCTTGCTACCCCTCCTTCCAGTTTGAATAAGTGGTCCGCAATCACATTTTCTACTCCCCTTTTATCTCTCACCTTTATATCAAATTCCTGTAAAAGTAACACCTATCGAATGAGCCTCAGTGTTGCATCTTTTTTGTTGAAAAGGTATTTTAACTCTGCGCGATCGGTGAATACCACTACCTTTGACCCCAAAAGATATGGTCGAAACTTATCACACACGTATACTACTGCGAGTAATTCCTTCTCTGTAGTGATGTAATTCAGCTGAGGTCCTACAAGGGTCTCACTAGCATAGTTGATCGAATGCAACTTTTTATCTTTCCTTTGACCCAATACATAACCTATGGCTTGGTCACTTGCATCACACATAAGTTCAAATGGAATTGTCCAGTCTAGTGGTGATAGAATTGGTGTTGATATTAATGCCTCATTTAATTTGTTGAATGCAGACATACACTTGTCATTAAATAGAAAAGGCACATCCTTGATTAAAAGGTTTGTCAAAGGTCTTGCAATTTGCAAGAAGTCTTTGATGAATCGACGGTAAAATCCTGCATGACCTAAGAATCCTTGCACACTTTTTACATTATTTGGCGGTGGAAGTTTCGCTATCACTTCTGTTTTTGCTATGTCAACCTCAAATCCTTAATGTGAGATTTTGTCATGACCTAGAACCAAATCGGTCATATGACAACTGTCGCAAACCTAGGCTAAGGATACTCACAGTACCCTTAACCCGAATATGCAAGGTTAACTGAATATCATTAAAAAAAACATTTACAAACCATAAGATAATCGAAAGTTAATTTACAACATTATAAAGCATATCAACTTAATCATGAGCCACTATACAACAAAAGTACAAAACAGAGACTATTCACGTGCGGTAATACCCTGAAAATGTCAAAAGACCACACGAACTACTCAGAACTTCAAGCTCACCAAATTAACCTGCATGGTTGGAAAGTGAAGGGGGTAAGTACACTATGTACTCAGTGAGTAGAAAGAAACATATATCACAAATAGAACCCTGTACACAACAAAACAGTCTAAATAATCTAAGGACAATTTTACACATTTAACATGCACATAACCACCTATGAAGTGAATATGCACAACATAGAAACACATAAACCTAGTCTATGACTAATTCCATACTGATTAGGAACCACATAGGCCTAGCCTATTTATCACTCTTTCAGTGAACATAGGTTTCAGCTCTAGTACGCATGAGTATAAAAGCATCACATGTAAAAATCAAATATCGTCAGGAAGCCAAATCTCATAATAAGCTAAAACAATTATATGTGTCACCACTAATCGTCCAAACTAGTGTGTACACCCACTGAATCCTGGTGTTGGCTCGACTTTCATCTGCGGTGAGTCTAGACTATGGTTGACAAGAGCGTCATGTCCTTAGGTGATGACCTCGTCGGTGACCAGACCTCTAGGTATGCAATTACTCGCGAGTCCTGTAGAATGGTGTCGTTACAAGGACTTGACTTTTATATACTAACGTCAAGGGTATGGGGTTTGCTTAATATGTTGTGCATAGCACACGATTGGCCAATCGTTTCCTCACTAATCACAAAAATTCATATATAAATATTAAGTAAAAAATCAAGTAAGGTACCATGCCTTTATCTATTGGTTTAACCGATAAAATGAAACCTTTCTATGGCTCTAAGACAAGAAAAGAACACATACATGCAGCATATATGACTCAGTTATGCATATGTAAGTTCCAAAACATAATTTCATGCCGTAAAAGTCATCTTTTGCATTCCAGGTGCAAAGTTGTTCAAAAATGTAGTTTTAGGAAATAAAAATTGCCCTTTGTACTTCAAGTATAGGTTTGTTGAAAACAATATCATTCTTCAAAATATGAAATAAAAACATTAGTTTCACTTTAAGTGCAAAGAGTTATTCAAGACAATGTCGTTTATTAAATACATAAGCATACTAGCATATATTTGAGATTCAATTCTACTATGCATTACCTAGGTTCAAAATTTACATACAAGTCATTATGCATGTCTTGGGTTGTCCTAGTCCCATTTGAAAGAACTCACATCAAAAGAAGGTGTATACTCCTTTGACTTCAACAATCCTCGATACGAGCTCCTTGATCCACAGCTCTCGAGCCGTTACACATACAAATGCAATGTATTTACTACTCAAACATATATCTCATATTTATCCACCATCATATAAGTGTATAAAATACAATATCACAAATTTTTAGCTATAGGATTCTGCCATGAAGCTTCTCACATGGTTACTTCCCTTATTATTCACATAAGCTTTCTTTTGCATTTTCCAAGGCATTTAATGCCTTTGATTCCAATACTTACATATTTTAAAGCATAATTAAGCACATTTTTATCCAAGCACATTAGGCCACTACTAATAAATCTAAGTAACAATTCAAGTTTACTCTAAGTAAACATGAAAGCCTCTTTCCAATGCACACCATTAAAATCCTTAAATCCTAAGCCAAATTCACTTAGGCATTTTATCAAACACCTAAAGGCATAAACTTGAAAGCCTCATTATAATGTACTTCTTCCTCATTTTTCATCATCAATTCACATTTTACATACACAATTAATATCATAGAGTTCATTTAAACCATCAATTTCAAAAGATATTCAAATTTTCACAAACTTTCACCAAAGATAGGGAAATTCAGTTTTGGCTTAAGGAAACTTCTCCATGACTCATTTCATTCATCTAAACCATGTTTCATGCATATTCAAGCATGGAGAACAACATATCTTAACACCAAACTTAAAATCATAATGTAGAGAGAGATGAGACAAAATTTACCTAAACTTTCCTTTAGTGATATCTTTAAATCCTTTGAAAATTTCTCAAATATAATGATAAAATTGAGTTTCTTGACCCCAAATTAACTTAGAACACCTTGTTTTGAGTTGGAGAATAAAAAAAAATGGTGAAAATTGAGTGATAGCCAAATTCTTCTTCTTCTCCTCCTTCTCCTTTCTTCTCCTTTCTTTCAATTAAAACAAAGTGTTTTTAATTTCTAATGGTAAGGTTCACGGCCATAAGATGAAGAAGGGTCTAGAATATTGACTCTTCTTTCACTAAACATAGTGAAATTACCTTTTTGCCCTTAGTCATGTGAAATTACCATTATACCCTTCATACTTTTCCTAAATTTGCAATTAAGCCCAAAATTTGTGTCCTAAGACACAAGATGAGAGGACTCGCATGAGTATGATCCCGTATGCTTTGGCAATAGGATCAATTATGTATGCTATGTTATGTATAAGACCCGATATATCGTATGCTCTAAGTGTTACGAGCAGATATCAATCGGATCCTAGTGAGGGTCAATGGGTGGCTGTCAAGAATATCCTAAAGTACTTGAGAAGGACTAAGGATGTATTCTTGATATATGGAAATGGAGATCTTGTAGTGAGCGGGCATACAGATGCCAATTTTCAATCTGACTAGGATGACTCCAAATCTCAGTCAGGTTATGTTTTCACATTGAATAGTGGAGCAGTCAGTTGGAAGAGTTCCAAATAAGAAATGACTGTCGATTCGATGACCGAGTCAGAGTACATTACAGCTGTGGAAGTGGCAAAAGAAACTGTTTGGATCAAGAAGTTCGTTATGAACTTGGAGTGGTTCCTAACATAGTGGACCCAATATTGTTGTACTCTGATAACAATGGTGCTATTGTACAAGCCAAGGAACCAAGGTCTTATCAGAGGTCCAAGCACGTACTCAGGAGATATCACCTGATCAGGGAGATAATTGATAGAGGTGATGTGAAGATAGAGAGAGTGTCCACAGATCAGAACATCGCTGATCCTTTAACTAAGCCACTTCCTCAAGCAAAATTTGATTCTTGTGTACTCGCCTGTGGTATTAGATACAAAGGCGATTGGCTTTAGTGCAAGTGGGAGATTGTTAGAGTAGTACTCTAAAGGCAATCACCTTTAGCACTTTTGTACAAACTTTATTTTGATTAATAAAACGAAAGACATTTTTCATTGATTTGATATTCATTTATATATGAATTGATATTGATCTTAAATCAAATTAATGAAGTCCATGATACAAACATAGCATGAAAGAAATCATAATGAGATCATGATAATGAGATTCCTATCATGTGTAATTATGTTAGTATCTAACTAATCCCTAGTCATAGGATTAATAAGATAGGACATTATTAATCCAGACAGACTAGTACATGTTATACTCCTTGATTTGATCAAGTAATGAATCTCACAAATTGTAAGCATGAGTTGTTTAGAGTTAACATGTGGATGCTTACTAAGAGTAGTAAGTATAATGGATGACCTGCTATGAGATTATTATATGGATAATCTATCAAATGTCAATGATTAATCTCATCATAGCAATGGTGCAAATATCCTTAGACTTGAGGTACTCAGGGATATCATGGATACGAATCTTGTGCTTTGAAATCATTCCTTGTTACCTCAAGACGAGGTCGCTCTTAGGGTGGTGATTGAGTACAACTATTTGTATTCGAAGGTAATTGGGTAGCCAATAAAGGATTCACCACTCCTGATAGAAGGAGACGATACCCACGGCCTCTTGTCGGGGTCATTACTCAGGAGTCACTGGCTAGTATGTGTCATGAAGAGAGCCTTCAATGACATATAGAGTAATGAGATCCCAGAATAAGAACTAACATCACTTGCACTAGAAGTGACGTAGTCAGTCTAGTGGGAGCTGACACATAGCCTATACTCTGAACCAAGTGGGATATAGTACGGTGAAAGGACAAATTGCACGGTAATTATCTATGGAAAGGTTCATAAGTTGGATAATTAACTATCAAAGAGTTCGTGTGTTAATCCACTTATATTCCAGCAAATTGGCATCATGAAACTCTTCATGATTTGATTGAATTAAGAGTTAATTCAAGTGCCTAAAATATCTGAGAACCTAAGGGTAACATGCACAAAATATCGGATGAAAAAAAGTGTGTATGGCCATTTTAAGCCGGCCATAATCGTGACTCATAGGGCCACGATCGTGGTCGAAGTCGAGACAGGCCATGATCATGACAGAAGTCATGAAACGATATATAAGTGAGTTCTTCACTTATGTACACGAGCTTCTTCCACTTTATACACACTCAAGTGGGAGTGAAAGGGCTCTAGAAGAGTTTCAGAGAGGGTGAGAAGAGTTTTTGAGTTATCTTCATGCAATTGTTGTATAAATCAACATGCATGCAAGATAACTTTGATCTATCTCCCATTTAAACATCTACTTAAATTCATTAAGTTTGGTGTTCTAACACCCTTATACATTGTTTCATCTTTTGTCTTTGTGTGTTCTTGGGAGATCAAAGAAGGGTTTGGTATTTGCAAGAACCCAAACAAGGAGAAGTGTTGGCCCCTGAAAATTTTTCGTTGAATTAAGCATGATAGTTTATGGAATAAGCATGGAATTTGAATTT
>JAOQMS010000005.1:18218795-18239269 GCA_027563885.1 Erythroxylum longipes
AAATGACCCGTGCGCTTGCGGTAATTACCAAGGTTAAAAATATTGAAACTTAGAGCGTGTAACCTTGAGCAAACATATACATTAATTCCATTGGATATTTTTAACTAAATTAACATAAAATATCTTCATTTGATCTATTCTCCCCATCTAACAAAATACCTATTTAAACCCAGTAATTGTCTCATAAAGTAAAATTTCCCTGAACAAAACGTTACACAAGAGGAAGACAACATAGGACACATCAAATCATAACAAAAGGTAGTACTAAGTGCACAAGAAGGAAAAAGAAGTGAAATCTTTTAGACAAAATAAAAAGGGAAAAAGAAAGACATATTTTAATGTAACTAACATATGTTGTAAATGGTAGGTGACTGTCACTGTGTGAGTCCAATCCAAGCACACGATGGATTGTTTTTAAATTTTTTGCAACTAACAAAAAGTAAATCCAACTAAAAGAAAAATGCCATTATTTGAAATGTATTGGATGACATTGAACAATATTTATATGTTTTATTACAAATTATAGTGACATGTTTTTATTACATATACCCTAATGACACGTTGCACAGTTGTGTAACTGTAACTTCCATCTCCTTAGGTATTTGGTCTATTAACTTAAGATTAAGCACTTTTTGCTAATTCTAACATAAATCTACAAATGCAAAAGATTTCATTGATGAAATGATCACTTTAATTCCCAAAGGTTCCCAATATTATAAATTCCTAAACAGAAGAGATCAGACTACAGAAGCAATTATTTTGTCAATATCCTAATACAGACTTTGCCCCATTTTAAGTTTCTCACAAGTTAACCACGAAGGATCATCTAAAAGTCTTGATCTTCATATCCTAACATCATACTAGCAAAAAAGATCCAACTTTCTTGCAACATAGTTTTGTCTTTGATCAATGAAAATTGTCACAAACGAGTGTATGCAACAATCCTCCTACTTTATAGTGACGACTGACGAGGGTGTTACTGGTGGCATCTTGTCAGTGACTAACATCATGAATGCTTCCCAGCTTACTCTTGAACCTAAAAATCAGTGTACCATTAACATCACTCACCAATAAATCATTCTCACTAACAGTCACGATCTTAGTGAAAATTGTGAGCTCTACAGGGATTTTCCGTCAAACTGTGGCCCAATCACCACCACCGGCGTCTCCATTGCCTTACCCATAGTTATTGCAAAAACAGGATTGCTTAGATCCAACACCCTTCATAAAATATTTTGGAGCAAAGACAACCACAATCGGAGCCAAAACAAGGGTAGCTTCGTAGCCAAGATGATGAAAAAAGAAACAACAATGAGAGGAAACAAACTGGTCAATTAGGTTATCGAATAAAAGAATTAAAGGCATATTTTTTGCTACAAAAATATTTTTGTAGCTAAAAATATAACTGAAAGTTATAATAAGGGACAATTTTATATTTTAGCTATGAACAAAATTTTATAGGTAAAATTTTTTTGATACAAAATTTAATTCATAGATGAAAAACATCACCAAAGCTTATTACTCACGAAAATATTTCGTAGCTAAAAACCTTTTGCTAAAAGATTAAATTTGTAGTCAAAAATACATCATCAAATTATTAGCTAAGAATATCAAATGTAACATTTTAAATATAGCTTATAGTTTTAAAAAACGTACAAATTTTTTTGATGCAAGAACCACTATTTCAATAGGCTACAATTTTAAAATTTGTAGTCAAATAGTAACTTTAAAAGAAATTTTAGTGAAAACTCCTCTGTTGTTTGTGACATCATGACCAAACTTGTACCATGCAAGTTTAGAAATTTGGAAGGAATACTGCAATTTAGTTTTTATATTTAATGTATAATCTATCGTATTCTTGTGAAATTCATCTTGTTTTTGCATTTTAATAGTTGAAAAACAACTAGAATGTCTCCTGGTTGCGTTAGCTTGGATTTACATGATTGCTAAATAAGATTCAGGAGAAATTTCAGTGGCAGCTAACTTTATTATTTTGTGCTTATGTCAGTCTTATTACATTTCTAATTCTATTTCCGCATGAATTGCCATAATTAGCTTAAAATCCATGCTTGAGCATTGTCCTTTAAGTTCTGTAACCTGTCAAGTGGAAGTTGTTTATATATATCATTTTCTATCTTGTACATGCATATGCACATCTTTTTATACCCCACGAGCTAATTTGTAGATTTAGGGAATCGAAACAAAAGGTAGGAGCAAGAACAACATATCTGGAAGCTGGTGTGCAAATGCCTACCTATTCAAATCTTTAACTCATGCTTCTGTAATTATCCAAGCTTACGATGAGTTCTTTTCCTTTTCTTTTTTTTTTTTCCCATTTCAAGAGTATTTAAACTTACTGTATTTTGTTTAGGTTAATTGAAATGGAAAAATCCTAAAGAAGCCCTGAGTACCTGACAAATTGGGACAGAATTCTTTTGGCCAACCAAAGGAAAGAGAAACAGATAAGAGTATAAATTTGGGGGAAAAAAAAAAAAGGTGGTAAGAAAATTACTAACAGTGAGCTAGAAGCAATAATACTCATAAACGTAAGAACATAGAAACAAGCAGTAACACACACACACACACACACACACACATACACACCAATTAAACCAACAAAAAACTGACGCAAAGGACAGACAGATGCATACATAAATAAAAAGAAACAAAACTAAGCAGTGAGCTCTTCCTCTTTGTGTGTCTCAATGGTAACATCAGAAGTAGGAAAAGCGACACAAGTGAGGACCCAACCCTCAGCAATCTGGTCATCATCTAGGAAGCTACCATCAGACTGATCCACCGAGCCTAACACTATTTTCCCAGCACATGAAGAGCAAGAACCAGCTCTGCATGAGTATGGCAGGTCAATACCTTGCTCTTCAGCTTCGTCAAGAATGTACACATCATCTGGGACTTGAATCACTTTCTCTCCTTCAGGAGTGATAAGCTTCACGTTGTAGGCAGCCATGGCCTTAATGCGTCCTCCACGCGCGCCTTTCAACCCAAAAAGTTGCTGTGGCCTCAGGCTTATCGCCGTGTGGCGGCGAGCGAAGGAGGTGCTGAGCATGGCACCGGAGAGTGTGGCTGTAGAAGCCATTTTTGGGGCTTAGATTGCTTAGAAGAGAGCACGGAGAAAAATGGGAGGCTAAGATTATATGGGTGCGGTGATAAAAGGGATGGCTCGTGGAAATGGTGTGGTTGAGGATGAGGTGTCGCATAAGAGATCTGCCACGTGGCATTCATTTGTGGTTTGCATTATCTTCTCGCATTATCACCACAAACACAAAAGAGGCTCATCGAACTTGTGGCTTACTGAAACGTTTTGAGATTAGGGCTTACCTTAGAATACCCTAGCATTAAAAACTCTAAGCCCTGTTTTCCCTAATTCAAAGAAATCCACCATCTTTCACCACTCACAAATCCTGTATTCTCTAAAATTTTGAACATATACTCGTGCGTGGCGTGAGAGGAAGTGTCAGTAATAACACAGAGAGAGTAATGGGAAATATAATGAGAGTTGCAAGACAGATGAGAGGATATTTCGAATGGAATGTAGTAAAATGGATGGATAAAAAGAAGGAACACGAGCGTAATTTTATTTTCTTTTTTTTTTCCCTGACGAGGCAATTTATACACTCATCCGAGAGTCAACAACTCAGCTAAAGTAATTCGTATCGATAAATAGGATATGCCACAGCACAGATGGCATTGCATGCCTTTTAGCTTTAAGAATTGTTTAATTGAAATTTTACTTAAATAAGTTTACAATTATCCATTTGTAGTTTATTACTAACTTCAACCATAAAACCAAGCAGCAGCAGGTTTTGGCTCGCACTTCCTATCATCAGGATAATAAGACTGAATAATCAAATTCCACTCATATAAGCGTCGAACTAGAAGAATAGAAAACAAATCATAGGGGCAAGCAAGCAAGCTGGGTTTACATAGTGCACCAATTCGCAGATCATCAATACTAAATAACAAAAATGACAGACGTTGCATTGCACGCCCTTGCCTTCTCATTTATATTTTCGCTAAGTTGCACAGGTCAACAACCGCCTGAACTGTCTAAATTAAGGCTTCACAAACAGGAAAGAATTATAAATTTTTTATAAAGAAAAAAAAAAGTTATGGGGAGGGAGAAGAGATAAATTCCTCCCCTCAAACCCTCTTTGATTCTTCTCCAGAAGTGTCATGTTCAAGGTTTTTCTCCGCAATATTATCTTCCAATGCCTCATTAGGCCCTTGCTCAAGGTTAGTCACACTTAATATTTCTGTAGATCCTCCTTACAAACAAATTGGAGCCCAGGTAGCCAACAGCCCCTACACATTCAATGAAAAAAATTTCTCGACATATATAACATTAAATTTTTTAAAAAAAAAGCAAGAAGAAAATTTGGAGGGCTCAAAACAGTTGAAAACAAGTATCTGAACTCACCACACAGAATTCCTAATCCAAGACAAAACATCAGTGTGTACCCAAAATAGAAGCTGGTTTGGAAGAAGCCTGACATCTTTGTCTTCACATAGTAGTAATATATGGAGTAGAAGTAGACATAAACAGCTGTTGAGGCTGCAGAGAAGAATGACGTCCACTGCCAGTGATAGTTCTCAGCATTGAGTAAGAAATAGGTTCCCACAATTGTCACACATATAGTTACAATTATAAGAATCAGGAACACAAGCAGCATAAAGCCATACACGTAGTAGACCTGTCAGTAGACACAAGAAGCAAAATTCAGACATTCATTTTACATGTTCCATCGATCAGTATCAGGAAAAAGGTGCACAAGATACAGTTATATCAATCTGTGCATTGGAAACACCAAATGTTAAGAGCAAACAAGCTGCATTAGTTACTACAAGCTTTACCAATCTGCAATTGCAAATAAGCTGCAAAGTTTTTCAATTCTCATCATAGAAAAACCCTTACTAGCTATAATTAACAATCTTCTTAAGTGAATAGAGTAAACATATTACTTCATTGTCCCATTCTATGATCAACAAACATCCTACTCTCACAAAATAACAGAACTTACTACTTCAATAGTATGTGACAGAAGGTAAGGGAAGTCTTCTTCAAAACGAATATGACATAACTTGGTTGCTGCTGCTATGTAAAATTGTTTGAGTGCCAATTTTCAAAAATAAAAATAAAAATTGCTTGAGTGCAGTTGTGAACATTACAAATATCAATATAACCTATTCTCCATAATTTACTCTCTAGGAGCCACACGTATTAGGGTAATATACAAACAAGAGCTCCAAATGATTTTGCAGTAACCTAAATAAGCCAAAACTTCTAGCATGCACTTCATATTAAAGCTTTATGTCCTTTCATAACAGAAAGTCAAGGATTGAATTTAGAATCCACAAAATTAAGAGATGGTCGGTGCATATGTTGTAAACATCACTGTTCAAACTAAATGAAGAAAGAGAAAAGGTCACCTTGTAATTCCAGAAGGATGTAAATACGAAGTACATTTCAATAAAAATGCTGCCAAAGGGTAGTAGTCCTCCCATCATAGAGACTATAGAAGGTGTCAGGTACCATTTCTTCTCAGGGATAGGGCGTGGAATTGTCTTCACACGGCATGGATTGTTTGGAGCACCACTCCAGTTTCTTCCAACAACTGTACCAAGAAGTGCCAGAGGGAAAGAAATAAAAGCCCAAATTATGAAAACCACCACCATGGTGCCAAACGGAATCGCTGCTAGAGAACCATAAAATATAGCTATAGTGTTCAAGATGAACCCAATCCCAAAGCACATAAATGGGAACAGAGAAGCTGTGAGAATCATTGACTTTATCCAACTTTTTCCTGAAAAACAATGTCAAATAAATCAAATGATAGTATAACATAGAAAGATAAACCAGATAACTAATAAATAAAGAAGCATACCACCATTGCGGGAATGCATCCCTCCGCTTACGTAACCAGAAACGAATGAGGTGAGTGCATAACATACAATAAAGGTCGTAACAATTGCTCCTCTCCTGGGGAATACAAATAGCATGAAAGAAACATCAATATTAGTTGCAATTTTATCAAGAAACACAAAAACTACAGTTTGTAGAAATACCAAAATAAAAATACAACATTAACGTACCGCCAACTGATAAGCAATTACACAAACAATGAATAAATGTGCACACAAAAGCGCATGTGTGCGTCTATAAAATATACCTACAACCTCAAGTGTTATACCTACAACCTCAAGTGTTGTCTACGAACTTACCCTACATACAACGTTCCGATGATGGCCATCAAAATGACAAGAAGCACAAGCAATGCTAGCTGCGCACCTGTTCCAACAACGGCTGACAAAATAACTAAATTACGGGGAGGGCGGAAAACATCACCATGAACAAGTTTCCAACCAGATTCCTCACTAACATCTCTTTCCTGAAACAATGATCGCCACCAAAAATAGATAAAACAATAATTTCTTTTGAAGATATATGAAGAATCAAACAAATGAAAATTAAGGAAATCAACTACATAAAATTAAATACTGCAGTGGAATTGAGAAAATCAAAAACAATTCTCAATGAGCATACACTGCCAGAACTCAATACTAATGAAATTTAATTCTCAAGATATGCATTACCAGAGACTCTAGATCATCATCCTCTCGAGCATATTTTGCATAATCGTTTCTAAGAGTTCTCATCAATATCATTGATACCAAGCCAGTGAGAAAGATGACCATCATGAATGAATTGAAAATCGAGAACCAGTGTATCTGCGTGTTAAAGGATGCATTACAATTCAAAGTGAATGCCACAAGGAAATAAAGCAGCAAAGGAACATTAAAACGATAATTTTACATGGTGTTACAAAACAAGAAGTAAACTAAAGCACACCCGGATGGGAGGAAATTCAACAAGAAATAATTTTTACCTGGTGCTCAAAAAAGGGGTAATCCAAGTAGACATCAAATCGACGTGCAAAAGTGATATTTGTGGGAATCCAGTTAATCGAATAAGTCATGTCCACTACTCTAGCAGCTTCTAGAGGTTTTGGGCTCTCCTGGGTGAGATTGACATGAATAATCTGCAAGAAGAGGGATACTTGAGATTGCTAATACAAGTAAACACCAATAAAGAAATTAAAATTGGCACTTAAGGAACACAGACCTGGTCCTTGTTATATCTAACAGTTATACTCTTATGAGTGTACAAGACATGCTTGCCATTGTCACTGTTCTTATCAGGATGCAACTCACCAACAAAACCTAAAATATCAACAACACATGTTCAAGAATGAAATACAGATCACATATTCAGAAAGAATAAGAAATTGGCAAAAACATACCCCATAATGGCAGGTCATCTGAGCTTGCAACCACAAGGTGATAGACGAATCATCAAATAAGAATCAAAAGGGGAAAATGTGTAAGTGCCTCAAGGAAGAACAAGGAAAAATTAACATGTTTCCTAACAAAAGTACAAACTTATGTGCAACAAATAAGTATTGGAAATGCTCTGTTTACCACACATACATGCTAGCGGGTAGAGGGAGAATAACTTTCTTCCTTTTAGGTTGCTGTTCATTTGAGCAAGATAGCAGGGGAAAAAAGGTGAAGACGAAAAATGGATGGTTGAGAACAAACACAACTGAAATACAAACATCACTCTTTCGAAAAAAATCTTAGCCTAGTTGTCGTATTACCAGCAAAGCAATTTCTTATTGTTAACTAATTAGTAACACTAAGTGAGCTCATGTTACAATTAAAAAAAGACGCCTGCAATTTGATTTAGTATAAGTTCTTAGGCAAAACATATTAGTAAAAGTTTCTGAGGTGAAAACCTTGGACAATATTTCAAACTGTTGAGTTGACTGAAAACATATCTAAAGATCTCTCAACTCAGAGTTAAAAAACATTTCCATTATTCTAGAAAAAGTCATCAACAATATAGTTATAAGTATCAGCTCTGATTTTTAAACAACGGCAGCATTAACCACATCATTGTTTAGTTTAAAAAGGATGTCCCATTGTCTACCAAGATATTTGAATGGAATGATTTAAATTCCACAGTATGGTTTTAGTATTATAATCTAAAACCTGAATGTTCCAAAACCTTATGTTACAATATCAACTCATATATTTCAAACACCAATTAGAATACTATTATCTACACTACCCTTTGGAATACAAATCAAAATTAAATACATTACATACCCATGAAGAACTCAAACCAATAACTATTCTCAATTGCATCCTTAAATTGTTTGACCTTCGCTTCATCAAGTTCAAGCTGACAAATGGTACCTCTCTCCACATTCTCTGTAATGGGAAGCAAAATTAGCAAAGAAATGAAAAGAAAGACTGCAACAACTTTGTAGTTACAAACAGAAGACTAACTAAGGGAAGCTCAAATATGACAAAAGTACATACTCCGGAATTTTATATCAATCTGGCTGTCAATAAGTTCATTTCCACCAAGAACCTCACCAAGACCACCCCACTTGTGTGCAGCATTGCCATTCGGGTGGCAAAATGGAAGGCTGTAGTAGTTGTATGTTTCTTGTGGATTGTTGTAAGGGCCAACCTTGTTCACCCATAGGGTAACTTTGTCATCCGGTTGATACTGGAAAACAAAAAGTAAATATAAAGAATTAAAAAAAAATAAGTATAACTGACTTTGCATTAGTACTGCCAAAACAAATATTAGTAGAACTCTGCATAAATAACTGAAACTAAAAGAAGAAAAGAAAAAGGAGAGAATAGTACCAAACTAAAATATCTGCAGAGGTATAGTTCAAATTATAGCCAATGGTGAGAAAGCATACAGAATAACAACAATATTCACCTATAGAAAAAAAATAACCCTTTTTATTTTAACCAGAAGCTTAAAGATAGTGTAGAAAATGCAACAGGAAGGGCCTAAATTGGCATGAAGAGCACGAATGTCATCATAATTCCTAGCACAATTCTTTTCAATGGAATGATTCCTTTTGAAACACTTTCTTATCATAGATAATGTTGTTTTGATTTTATGTGAACTTAACAATCCAGCAAATGGAAAAGATTCTCTCAGGCAATTACCACAGAATTGAAGAGAGCAATGCATGGTGAATTTAACATAAGTCTGCAGCATCACATAACTATGCAAAAGATAAGGAAGATTCTCAAATATGAAAAAGGACCCTTTTCCAATTGAACAAAATAGACACAGGCCATCAGAAAATGTAACCATCTTTAGGCTAATCAAAACATGAGAACAACTAAATTGTACATATGTTCTGATTACATTCAAATACATGACAAAAGCATACGAAAATGAGTGATAGTGCTCTTTTGAAGCCATGAAAACAAAATTTTCAAAACTGACGTTTCCGAAGACTAAGGTCTAAGACTCAGATGTAAGAAGTAGATACTGATTTAATTATGTCTACATATATATCTTAATAGTTGACCTTTTAGGAAGAAAGCATTGGTGCAGCAAATTGACGTCTATAATTTTTAAGTTTACAACTAAAGGAAAGGTCTCTTGCTAGTCAGTGGAGGTAGTATACACCTCTATATCACTGTGAGAAAGGAGCCTTTGAATGAGCTTATGATCTCTAGATATAGGAAGCCTACCTCAAATGCCTTCACCAATTCCATACACAAGTTACAAGAACGTGTGCTAAATGATGGGGAAAAAACAGGACATGTAATATCTCATAACCAGATCTAAACCAAAAGAGAAATGGCATAAAACTGCTACCATCCTTCCACAAATGGTGCCAACACACTAACACCAAGGTATGTCGCATGAATCAGCAATAGAAACCAAAGCCCTAACTTTGACAACAACAACAACAACCAAGAGCGTGCACAAAAAGCAAGAGTGAAATGAAAGGACTGACAGATCTGAATCAAAAAGAAAGAAAGAAATGTAAACAGTAAACCTTGTGGTCGGACTCGGAGGCAAGGACGGAAGAGAGGAGGTGGAGGAGGAGGAAGAGGAAGGGGAAGGCGGCAGGAGGCAGAGATCGGAACATGACGATAAACGGGTCTTCTGTTCCTCCCTTAGCTCTAGAGCTGGCACCTAGCAGGTACGGTACAAACAAGTAGTAGCTGTAGCTCAGCTGTGATTTGGATTTGGTGGCTATTAAGTGCTATGTAAATTGTCCCCGACCTTGTCTTCTGTTTAATTCTTCTCTAAGAAGTAAGAACACAGACGAAGAACCTGGGAAGTCACACGCTTCTTCTTGGTTGGCCCAATTTGGCCTTTTTTTCTAACCCAAGCACTGAACTTGGTTATTTTCTTATTTCATCAAGGTATCATTTGGATTTGGTGCGAGGATTCTACTTTCTGTTTTATGTAAAATTACAATTAAGTACTTTATAACTCATATAATAATATAATTAATTATATTTCATTTTCAAATTTCTTATAAACAATTCTCCTTAATAAAGTATTTACACGCTTGGTGTAGAGTATAGACAGATACAGACGAGGCAAATCTGTAGCCGTAACTTGAAAGTGAGCCAACCGGTACCACACGTTGGCGTTCTCTTTCACTAAACCACAGGACAGAAAAAGACCATGTTAAAAATTGGTGGACACGAGTTCGCGCCTTTCTCTTATACTGCCTGCCCCCTTCTCTCTTCCTCATGATCAACTGCAAAGCTTCAACCTTCAACCTTCAAACTCCCTCTAGTTGTAATAGTGATTTGTATGTGTTTCTAGCAAGTTTGCAGCTGAGCCAATATGGTTGTATGCCTTGGAAACGCGTTGTTTGCTCACCTTCAGTTCATGGGACCCAAAAATGGCACGCAAAGAGTTACAACATGCGAAAGAATGGAAGTGCCATTAATTGTAAAATTAAGAAGCTTCATAAAGCAGTAGCAGAAGGAGAAGAAGAAGAAGATGATGATGATGACAATGACGAAGGAGAAAGAAAAGTAAAATGCCAAGTAGAAGTGATATCGTGGCGGGAGCGTAGAATTAAGGGCCAAATACTCGTCTATGCCAACCTTCAATCTGTCTGGAATTCTCTCACTGACTACGATCACCTCGCTGATTTCATTCCCAATCTTGTTTGCAGGTTTAAATGCAGTTTTCTTTCTTTGAGTTTGCATGCTTTCTTGAAACCATTTGGTAGGCGCAATGTGAGGCTCATATGTCTGCTTTCGTATTAATTGTTTGCCTTGGGGAATGACCAGCTAAGTTGTTCTTGTTTAGGGTTATAGTTAACTTGAAGTAATTGTTACTTGATTTTGTTCAGTGGGAGAATTCCCTGTCCACATTCAGGTCGGATATGGTTGGAGCAGAGAGGCTTTCAAAGGGCACTTTACTGGCATATTGAAGCTCGTGTTGTCTTGGATCTTCAAGAATTTTCTTATTCTGTAAGCTTCTTTAGCTGCCTAGTTAGCTTGAGCTTACGCCTGACTCTTCAACTTGCTCTTGGCGCCAATGGTTTTCAGGATAAACATGAACAAAAATCTCTATAATGACTGATAAACTTTCTCTTCTATATCATGGTTTTTCTAAGATCTGATATCCTTGAGGAACGCCCTTTGTGTTTTTATACTTGGAGCTTTGGCCCTCAGAAGCTGCTATTATTAACACAATGTTATAAAACCAGTGAATCTATTCTGATAACTGGGTAGTGAATATACGATAAGCATTTCTCATTAAATCAGTTCTTTTAGTAGATTTTGCTTTCTTTGATTTGGTGATCATAATAGTTATCATGAATTTATGTTCATGCACATTCACTTGATCGTCATATCACAATTTTAAATGACATGCCATGATTCTGGTCAACAATCATAAGCTCTGTTCTTTTATCCCACAAAGACTTTATGGTTGACAATTTAGTTAACCCACATGCTGGCTGGTTTGAATATTAAGGTTTTGCATACCAAAAATACTTCTTTCCTTATTCCATCTTGCTTCTCATCTGGATGAGGTTAGGCTTACTTTTTATCTTTTATATCCTCAATTAACTTTCAGGCCAACCATCATGAACTACACTTTTCCATGGTTGATGGGGACTTTAAGAAGTTTGAGGGCAAATGGTCACTAAATTCAGGGAGAAGGTAGATCCATATACTTTGTACAAACTTCAATCTGCAAAAGCCTCAAGTGATTTACTATTCATGGTTTCTATCTGAGATACCTTCTATTGCAAGGTCCCGACTATTTGCTTATGTCCCATTACTAGTGGGTATGGGGTTTCAAGTAGCAGATGCTAGCACGCTAGTCTCGAGTAGCACAGATTTTGAGGAATCTACGTAGAAAGACTTTCTTTAGGTTACATTCCCAAACTTTCCACGTTTTAGGATTATGGTGAAACTTGTCCTCTTGCATCCGCTATAAGATTGTTTTCTAAAATTAATTGTTCACTAAAAGATGTGTACAAAATAGTTTCTAAAAAGGAACATGATTGTATTGATGGAAACTGTATTTTGTTAATTCTTTTTGTAGTTGAGATGTTTAACCCAGGAGCTGAGAACTTGTTCTTCTTCTTATGGTAGTTATAGCATGTGATGGAATTTGCTCATTTTGTTACATGAACAATGGGACAAAATGATTTGTAGATGTTGGTAATATTTCTCTTTCCCTCAATTGGACTACTGCACTCAAACTGAACTCCAAATGGGACAAGAAGGTGTTCACTCTTGGGTTAGGAAAATTATAAAGTTAATATGGAGGACCAGGAACAACTTGATATTTAACAGGAGCAACAGAAGTCAATAGAAGAAGCAAAAGACAAATTTCTCCATAAGATGAGATAATTGGTTATAGCAAATGACTTGAGGGACAGAATTTCATTAAGTGCAAAACTAAAGCTCTGCTAGATGATTTAGTGACCAACATTTTACTATCGGCTATCTGGGTTCCTTTCCATTGTTATGTTTGTATATTTGCATTACTTTGTTCAAATTAAATGAAAAAATTAATTTTTGAAAAAAAAAAAACTCTTTCCCACATATCTGCATTCTTATGTATTTATCTGCAGAACTGTGCATGCCATCATCAAGAAGGTGGATGCAACCGAAATCTTTCATATCTGTTGTTTTGTTGTTTTGTTATTTTCTTTTCTTCCTTAATGTATAGAATTGAGCTCTGTCAAGCTAAATTTTGATTTTAGATTCAGTAAAAATTCAAAGTTGCAAAATAGGAGAAAATGTTATTTGTCTTAGCTTGTAAATTTACATTGGCACGAGATTTGAGTGAAACATTCCAGATATAACTGTTATTTCTTACAAAAGTATCTTTGTTTGTTTGCATGTATAGAATAAAGTCACGGTCAAAAAGAAAATTCAGTTTCAAATCTCCTATACTGGTCAGCAAGAAAAATTTTAGATGGCCCAGATTTCTTTTGAGTTTTCATCCTGTATAGCATCTTCATTTCTGTCTCCATATATCTAGATTCGCTTTCTAGTTGACTGATTTTATCTGTCAAATTTGGTTTGTTGTTATTGCTATACGAGATCATATTCATGCAAGCTTGTTTTTCATAAGATGGTATGAATCGTCGTACTTATTAGTGTTCACTCAACTATTTTCTGGAGTCAACTTAACTCTGTTATACTCTCTTCAGTATCTATTGATCATCATATATTTGCATCCTTTATATATTTCTTTGTCAGAAATCAAATTCATTTGGATTTCAGAGAATGAATTGTGTTTAATCTAAGCATAATTAGATAAAGCTTTAGTAAATCTCCTTTTCACCAATTAGAAATTTAATCCTACTTCCATTTGGCTCTCAAATTTCTTATTATTATCATATGTTTGATAACCTGGATCTAATACAGTTTTTAAATAATGAGCCAAAACAATTCCACATTTATTATGCAAGATTGGCATTGTCATGTCTTACTCCTTATGAAAAATTATTGTTAATAGATCCACTCATCGATCACATATGAATCAAGTTATGGTTTGAAATCCTGTAAAAATTGCATTCACCACTCTTACTGACGAACTTCTACAGATTTCAAGTATGGTTTGTCTATGTGATCAAGAAAGTTAGGCTCCAAAAAATTAGAGCAACTTCATAACATGCAATCAGACTGATGAACATTTGGTGCTAAAATATTATTCTACTTTTAGTTTGCTATTTTACATTAGCATCCAGATCACATTGTCAACTTGGAAACAGTATTGATGTTACTTTTTATCAATAACTTCTTTTAGTTCTGGAACAACCATGCTATCATATGAAGTTAATGTGATTCCAAGATTCAACTTCCCAGTTATTTTCTTAGAGAGGATCATCAGATCAGATCTTCCTGTGAATCTTCAAGCCTTGGCTTGTAGAGCTGAGAGAGACTTTGTTGGCATTCAAAAGGAAGCAACCACAGAAATTGGAACGTCAAAGACCATGATTGCTTCCCCTGGCCTTAGTCCCAGCTCAAGTACTGGTCCGACACCATCTTCAAGTGAGTTGAGTAGTAACTGGGGTGTATTTGGAAAAGTTTGCAGACTTGATCGGCCTTGCATGGTGGACGAAGTTCATCTTCGCAGGTTTGATGGCCTATTGGTAACTGACTTTGATGGTTACTCTGACCTGACTTTGCTCTTCCTGTGAAATCTATTCTTCTTTTTGGAGTCACTGATAAAATGGTTTCATGCTGAAGGAAAATGGAGGGGTTCATCGCTGTGTCATTGCAAGCATTACTGTGAAAGCTCCTGTTCGTGAAGTATGGAATGTTCTTACTTCCTATGAGAGTCTTCCTGAGTAAGCTTAATATTCCTCTTACCTAGAAGGAGTATCGATATCTCACTCTTTCTTTGAACTGACTGCATCCTCTACTTCTTTTGTAACTGCTTTAGAAGGATCCAATCCATTTATGTGCAGTATGTGGTCATTCTATTGCCACATAAGACTTTGGTTGTCCACTATATGACTATATCAATTTCGTATGAGTTGCCATCAGGCCTTTACTAGTTATCCCTATCCGTAGAGGGAGCCTCCTTAATATAAATAGTAGGAATAGGCCTACTCTATAAGATGGGTACTGCTCCATAGATTGCAAATAGAGGAGTGAGTTTGAGGGGGAAAGAGAGGATCTGAGCATGATTGAAAATTTGAAGTCTCAAATCAGAAGCCCCTGAAGAATTTTAGTAATTTGGCTTTACCCTTCGATAAATTACTCTTTATTCACCAAAGAAGCAAAATGGCGTTAGATTGACATAAATGAAGAGTTAACAAATTAACCGAGTTTCCATCATCGTTGTTTGGGTTCAGTTCATTTAGTAAATGAGCTTGAAATTACACTAATTTAAAATACAAACAAGCTATGGCCAAACTATTGGCAAACTGAACCTTTAGTTCTAATGAATGATTTGAGCTATGTTTGGCATTATTGCTGTAAAATGTTGCAGATAGAAGTAATGAAAGTAGAAGTACTTTTGATAGAATTGACAAGCATCTTGTTAAATACAGGCGAAATTAATTTGGATCCAGCTTAAGATGTTTAGTAAAGTTAATATAAAAATAATTATAGATATATAATGACTAAAAAGGAAATGTGATATTCTTAACCATAGAAGACTATGGCAAGTAATTAAGGAAGCATGTAAATAAAAAGATATAGAACAAACTATTATTTGCAGTAAAAACGCATTTTTTGCAAACTGGTTTGAGAAAGCACGTAAAAGATGCTTTTCCAAAACTATGGTTTTGAACGCGGGGTGCTTTTCCTTTCTATAAGTTGTAACCAGAAATCTTTGAATTTGCTTTTTGATGTAAACTTGTTTTTAGACCTACAAAGGAGTTCCATAATTAATTCCAAACAGTTTCATTTGCATGCCTCATTGCCTTCACAATTTTGGAGTTTGTTATCTTTTAAGCTAAAGAATCTTGATTGAATGTAATAGCATTTTCATAACCGTTGAAGTAATTGAACCATTCCTTTCCATTACCTCATATTGCCAGAAGTGTGTGCAACAATTAATGCAGACTTTGTAGTGCTTCCTAAGATTAAAAGTTTGTCGTCAATGCAAAAACAAATTTTTATTCTCAGACTTCATATCCAAGTTTCAGAAACTACAGGACAGCATAAAACTAGCACATCCTTTAATCTCTTTTACCAGAACAGATCTTTAATTTTGTCAAGTTGTAGAACAAGTTTCCAGCTAAATTGAATTTTATTTGCCTAACTTTGTGACACCTGAAAATATTCTGATCTCTTTTCCTGATCTTAACGGTCAGGAATAGAGGCATATAACCTTATTTACATCAGTTATCTGACAGCGACGACCTATACCTGCTTGAATCAATTCAAAGATCATGACAGTGACTGAACAAAACTGTAATAGCAATCTTTCTTACTACAAAATTGAATTATCATACCGAGTTTTATGTCCTGCAGGATAGTTCCAAACCTAGCCATCAGTAAGATTTTATCACGAGAAAACAACAAAGTTCGTATTCTTCAGGTATGAGTAGGTGCATTTGCATCTTTAATGGTCTTTATTGGTCACGTTATTTCTCAAAAATAAGTTTACTTTTTTCTTCCACGGGTTTTTAATTAGAAGCATATTGCATTGATGAGTATATGACCTGCTCAGACCTTGGAAGTGTATTATGGGGCCAGATTTTGTACGAAATTAGAGGCATCATGATGGGGTTAGATATAGCAAATATAACTGAGAAATGAAAACAAGAATCCAATCTGTGATTATAGTACTTGTTCCTGGTAGACATTCATCCCCTTGTCATACTCAATATTTGCTAGTGATAGAAGATACCTATGCCCACAATGGGTACTTGTTCCCTATTACATGAATCCAAAGCGGTTATTTTGGCAACATACTAATTGATTAGGTAATTTTCTAACTGTCCAAGCAGTAGGGTAAGTGTTTTCTTTTCCAAGGTTAGATTATTACTAGATATTATATGACTGTCAAGACATACTTATGTGGATTTACTTAACAAAAATGGTTCACTTGACAGCTTAAGGTTGATATAATTTTTCAGGAAGGATGCAAGGGTCTGTTGTACATGGTACTTCATGCACGTGTGGTTCTGGATTTATGTGAACAACTTGAACATGAGATCAGTTTTGAGCAGGTTGAAGGGGACTTCGACTCATTTCAGGGGAAGTGGCTTTTAGAGCAGCTAGGAAGCCATCATACTCTGCTTAAATATAGTGTTGAGTCTAAAATGCACAAACATGCATTGCTTTCAGAAGCTATTATGGAAGAGGTACGAAAAAAATATTTTTAGTAGCCTCCCTTTGCATTAGGAATCTTGTCACTCTGCTTCATTAAGTTATATTCAATACAGCTTGGTTATACAATAACTTTAAATTACTTTTTCTGTATCTAATGGTACTCTTTTCAACCCACAACAGACTTTGAACACAACATTCAGAGATAAGCTTTTCCTTGCTTTACGAATTTTACATACCAATGATGATGCCTCTTACAATAATAATAATGGGAAGAGTGACAAGGAATATACATCTGTCATCATGTCTGAAGGGTAAAAACTCTTATTAGTCATCTGCATCCAAGAAGAAAAGTTATACTTACAATTACAGATCCTGTTTCTAGACCATGGTAATTTATATTGGGAAAAAAAATATTTTCTGAAATTAATGACTAGGAGCATCAAACAATGAAACTATGATTGATTGGTGAAACTTGTCAACTTACAGGTAATATATGAAGATCTCCCATCAAATCTATGTGCAATTCGGGATTATATTGAGAAAATGGAATCCACAAACTCTGCAGAATATGCCAAGGAGCACAGTAGCAGCAGTAATACTGAGGGTGGTGAAGAAGAAGCTGAGCAGGTGACTAGTTATGATAAAAATTCAAGGCAGAGACCTAAAGTGCCTGGTCTGCAAAGGGACATAGAAATCCTAAAATCGGAACTCCTAAAGTTTATTTCGGAACATGGGCAAGTGGGATTTATGCCCATGAGAAAGCAGCTCCGTTTGCATGGTAGGGTGGATATTGAGAAGGCAATAAATCGCATGGGTGGATTTAGAAGGATTGCGTCTTTGATGAATCTCTCCCTTGCTTACAAACATCGGAAACCCAAGGGATACTGGGACAACCTTGAGAATTTGCAGGATGAGGTACAATCCTCCTCCTCCTCCTCCTTTTTATTCACTCATTCATTATGTTAAAGAGACTCCATAAACCATTTTTATAAAGAAGAATTGGGATTATTATATAGATTAGTAGATTTCAGAGGAGCTGGGGAATGGATCCTACGTATATGCCAAGCAGAAAATCCTTCGAACGTGCAGGTACGTTAAAACAAAAATGCATAACTTTCTATTATTATAATTCTTGCATGTGATTTTTGATTCTTAAGACTTTGTATTATTATTATAGTAGGGTATAATTCTTACATGTAACACAGGGCGTTACGACATCGCGCGAGCACTGGAGAAATGGGGAGGACTTCATGAAGTTTCGCGACTTTTGGCTCTCAAGCTCAGACATCCTAACAGACAGTTCAATGCTGCTATCCAAGACAAGAAAGTTGATCATCATTTTGCTTCAACTAGTTCTGTTGAATCTTCATCCAAAGCCGCTAACAATATTTCTCAGGATACTCAAAAGTGGCTCTTTAAGTTGCAAAATTTGGACATCAATTGGGTCCAATAACTAATTTGCCTATGTATTTACTGCATTTAATATTTTATTTATTTATGTCACTTTATATCTTATTGTCAATTAATTGGTTATATATTTAATTAAATGCATTATTTATGTTTAACTAACTTTTTTAAAGTTTATGAGATGAATACACATTACAAATGATTCTCTTAAATATAAATTGTATTGAAGTGGAAAATTATTTATGAAGGATTTGTAAGAAAAATAGATTTCAAGTTCACATTTACTTCCTGTTAGCTACTTTTCAATGTGTTAGAACCAATAGTTGAGCTTCATTGCTCCCTAGGGCACTACTCCCCAGAATTCTAGCACCCTTCTGGAAATTTGTCTGGTAGAATCTTGTTAATCTCTGGATGGATTTCTTTCTCCTCGCTCTTTGCTTGGATGGATTTCTAAGTTTTCTGCTGCTCTAGCTTACGAACCTGCATTCTTATTCAGAGCTAATCTTATTCATATGTTGTCCATTCGTGCTTCCTTGCTATTTCATCAACTCTATCCATTTAATAAGTTCCTTTTTGATCGCTAGCTCTTTACTGATGTTAAGATTGATACCTGATTGCGACAATTTATTTGATGAGTTTTTTTTATTAATATTTCTTTGATGAGGTTTATCATATTGTATGTCCACATGTGGCAATCATGGCCTTTGTTTTGGAATAATACGGCATTCCTCTCTTTCTAAACAGTATAAATACAACTTAGTGCTATTTTGGATAAGTGGTATAGTCACCTTTGTGGGGAAGCTTTATCCTACTAGTCCACCCTGTGTTTCTCATCCAATTTGTTTAGGATAGTTGATGTTACATCTTATCTGGATTTCATGTCACTGAAGAATAAGTGGTTGATTGTTTCAATTCCTTGGTTACATAGTTTGCAAGTGAGATTACCGACTTGTACCTTGACCTTATCTAGTGTTCCCAATCTCCATTTAATCTCTAGCAACAGAATAAAGGAAACTTTTAGCATAATAGTATTGAACCAAACTAGTTTATCCCAATTCACTGTGCTAACTGGTTTTCTAAACAATTGAAGATAGGTATTGTCATCGAATTTCAAGAATTATGGTTCAACAAGATGATAATGTCATTTTTCATAGGAATGGGATTGTAAGGGGTTTGTAATGAGGATAGTCTTCTAGATTGACAGTGCATATTCATATAATAATGTCTTTCCCATTTGCTTGATTAAGCATTAAGTGCTTTAGTCTTCTCATATCTAGAGCTAAGTGTAAGGGACCAATTTAACTCCAGTTGTCATAAAGTTAAGTATTAAAATCATTCCCTACGATGCTTCTCATTTCATGCTAATTTTCTTCCTTAAACCTAGCAATTATTTTAATGTCCATAAGATGAATTGATAAGTTTGATTTCTCATTAACGTGTTTCTTTTAGGAAATACGTATGCATCTATTTGGACCCAAAGCGATTGATTATCATTAAAGAGTCTCCAGAGCTTTTTAGTACGGAGCATAATGTTTTGTGCTTTGACAGTTTGCTTGGTTACTGTCTCCAATATGCAGAGACGGAACGAGACAGAAATTTGGAGACGGAACAGAACAGAAATTGGAGACATTAAGCTGTTTGGTTATGATGGACAGAACAGAAACAATTTCCTAAAATTTATATTATTATGTTTGGTTCATTTTTTTAAGTTATTAGGAAAGTAACAACATTCTCAATCTAGGGAAAGTAGTAGAACTTTCCTTGGATTCTAAATCCTACCATTTCCTTGGTATTTAGATTACTTTCCTCAGGAATTTAATCTAAAAAATAGACTGGCCAATTCAACCCTTCCTTTTGTCTCAACTCTACGACAACTCTTTTATAATAATAAAGAATTTAATAATAATAATAATAATAATAATAATAATAATAAT
>JAOQMS010000005.1:18253387-18274399 GCA_027563885.1 Erythroxylum longipes
AATTAAAATAAGAAAATATAAATAAAATAAATTTAGTAAATAAAATATTTCATAAAAAATATATTATTAGTCATATATTAGTTAGACTTACTTTCTATTAGTTAAGGATATAATGGAAAATAATAATTATCATAAAGTTATTAATGGAATCTAGAATTCCTATTGCAGAAGCACTTTTCTACCACAACCCTCTTTCTATTTATCGATTTCTGCGGTGGCACTACACTTTCCTCCAACCTCCGGTTGTTCGCCCACAGATCCAAACATGTGACTGCGTTTGGAAACTACGGTGGATAAGTACTTATCCCCATCGCACCGTAGATCCAAACGCAACCTTTTTTTATAGTTAAATATTAGGAGCAATTCCTAAACCCTAGAGGTGATTCTAGATACCTATTAATGTGTTTTTGCTTATTTCAAACCCTAAGAGTCATTCCTAGTTCTTGATACAAACCATAAGAGTCATTCCTAGTTCTTGATCCAAACCCTAAGAGTCATTCCTAGTTCTCAATACAAACCCTAAGAGTGATTCTTAAAATTATCCATTTCGTTTAATTATTTATGTATAAATTCAAGCCCTAATTCTTGATTCTAGCACTACTAAAAGTTCTAGCAGCCTAGTTTTATAATTTATACCATTTCCATCAAATTGTTTGCCTTTCCATTATTCTCCCTACATCAAAGTTAAGTGTCCATTGCCCAATCATGATCCCTTTCACAAATACGGAAAAAACTAAAAAATGTAGAATGTATTTTAAATCTACAAAACAAACTGGACTTGAGGATACGAGTTCCAGCTAATGTAGTTTTCCTATCTTATTAATATTACATCTGGACAAGGGGGACAAAAAGTGTTAAATGTGAACTTTGCCTCTTCTACAGTGATGCTAAAGTATATAGAGATGGAAACTTATATGCTTACAAATGTATGCTTTCAAGGTCCTAGAGTTTTATCACTGTCAAGGGGAATTGCAACAGTTGCATAGGTTGTCACCTAGCAAGTCAGCCTTCTGAATCACCAGAGTTAGAGAGCTAATGGACAGGGACTCATACGATCAGTATATAGAACAAGGTAAAAGTAGAGACATTAGGGTTAGCATTTGACATGTAAGGAGAAATAATATATGACCAAAGGACTAAAGTAGGTGACACAAGTATTTAAAGTAGTTCGGCTCAATGTGGACCTACATCCACTTCTCACGGTGATCTTGATGTGCTTGTTATTCTCATAACGCATTATAACAAGGGGAGTGATCCCCACAGTATATTTGAATAGACTAGTTACCCCTACACCTATAAAAATAGTGACATTAGCATCACAACCCCTTTAATCCCACATGAAGAAATAGACGTTCACCTAATTTCATCAAAGATTGAGGTCTAACTCTTAGGCCATTACATATTAACTTTGTAAATTCCTTATTCTGACCAACAATCATCCAATATTTTAAAACTTGATCCACACACGCACAAAAGAAACAATGTGATAAACCCTCTTTGCTATGTTAATTCATCCAAGATCCAGAAAACTTCAAACTTATTACAGAAAACATATTAAACAACTCAATTGCTTTCATTAAATATGTTTTGGTTATTATAAGACTAGTGTATTTGAACAGAGTATACTTTTCTCGAATACAAATACATTTTCACGTACCTAAACATAGAGAGAATAGAAGGACCGGCCAAAATATCTCCACTTGTAGAGACCATAACAGGATCAACTACTAAAGCTGTCCTGAGGTGTAAGACATGTTAAAAGCTACTAGAATTTCAATCACTGAAATCCTCATGGAAGAAATATACCTCGAACGGGAAAGTGTCTTAGACTTTGACAAAGAACATTGACAATACCAAGAGAAGGTAGCATGCCTGTTTTTACCTGAAAAAATTCAGTGATCAATTCATTTATCAGCAATAAAATTAAAGATATCATTACTAACTGTACCATAATTTGAAAAATGAGACAAGCTTTACAGATAGTATTTATTAAATGATATCCAATAATAGGCATTCAAAAAGATTTCTCTGCACACACAAACGAATACCAAGATGATAATATTTTCTTTTCCTGTAGCATTCCTTCTCATTAAACCAGTTCAAGGTAGATTAACATTAATGTTTTCAATCAACGTACCACATCAACTTGCATATCAGAGAGCACGGAATTCAGCTGCTGGGAAACAAAAGCCTCGGGAACAATGTCAACTCCCTAATAACGACCACAAAGTGTCAAAATAAGAAAATAAAAATCTTAGAAGCATCTCACTATAATGCTTAAAACTTCGATTTGGTCATAAATCAAAGAAATTGTAGTCAGACAAAATTAACAGGTGGTAGCTCTGGAAAAGCATTCAATCTAAGTTAATGTGATACTAAACCCAAGTAAGCGAAATGTTATTTTCATGCAGTCGCCGCATAAAGAAATTAATAACAACAAATCCAGTTTGGAAGCACCATGAAGGGGGCAAAGGGTAACCTGAACACCAACAGTATTCTGAGCAGTAACAGCAGTGATGACAGAGGAGCAATAAACTCCGCGAGCAGCACAAGCCTTGATATCAGCTTGTATCCCAGCACCCGCACCAGAATCAGATCCAGCAACAGTTAATATGTGGGGTATCTTGATTTTGGTGAGGGGAACACCATGCTGGTCCATTGACATGTATGCTTGAAATTGTAGACTTTGAGGAACTCTTGAATTTAAGAACTTGGGAACAGATTTGGAATTCTAAACAGAAGATCATTTGCGTACTTGGAAATCAGAAGATAGGGCGACATAAGAAACACAGAACAAGCAGTCAAAGAGCGATAGCATACCTTGTTGGAGACGGGGAAGGGATAAGTGGATGAGAGGAATCGACTGTAGCAGCAGTAGGCCATGTCATTTGATGTTAAAGAGTTAGACATCACTCGGTGTAACACCAATACCCACTCCATCCCAGCCCCAGTTGGGCTTCGCGAATGCTTTTTTGGGACCCTGTAATTATGCTTTAGAAGACCAATTAAAGATTTGTTAATGTGTATTCAACTGTGGAAGTGTTTGAAACTAAAATATGTTTTCATTTCAGATAGAGGTATCTAAATTACAATTAGCAAATTCAATATTCGATTAATGTGATGAGAGCTTATTATTATTTATTTTGTAAATATTCTTTCATTTTGAAGTTCAATATGTAGCTATTAATAATATATTATATGTACCATATTACATAAGATAAAAGTTTAATTAGTGAAAGCACGTGTTTGATTTAAGTACTAAAATCTTTTAATGATTTTTGAAATGGATATAAATAAGCGTTAGAAACTAATGACAATTTAATTAAAGAAAGTATAGTTTCAAATTTCCAAACACAAGTTACGGATGATGACAAAGTAGTTAAATGTTCAAGAAAATGCACTCGCCTTACCTATAAGAAGTAAGTTGGTGTAAGTGGGCAAGTTTTGTAAGAGGTCATGCTTGTATGTGGAGATGAGTTGCCCCACTGTATTCGAGTAGTAACCTCACGGCTTGTGTATAGTTGCCTCACCTCACAAGCAGTTCTTGGTGGTATTTGAAGTCGACTGGGGTGGTGATATATTTATTGGAAGACATCATATAATCATCACCTTTGCAACTCGTCATGAAGTAGGGAAAATCAAATAAACTCTAGGATCATGTGTGGAGGTAAGTTGCCTTACTTTATCGGGCAATATCCTCATCTCCTACGCATAATTGCATCACTTTCTTATAGTTGCATTACTCCTAGGTTACCCAAGACTTCATACATGGTGTTTGAGAATTAGTTAGGGTTCAAACAAGTGGTTATTTATGGTGAAATAGCGATGGGTGTCACAATTAGTTTAATGGTTGGGAAGTTTGAGTAGAAATTGTGCTTCTGTGTGCAGATGGGTTGCATAATCCACTAGTATAGTAGCCTTACCTTTTAGGTACAGTTGTCTCACTCTTATAGAGTAGTTGCATCACTTATAGACCACCTCTAACTTGGTTTATGAGTGTGTTTATGAAACAGTTGTGTTCAAATTAGTGGTCATTTATAGTGAGAAAAGTGTTGGAGGAGGCATTATAATCATTACCTCTATAAGTAGTACAAGAGTTGGAAGGTTTAAGCAGAGGTTGAGTTCTTGTGTGGAGGTGAATTGTCTCATTCCATTGGATTGAATTCAATTCAATTTATAAATTATATTATATTAGGTATAGTTACCTCACTTTTCTAGAGTGATGTGTGCTAATTGCATTAAGTTTTTAGCATGATTTAGAGAGCATTTAGCTTGCATTTTAATGATTTATATGTGAAATGGTACTTAATTGAGCTTATAATTTATTTATAGGCTTTATTCTAACTCTCTAATTAAGAATGAATGAATTTGCGCAATTTTGAGTTAAGTTGGAGTGAATTTATAAGAAAGAATCAAATTATGGCACCAACATAGGGGTAATACGGAGCCACATTTCTAAACGTTGGGACAATATGGGAACCAACGTAGACCCGTATTTAACGTATGTTCTATGATGGATCAGTATGTTTCTTTGCATTTTTGGTGAGAGTAAAATGGGACCAATAAAAAGTTATGTTAGATTGATATTGACAGTAATTTTTATAAAAAAAAGAAGATAAAAGGGTATAAAGCAACATAAAACTAACATGGAGCTGTGTGTGACCGATGTTTGACCAAAATTTAGAGTATTATCATAAAAAGATGGGACAAGAGAAAAGAAACGAGCCGAGTCATCTAGGAGGACTACAAATTAGTCCCAAACCTAAGGACACTTAAGATCACATTAAGAAGAAACAATCTTGGAGAAAAATAAGATTCCATTAGGACGAATCAAGAAATAACAATATTTAAGCCTTGAGATCTCACTTCTCTTTCTTATTTTTCTTTGCTTTTGTAATATAGATTTAGATATGATGAACCATAAAGTTTATATTTTAAAATATTTTTTAAATGGAAGATTCTTGTTTTATAACAATTATTCATGTTTTTATATTGTGTTGAATTAAAGGAACAAGAGTTGAAGATTTAATTATCAAATTCATATATTAAGAACAAGAGTGTATTTGTATGCTTAGATTGTAACATAAATGATGAGGGTTGAATGGGTTTCTTAAGAGAGTACTACTTAATCTTTTTAAGTTAGGATAAAACTTATCATGACAATTTACAAAGAAAATTTATAAATTCTTAGATCGTTTCTGTAACATCTCATTATTCCATGATCAGGGTTAGAATCCTAGGATACTGTACACGAGAGTTTATTGAGAATCTAGAAGTACATTTCATACATCATATGACATACTCATACACGTGAATTATGTTGACACTCATTAAAATAATTGTACATGCATTCATTGACATTTTCCAGGTATAAGTGATGTTAATGCGATTAAAATGTGAATTGTGGATTATTTGTCTTAAAAATTGAATTGTTGTGTATTAAAATTCATTTAGCATTTTTGATGACATTTCAAACATTTCGAGAATTTATGAAAATTTGGGGTATTTTGGACTTGGAAAAATGTAGAAATAAGAGACAAATGGAAGTGTGACATGTGGTAGGATTACATGGATGACAAATGGGTTACATGCGTTGGTGACATATGGCAATGTATCATTAAGACACCTAGTCACATTTTTGTATGGAAATATCTGCAGCTCTCTTGTTTGTTCTTCACCGAAATCACTCACCACCAAAACTCTCTCGTTGTTTATCCATCACTGAAACATCTAGCTTGTTCATTTTTGTGTATTTGGCTTTTGATTCTCACATCAATGTTACACCTTGCAAAGTAAACACTTCAGCCCATATGCTGTTTTGCTTCTCCTTATTCTTGTTTTTCTCCATCCACCGAAATCTCTTATGTCCGCTCTTAACTGTTAGAATTTTGCTAAATCAAGTAAGTTATGCTTTAAGTTTTATGGGTAGCGTAAATGATATTTTGAGGATGTTTTAATGTTTGTAAATGGATGTATGCGTGAGTGGTGTAGGAAGATGAATGGATGCATGCGTGAGTGGTGTAGGAAGAAGCAATTTCGTTGATACAAGTAAAGGGATGAAGGAGTTAAATCAAGATTAGTGAAGTAGAAAATGTGCATAAAGTGTGATAAATGATTGTGATAATTGGAGTTAAATGAAGATTACTGAAGTAGACAAAATTGCAGAAAATGTGATATAGAAAAGTATGAAAATAGTTTCTATTTTGGGTTGTAATCAATCATGGAATTGTGAATTGTGTATAGAGAATACTAAACTGAAAATTGAGGTATAACTGAATCATCAACTTGAAATGATAGAGAAATGATAGAATTTTGGCAATGTAGTGTGCTGGAGTATGTTATATGGAGTGTTTTTACTAAACATGCATCTGTATTTTGGCCATATCTTGATTTGTGAATATCCAAATTAGATGGATTTTAATCTAGATTAAACTATATACATACAGCTATAATTTTTGTGAAGGAATTGAATTTGAATTCTATCCTTAATAATCTTGAAATTTGGTTTGAAGTTGGGAACTGTGTGCTGTCGTGGCATGAGAACAGTCTATAGTATTTTAGTTATAACTTGCCTACTACTGAACTAAAATACATGAATTTGATGTCATTATAAACTTAAGACATAGAGTAACATTTGATTAAAAGAAGGTGTTACCTAAATACCTTATTTTCTAGGTCATAATGGTTATACAAAACTGACCTAAAAATTTGTCTTGAGAAAAAGAGTTGTCTTTGAGTGAAATTTGAACCAACCAATGCTAGGGTAGTTCCATATGAGTTATAAGGTTTAAATAAGAGCTTAAATGAATTTAGTTGATGTTTAATGATAGGATTAAGGTGAATAAAGTGTATTTTAGAGGAAAGAATGCTTGGAAGGTGTTGTAAATGGTTTATAAAGTGTATTAAAGAAACATACCCGAGAATTTGTCATTGAACATGCATAATAGATGATACATTTATAAATGTGCTTATTCATCTGAATGTGCAATGTAGTAATGTGAAAATGCATATGATTGCATATAAAAGAGCATGTTGAGCGATCACTTCTAGACATGATCGGGACTTTAAAGTAATAAGCTAAAGGGAGCAATTGTGAGTAACCTAAGATGGTCTCATCTTAATTGTTTGTTTGATTCTGAATTGAATTCATATGTGACATATGTGTACTGATTTCAGGACAAAAAATATCCGAGACGTTTGATGCATGATTAACATATTGGAAGTGTTCCTTGAATGTGAATGTGATTGAATAAATGTTTTTGCAACTTCTATGTTGAATGTCGGACCAAGTCTGATGACTAGTGTGAATGAGAGAGTGAATGCGAATGTAATAGACTGAATATGATGATTGAATATATGTAATGAATTTTATTCTATGAATGCATGAAATATAAATTTAGTTGTGACTGGAGTCGCCAGTGAAAAAAAAACTTAAAACTCAAACATTTGTGGTAAGAGCCTATGGCTCAACATCTATAATGAGCCCTATATCCCCAATGGATAAGGGACAGTATGAATGAGCCCGGTACCCATAATAGATACGGGACAGTGAAAAAGGTACTCGGTCACAACAACGTAATAAATGAATTTGAGTCTCATAAACATTGCATACATATATGATATAAAAAATTGAAGAATTACAGTGTTTTGAGGACTTTTATTGTATGAAATGTGTGAATGCTTATCGATGAATATGTTTTGCATGATCGCAATGAAATGATGAATTGAATGAAAATTTTATGTTATATTATGTTAGACCTATATTGATGGTAATTTTTATTAAAAAAGAAGATAAAAGTGTATAAAGCAACATAAAACTAACATAGAGCCATGTGTGACCCATGTTTGTCCAAAATTTAGAATATTATGATAAAAGGATGGGATAAGAGAAAAGAAACGAGGCGAGTCATCTAGGCGGACTATAAATTAGTCCCAAAGCTAAGGACACTTAAAAGCACATTAAGAGGAAACAATCTTGGAGAAAAACAAGATTCCATCAGGATGAATCAAAAAATAACAAGATTTAAGCCTTAAGATCTCACTTCTCTTTCTTATTTTTCTTTGTTTTTGTAATATAGATTTAGATATGATGAATCATAAAGTTTATATTTTAAAATATTTTTTAAATGGAAGATTCTTGTTTTCATAACAATTATTCATGTTTTTATATTGTGTTGAATTAAAGGAACAAAAGTTGAAGATTTAATTATCGAATTCATATATTAAGAACAAGAGTTTATTTGTATGCTTAGATTGTAACATAAATGATGAGGGTTGAATGGGTTTCTTAAGAGAGTACTACTTAATCTTTTTAAGTTAGGATAAAACTTATCATGACAATTTACAAAGAAAATTTATACATTCTTAGATCGTTTCAATTAGCAAAGATTATGGTCAATTCAACTTAGGTATAGGGATTGTGTTTCTTAAAAGAGCCTATAGTTGTAACTTAGGAATTATATCGGTCCAAGTAACTAGGATTAATCATTTAATCAAAGATAATTCAAGCATAGTAAACCTCTAAGGGAATTCAAAATCTAAGTCTTATCTATATGATGATTATTATTCTTATCCATTTCCTTGGATGATTAAATCTTATTTTGTTATTTTATTCTTGTTTATTCTCTTTAAATTAATCATTCGTTTAGATAGATTAGATAATAGAAAGATGATTATTACTAGTAGTTACAAATCTCATAGAATTGACTCGTGCTTATTAATGCTAGCTATAACTACCTCATGCACTTGAGGTTAAAATACATCAAGTTTTTGATGATATTGCCTGGGACTGTCATTTAAGGAAAGCCTTATTTTTTATTAATATGTCATTTTCTTACTTGTGCTTTTGCTTTACTTTTAGTAGCTTAGGCAAATTTTATATTTATTTTTATAACTCTCTGTCTTGATTTTATGTTTATAGCTTATTGTTAGGATTTTTAGGTATTTATTAGTATATATACTAAACATAATAGAAGGATAGAAAGGACAATGTTCATTAGGAGATTATTATATTTCGTCACTTATAAAGTTTGGAAAGAGAGGAATAGTAATATGTATTTAGAAGCTCAATTGGTATTGGTGATACGCTATAACATTTTTTAGTGTTGGCCGCCTTAATCATGAATGCCAAGTACCTTATAAAGTGTGGCAACCATATGAGTAGCCAAATTGTATGAAAAACTAACCTTAAAATATCCCTTATAGTAATACTTATAATCTAAGGTGGAGTAGATACCCCACCTTTGTATGGAATAATCAAACTCCAACTAGATTCCTGTAACAACTATAGTAAGAGGAGGATCAAAGAGTTGAGGAGCTTATGATAAAAGTCATTAATACAATCGAAGTTGGCAGCAAAGAATTAAAGAGCTTTTAGTATCTATACACAACATAGAACTTATAACAGAGAGTTCACTGAGGGAGCCGATGAATATAACAACTTTAAGGGGTGGGAAGGAGCTAAAGGTTAAAGAGGAGGAAGAAGAGCATAAGTTGCAGGTTGAAGAAAAGGAGGAAGATGTTGTTTAAGGAGAGAAGGAAGAGGCGAAAAAGTAAGATGAAGAGGAGAAGCTTAAAAAGAAGGTTGTTAAGGAATTTTCGGCAATCATCTTAATTATAGACGGTTTTTGCTTAATAAGCCCTAGTTTGGGAAGAAAAGTGGGAGGAAGCTAATGATTATAGATCTAAGTCGAATAAGGATCTTGCTGAAAAGTCCAACTAAAATATTTGTAAAGGCAAAATTACCTAAAATGCTAAATAGAGCTCAAATTTCACTGGCATAAGACAGATCTAGATGAAATTGATGGTTAGAAAGGATTTTCCACTAAGAGCCTAGTCCCATCAATTTATTCAAGTTATCCAGCTTGATTTTAGTTTCTAAAAGAGCTATAATAAAAGGCTTAGACCTCAATACAAAATCCCTCAAATAAATTAAGCTTGTTTGGACAATTCAGGCCATGAAGATTTCAAGAAACTATTGAAATAGTATTTTATTTTTACCTTTGGAGTCCTTTTCCTGCTCCTCTAGTTTTTTGTATTTGTCACTTCCACAATCTAATTTTTCTCCACAACCTTTTAAGTCGTATTTCTTCTTCTTTGGATTTTGTGTAAGAAAATAAGTTTCTAAAGGTTTAATAAGATTAGAGAATGTCACTTGCATGTTCTATCTTTGATATTTATGGGATTAGCCCATCTTTATGTTCCATCAAATCATTATAGAATAAAACCTTTAACCTAGCATAGATAATCAATGACAACTCAAACCAAATATAAAGAAGTTATGTGCTATGAGGTAATTAATCTCCTAAATGTAGTAAGTATATTTTTTAGAGTTCTTGGGAAAGTCTTATATAGGTTATGCCAAATAAATGAGGCATGATAGTGGTGACCAATGAGAAGGATGAGTTGATCCCTACTAGGAATGTCACTAAGTAGATTGTGTGCATTGATAATAAGAATTTAAATGTTGCTACTCGAAAAGATCACTTCCCTCTTTTTTTCATTGACTAGATGTTGGAAAGATTATCTAGACATAAGTTCCACTAATTCCTTGATGGATACTCAAGATACAACTAAATTCTTATAGTATCAAATGATCAAAATAAGATAACTTTATATGTCATTATGACACTTTCACTTATTAGAGGATTCCCTTTATATTATGTAATACTCCAACCACTTTCTAACATTAGGTGATGACTATTTTCTCCAACATTATTGAGAAATCAATCGAGGTATTCATGGATGTCTTTTTAGTTTTTGTTTATTCCTTTAAAGTTTATTTAATTTTTTAAATAAATGTTGTAAAAAATGAAAACACTAATTCAGTTCTTAGTTGGAAAAAAAATCATTTAATAGTACAAAAAGGAATAATGTTGGGACATAGGACTTTTAGACATGTGATTAAGGTGGATAGAGTTAAGGAGGAAGTTATCAAACGATTGCCACCTTTTATTTTGTGTAGCTAGGAGTTTCTTTTGATATACTAGTTTCTGTTGGTGTTTTTATAAAGGATTTCTCCCAAATTTGTCAACCTTTGTGTAAATTATTAAAAGAAGATTTCCTTTTGAATTTATTGATAAATGTCTTGTTGCATTTAACAGGTTAAAGAAGGAACTAACTTAAATCCTATCATGATTGCACCTAATTAAAACCTTCCCTTTAACTTATAATGCAATGCTAATGACTACAAAGTGCGAGTTATCTTAGGCTAAAAGTAAAGTTCTTAATGATGTCCAAACCAGTTATGTTACCATTAAGAAAGAACTTTTAGCTATAATGTTTGCTTTTAAGAAGATTAATTATCTATAATGATCATTTGTCTTTGACATATCTATTTTCTAAAAAGGATGCCAAAATAAGGATAATTCTTTGCATTCTTCTTTTATATGAATTTTACATGGAAATTATGCTTAAGAAAGAATCAGAGAATTGTTAAGACTAGAGCAAGGATACCACATAGATAAGTAACCTATTGATGATCATTTTTAGAAGAGAAGTTATTCAATACGATGAATCCCTTTAATATGCAGATTTGTTTAAATTTCCTTATCTTTTAAGTTTTTAAAACAAATCTTCCCCATCATCAAAGGAAGAAATTTCTCCTAGAAGTTAAATTTTAACTATTAGGAAGATCCTTTGTTATTCCAAAGATATTTTGATGGGGTTACAAGAAGATGTGTACTTGAGGAGGAGAGAGACAAATTTTGCTTTAATGTAACTCTTCTTCCTGTAATGAACATCATAGTACTGATAAGCCTGTTGGTAAATCTTGCAATGTTTATTTTATTAGCCTATATTGTTTAAAGATTATAGGAGCTTTATGATAACATATAATAGATGTTAAAGGAAAAGAAATATTGGTTGATGACAAAGATGCCTCAAAATATGTTTTTAAAAGTATATTTATTGGATTTAGGGGACCATATCCATCTTCATAGCAATACCTACATCTTGGTGGCAGTAGACTATGTATCTAAGTAAGTGGAGGTAGTGGATTTTAATAACAACACTAGTGTTAGTGTAATGAAGTTTATAAAAGGAATATCTAATCCCTTTTTAGTGTACTTTAGGCTATCATTTGCGAAAATGGCATCCACTTCCAAAATTATAAGTTTAAGAATAATTCGAAAAAAAATCATTTTCAAGACTTTGATTACTTATCTTCCTAAAAAAAGTAGTTAAGTTGAAGTGTCTAATTAGGATATTAAACAATTTTGCAAAGAAAAATAGTCAATAATTTTAAGATGTATTGGGCATTGAAACTTGATGTTACTCTTTAGGCTTATATGAATGCTTTCAAAAATCCCTTGGTTATATCCCTTAATAGATTGCTATTTGGCAATTCTTTCCATATTTTAGTTAAGACTGAGAATAAAGATTTGTTTAGGTAAAGAAACTCAGCTATGACATTAAGTTAGGTGGTAAGAAGAGGCTTATACAATTGAATAAGTTTGATAAGTTCCAAACAAATTCTCTTGAAAATGTTTGAGTATATAAGAAGTGATCAAAGGCGTTTCATAAAAAATAATATCTTAAGGAGAGAATTTGAGGTGGGGAAAAAGGTTTTACTTTTCAATTCTCATTTTAAATTGTTTCCATAAAAATTGAAGTCTATATAGTATGTACCATTCATTCTAATGAAAATGTAAAGTTATAGTGTTGTTGAAGTTGAAGGTACGTATAGGAAGCCATTAATGGTTAATGGGTAGCGATTAAAGCACTAAATCAAGAGTGATAGTATGGATGACATTGACACAATTTCCTTTAATGAATAACCCCATTTAGTGACTAAGTCTGGCTAAAAGAATTTAAAAGAAATGATTGATAGGAGGCAACCTAATGTTCTAATCTTATTTTCTTTTATTTTCATATTTTTTGATTCTTACTAATGTTTAATGTTACTTCTTTTATAGGTATTTTTGTGATGGATTTTAGGATTAATTTTGAGCCAAATTTCCTACCCTTTATACATTAATCCATTAGTGAGTCGCTTTAACCCTAATTTTAAATTCTAACCTATTTCTTTGTAACTTTTTCTAAAGAATCCTTAGCCTAAAAGAAAAACAAGTAATTATCCTTTAATTTATTATTAGTAAAGCTTTTGCTTGTGATTTGATGTAGTTATTGGGAATGGTATATAAATAAACAAGTATGGGGGAGATGGTATGTATGATGAAGGAAATGTAAAAAGGGGAATTCTTGCCAATTTAAAAATAATAAATAATAAAGGAAAAGGAAACTATTGAAAATTGATTGGCATAGATTCTTTTATTTGAAAAGAATAAAGGAAAAAGTGTTATTGAAAAGATATGAGGAGTTAATGGAGTAATTTATGGATATATCTATTAACTTATTTACGCTTACTTTATTAATTATGAATATTTCTATTTCTCCTATTTCCTTTCATTATATATTTAAGTTGTGGAGATAAGATAATTTTCAAGCTTAGTATAAGTTCAATTTCATAAGATCATGATGAGAACAACTCACCAAAATTTTAAACACTTGTATAAATGAGTGATATCTTATGAGAAAATGTCATATTGAAGTGCTTGAAATTGATGGAGGTATAATGATTTTCTTTCTGTCTTTGTGTAGTGATCTATTTAAGAAGTGCTATATGGTTGAGTTTTGCAATTCACTTGAAATGTAAATTTATATATCTTGTGTTGTCAGCTGTAAAGCTAACTGATGAGTTTAGATCAATGTTTATAGGTAGTATTTAAGTGAACTTAAATAAGGTAATATTTCAAGTGAGATGAGAACTTTTCAATGCCGATCACCTAATTTGGAGTTAATTTCAAATTTTTACTCTTGAATGCATGGAGTTTGAGCCTTACTAAAATTCAAAATAAAATTCCCTAGAATATAACTACATCAGTCTTTTTTTGAAGCAGCATACCATAAATGTTAAATTATTACACCTTTAAACCAAAAGAACCAACATTACCTCAAAGTTATATGTTTCACCAGGTCTTTCTTGTCGAAGAAAGATTATAAGAGTGGTGACCTTATAGAACTTATTTTATTTATCATGTATAGTGGGAAGTTGCCACTTAAATTTTAGGTATTATTTTTCCAAATATTTATAGCATATGGCAATGATATAAATGGTTTTCAAATAATAGATCAATTAGGTAAGTTCATTTATCACTCTTATAGTGAATATAAGCATTATTCCTAAGAGGATTACAAGTACTGGTAATAACTATCTTTCCTTCATCTAATCTAACAAAACAAGTGCCATATGTGCTTTCTGAATAATAGTAAAGATTAACTAGGTAAGTTCACTTGTCACTTTTATAATGAATATGAGCATTATTCTTAGGAGGATTACGAGTACTAGTAATAACTATCTTCTATTACCTAATCTAACAAAACATATGATTGACTTAAAAGGAAACTAAATTAAAATTACTGATATAAAATAATAAACGCAATAACCAAGAACAAAGCAATCATTATATAAATAAGATTTAGATATAGAGTCTCTTAAAAGCCTTTCTATACTAAATTATCTTGATTCAATTATTAAACTTAGTTTATTTGATTATTAGAAATTCCAAAGCTATAACCATATTCTTTTCTAGGAGATATAATCCATATCCTTAAGTTTATTAATTGAGATCTCTTTCTAATCAAAACTATAATAATGTATTAACTTACTCTATGAATTCATTTGTTAGATTTGATTCTAACTCAAAATATTTTTATAGATTATCATTATGATTATATACAATTCTATTATTCATTTTATGATATATTCATATATATGATTTATAATCCTTATGTATGAAATATAAAATTGAATTAAAATGTTATTAAATTTCAATTCAAACACAAGAAATAGTCTTGAATAATTCACAAGAAAACTTGCATCTTTCATTAAATCAAAGAATCAATACAAACAAATAGTTTTAGGACTTGTCTTATCTAGATCTATCCCAATTTAGTTCATAATTAAATAAATAAATCCAACAAAAAATAAGAAAGAACATAAAACAAAAGAACTAATTCTCATGGATATTGAAATCTTGTAGTCTTCATTTGAATCTTAATGGACATACCCTTTTTTGTCTTCAAATTTGTTTATTTCTTGTCTCAACATGCTTTAATTCAATTTTTTAATGAAAACATTTTCATAAAATTCGTTACCAAAAAGTGTCCCCAACACAAATACATGTTGAACCTGTATTCCTTAACCATGAATATGAATTGAAGATGTATCCATATTATGAATAATTTCTCTAAAATCATGCTAAAAATTCTTTAAGTTGACTCTAACTTTTTTAAACTCCTTCTTTATTAGGGAGCTAAAATAAAGTTTAAAAATAAAATATAAGTCATATTCAGTACCAAATTGCACTCAGACCATCCAAATATAAGCTAAACACTCTCAAAATCATGCTACTCTAACTAATACTTACTAAATCCCTTACCTTAACGTAGGTTGCAAATTAAGAAAATAATTTAACAAATCAATTAGATTAATCAAAACTCTCCATCATTCATTCAATTGCAAAGTTTATCAATTTTATAGACATTTTAGAAACTTACATCAAGTCGTAAATTAATTTAATTTAACTCCACAATCCTTCAAACTTTAACTTAATCTAAAAATTTCAACCTAATGCATAAAGTGAACATATATAAGAATGATGGTTTACCTATCAAACATTTTCATGATTCTTATTGTTTGAAAAGAAAAAAACTAACTTTAAATTTGCACAGGAGCATTTAAAGTTTTATTTAGAAAGTCACCCAACATTTTGACGTGAAAGTAAGTACATCGTTATTAATAATCCTAATTACTAAATTAGGTCACGATTTCAAATGGTTATTAGCATCGCTCTTTAAATTTAATTCTTTTACTTTCTTTGAATCTAATAAAGTGAATTTATTTATACTTACTTATTCACTTATCCCACTAAAAATTCATTTTTAACTTAATTGTATGTCCAAATTATATAAAGAGTATCATATTATAAATTATCTATTTTCAAATTTAATGAAGAAAATTAAAATTAATTTAATAAATAATGTTTATGACTATTTTCCTAAAAAAATAAATAAAAAACAATCAAACTTGTCATGAATGATTTTAATCAATTTTTTCCAATGTTAAAAATTTCATAGAATTGTTTTCGATTAAGCTAATTATAATAAATTCATAAGCATAGCAAATAAAGCCTATAAGTAATTAATTCCTTCCCCTATACTTAAGTTATACATTGTTCTCAATGTACACAACATGGAAGAACAATGAAAAAATAAAAAATAAAAGGAAAAGAAACAAATTAGGATGACCGGTACTCCCCTAATAATAAAGGTCGCAAGCACTCCAATACAATCAATAATCTTTAATCTTTAATCTGTCACTGGGGCTTTTCAGTCGTTGGCTCATTATCTAGAGATATGTATGGATTTTTTATAACATATAACAAACACAAATCTGCGTTAGAATGTGTTGCCTATATAGCCTACAAAACTCAACCAAATAATATCCATAAAGAAATCATGGTCTGACGGTGAAATAGCATCAAAACAAATATAAATCAATGACTTTAAAACTACTTTTAACTAAAAACACCTACAATAAATATCAACATCAAAATACATTAACTACACTTATTACTTTATTTCAAATTATAGGTTCATTATCTTTCAAATATGCCACGTGCTTTATTAGAATAAGGACATCCATGTCCTCTTTTTCTTCTCCTTACATGATACAAGTGTCCAATGAATCATATTTGATTATTTCCTACATAACATGGGATATTTTAGTATCAATTACATTTACATAGAAATAAGTATCATCTCTATGAAGAGTATGCCTTATGGCTTCAGATATCTTAAAGACTACTTCCTCATTCTCTAAAATTAAAATTAATTTCCCTTCATTTATATCTAGATATCTTAAAGACTACTTCCTCATTTTCTAAAATTAAAATTAAGTTCCCTTCATTTATATCTATAATAACTTTAGCAATATTTAGGAAAGTTCGTCTTAAAATCTAGTTTATTAATGACTGCTTGATTGAATATATATTTACTCCTTAATACTTAGTGATTAACGTTATGATGTACTTAAGATACTTATTTTGGTTCATATTTTGTTTTAGGTACAAGTTAGAAGAACAAGAACTAAAATGAGCTACAAACATATCCTTGGGGTTGTCCTATTCATGTTCAATCTTATTTGCCTTTGTGGAATAAGAAGGAGATGAATTAGGGTGAAGATACGAAAAAATGAAATAAGTGAAGTTCCTACAACCTACATTGCTATGTATAGAACCATGTAACTCTTAAAAAGCATGTAAGACTATGAAGATATAGTTTCAACCTCTTCGTGTAGGTTGCAAGAGAGAGATAAATAGCCATGTAGCTTATCAGGATAGTGTATGTTTTTTATTTTGGGAAAAAATGACACAGGGTCAACAACATGCCCATTTAGCTAACCATGTGTCTTACAGAACCCTAATTTTTAGGGTAAAAGGACATTTAAGTAGCCAAAGAAAGAAAAGAAGAGTTTAGAGAAATGGAAGTAGGCATATTTCTTACCTCTTCGAGTGTTATAAGGAGCTAACCTTCTTCCTTCAGGTTTGAAGGGGATATTAAGGCTGAAGAACATGTTTGAGTGTTTCTTAATCTATTAGTGTCATTCTCCCTATATTTTGGAATTAATTACGTTATTCTTTAATGTTTTGGGATTTATGTATGAATGATTTAAACACTTCCAATAGATTATTTTTGTATGAACCCATTGTCAGAATCTATATTATAATACGTAATCATTAAAACTCTGATTCATTTATGGTTAACTAATGGTTGGGCATCATTATGGATAACATATCATAGGTTAAATAACCCGAGCTTGTGTGGTTGTTGCCTAGATTAGCCTATTTTCATAGTACATAATGCAGTTGTCACACTATATCTAGAGAGCTTATTCTAGTTTAATAGCTAGACCTCATTGAAGAGCTTATTTTGATTAGATACGACTTAAGGGAAATCTAGGGTTAACAAAGCTTGTTGTTAATCTATGGTTAATAGTTTTAAAGAGAGGTACAAGAACAATATGATGATTAATTGTGCTCACTCACGAGAAGGTTGAGATTAAACTGAGAACTAGATTTGAAACTCGTTTGTTAATTTTATCACTGTTTTGTACTATTTAATTTGATATATTTTCAATAGTTTACCTTTAATTTATTTGTTTATCGATTTCAACCAATAACCTCCCCCAAATCCTAAAGACTAATTTTTTCATTTCAAAAGGTAGACACACACTCTTTGTGGATACGATTATTGCTCACCACAACTTTAAATTTAGTTGTGAAGAGTTATTTTTTTTGGTATGTTCTATAAGCATAAAGAATTTTGGCATAGTTGCTAGGGAGTAAAGTGATTTAGTTTTTCTATTTTTATTTTAGTTGGTGTTATGTGTATGTATATATTTTTTATAATTTGTTTTTATAGTTATTTCTTGATATTTCCATGTTTGTTAGTGTTTATGCATGGTAGTAATAAGATCTCCTAATTAAGAGCCTATATGATTAGATTCAAAGATCGAAAAGACACTGCGAAGGTTGTGAAGGGAAACCAGAACAACTCCAGGAATACAACTAGGACTTGAATTTGAAGAAGCCATGGCCAATCCAAAAACTCTAAGAGGGTTAGCTGCACCAGACTTGAATTAAAGACCTTTATCCATCACTTTTCCTAATTTTGTTGATCATATCACTTTGGAGCTTCAATCTAGCTTAATTTATCTTTTGCCTAACTTTCATGGACTTGTAGGTCAAGATATGCACAAGCATCTCAAGGAGCTTGGTGTGGTATGTCTTAGTATGTAACCTCCAAGGGTGATTAACGAGTAGATTATGTTAAGAGCCTTCTCATTTTCATTGAAGGATATCGTAAAAGACTAGCTTTTAGATCTACCTACTGGGAGTGTGAACATATGGATTTAAATGAAGATGCTATTTTTATAGAAATACTTTCCATCATTAAATACAACTAACATAAGAAAAGAAATTTGTTGGATAAAGCAACTTCATGGGGAATCCCTTTATGAGTATTAGGAGTGCTTCAAGAAGTTGTGTTCTAGCTACCCTCACCACAATATCACAGAACAACTCCTCATCTAATACTTCCATGAAGGATTATTACCTATAGATAGGATCTTGGTAGATGCAGTAAGTGATGGAGCACAGTGTGAAAAGACTCCCATAGAGGCCAAACTTTAATCAAGAACATGACTTATTGATATTGTTTTATATCAATATTGAAATCATATCACAAGTACATGGTGAGTTGTAGCTAGTACAGGGAAGTATGGGTCAATCTAGCAAAGATTATAAGTACTAGTAATTACCTTTTTCTATTATCTAACCAATGAACCAAATTTTTGGTTTTTAATTAAAATTAAAATAAATAAACAAACCAAAAATTAAAATAATTATGAACACATGATAGAGGATTACTTAGAAAATCAATATCAAATAATAGTGTCTAAGTGATGAATCCCTTTAAGAATCACTAAATATTAACCTTTTGTTATTAAATTATATTGTTGATTATTAGACCATGGAAATTCCTATCTTATGTTAATATCTTTCTCAAGACTATTAACAACTAATCATTCAGTTTATTGACATAAATCTTTCTATTTAAAACCCCTAGGATTGCTTTATTGATTTGTGAATTTCGCTATTAGGTTTGACCCTACTCTAGAGGATTTATGTTGGCCTATCTCTAGGTTTGCATACAACTCCTTCCAATTATGGTAGATCGATTCATATAAGAGGATTTCTCAATCTCATTCATATGAAATCAAATTATGCACTAATATTCCAAATATATTAAAACAAGAATAAATTTAACACCCCACTCCTATCTGACACATGCACGTGCACCCTTCGGACACACGCGCACATGCCCGATAGAAATGTTGTGTTAACCATTTCACCTTCACTATATCACATGGTATCATAAATAAAACCATAAATAACACATTATCTGAAAACCAAAATTTTCGTTATTTTATTTCTCAAACTATAATTTACACTGTAGCATTAACCATCATCCATATTTTACAATGTCAACCTAGAGTGTTTACAACACAGTCTACATACTCTGCTACATATATGAGGAAACTAAACAAAAATTTAAAACAAACTATTCCTTCAGTCCCAACTGATCGACCTTTAAGCCATGTTTTTTTTAATCCAAAAGTTATACCTTTCTAAGCAGTCTTAGGAGTTAAGTCATCGTTCTCTTGAACCTGAAAATGTTAAAGTTGCAATTTGGTCGAGTTTTACGAACTCAGTTGAGTAACTATCCTCGATGGTTCACTCTTGTCATGCAACATGCAATTTAAGTCATCATAATTTACATCATCTCAATTTTCATCATGTAATAACACAAAACACTTTGTACACAATTGTCCCATTTCAAAAATCCACACATTTCATCATTTCATTAAAATCATGGAAAACATATTCATCACACATTTCATACAATACAAGTTCTCAAAACATTGCAATTGCTCAATTTAGTAGTATCATATGGTATGCAATGTTTATGAGACTCAATTTTATTTATTACATTATTGGGACCGAGTGCCTTTTTCACTGTCCTGTATCCGTTGTAGATACCGGGCTCTATCATTGTTGGAGCCCATTTCTGGAGCCCAACATCGGATATGGGATCATGAAGCTTGAGCGTGGAGGAAGGCTTGGAACATATTGGAAAATCCCCCAGAACCTCCAGGAATTTTACGCTGCGGCGAGTGATTGAACTTTGTTGCGGCAAGCTTGAAATTTTATCTTCGCCGCGGCAAACTCACCACGCCAACAAAAATAAATAACTTCGGGTTAATTACACCACGGCGAACTCTTGGCTTCACCGTAGCGAAAACCCCTATGGTAGAACCCACAACCCAAAATGTCCTATCTTACTACATGTCAACTTAAAAACCTTCAACCACCTTCATCAATTCAACCC
>JAOQMS010000005.1:18282420-18294500 GCA_027563885.1 Erythroxylum longipes
ATTTACTAAATTTATTTTATTTATATATTTTTATTTTATTTTAATATTTTATTATTTATAATTTTAAATTTATATGACTGATAATATTTTTAAATTATTTATACAACAATTAATAGTTTATTAAATTAATAGGCTTTTTAGTCATTTTATCTTTTTTCAGCAACTACAACCGCACTTGCCAAACACCTATTTTTACATTTCAGCAGTTACCAAAACAGCAATCCCAAACTCATAAGTACTTATTGAAAAAAAGTAGTTATCATTTCAGCAGGTTGATTTTAGCAGGTTGTCAACCCTCACCGCTTCTCCAAACCAAGCTTATATGTAATTATTAAAATAAAGAAGAGGACTGTGCAAGCATCCCGCCCTTGACACCGCGGTGAAAAATATTTGAAGAGCGCGCTCTGCTCTCACAGCTTTCCTCCAAAACTTTATTCTTCTCTCTTCCAAATCTTAAACAGCGAAACGCTCCAAATTCAAGTTCACTTATCTCTGTCTGCGTTTTCATGTAACCCCTCCTCGCCCTTTCTCATGTCCTCAAAATGTCAATGTTCAGTTTGATTGATACTATTAGTCTGCCATGTTTTATGGTTGTATTTCATGTCATTTTCTCAGGCTAGGTCTGATGATGTGCTGGTTGGTGCCAATTGTGTCTCTGATAACAGGAGGTGTTTGACAAGGAAAAGGATGAAGCAAAAGTAGTTATTATCTCCTCATCTTTCTTGTTTTTTATTTCCCATTTCTTAAAGATCTATGTATTTAATACTGCATATATGTGTGTATATGTTTGTGCTTTCTGTTATATATGCATTTCAGTCTAAGAAATTCAAGTGAGGACAAGCCCCCAAAAGTCAACTGGTTGCAGCATGCGAGTGCCAATCAAAATAAGTTATTGAGTTCAAATTTCCTTTTTTCACTCCAAACCCAAAGACCTCCTGCTCAAGGGGCAATAACTATGAGGTATGTTGAATTTGTCTCGATAAGGGAAACTTGAGACTGTTGTTAGTATACCAGGTTTGTTTAACTTCCTCATCTCATGTTAATTACGTAGTTTTGGATATTTGAGACTTCGCCCATTATCTCTTATTCATCAGCCTCCGTTCTCCTCTTATTTTGCCTTCCACATAAAAAAATTGTCACTGTTGGTCAATTTCTTTTAAGGGCTAGTACATCTAGTAAGTTCACATCGTCTTGGCGGACGCTTATTTCTTTCTTCTGTCACTTAGGTTACCCTTCTGCCAGATTCAAAGTTTTCAAAAGTTGCAGAATCCTCTGGTTGAAAAGGTAAACGGTTGTTGTAGATTAATAAATAATCTCTCTGTAAAAAGCTAAAAACCACTAGTGTCAATAATTCTCATCATGGCAATCCGTATTAGTTAAGTTTATCATGCAACATTTTTTTTTTTAATGTTTGCAGGCGTGGTATGTTCTTTCCAGTCTTCAGCTTTCTTGCAGGAACTACCCAAGACCTGGGAAAACTGGTCCAGTCATGAATGCTAGTGAGGACGTCTTGTATGGTGTTGGGCAAAGGCCTATATTTCAAAACTCTTCTAGTGTCAATCATTATCCTGAGCATGTGCCTCCACATAATTACTTTGGTGAACCTAACGAAATGAATAATGAATCTGCATACACAAATCTTTCTTTTCCACCAAAAAATACTAGAGCTGGCAATCATCTAAGACAAAGTGTGACTACATCATCACATTCTATTGGTATACAATCTAGATCTTTTTCTGGTTCATCAAGAGTTGATGTGACACATGCCAGTCAGACAAAGGAGCCTTCAGAAACTTTGATGGATTACATTGACGATGATGACTTACTCAAGGTAACTTGGTCACATGTTCATGGCAATGCTAGTCTCAATGAAGCCTGTTTGGAGTAGACCTTGCATTGCAAAGTAGGAGTTCTATCTCTTGTAATAGTATTTTATCTTTGCCAATATGTTCTGATCAACCACACCAACTGGCTGTGAAATTTACCTCAAACGCTGTTGCTAAAAGGGCTACAGTGTTGCTGTTTTGAAGTTTATGCTGATTTGTTTCACATTTGAAAGCAAAATATTATAATTGAATATATGTGGATCATGCAATTTGGATTTTTTTTGGAGTTATGTTTTTAGAAACTAACTAATCAATCTCAAATTGTGATTTTCATATTTTCCTTCGCGAAAGCTGACTTTGCTGCATTCTTGTATCCATTCCAGAGTATTGATGTGGACCAAATAGCTATTGAACACTACCAATCTACTTGCACACCAGAGCCAACAATTTCTAAGTTTCAAGCAATAACTCCTACCGTAAACACTGCTTCTCTAAGGATGGAGAACATAATCTTGCCACCTGAATTGTGCTCAAAGTGCAGTCATGGACTTAGGGTATTTCTTTCATATTCACTTTCTTTGTCTTCTGACATCTGAATCTGTTGTTTATTTGATATGCCCCTAACTTATAAAACTGATACAGCTAGGTCATTGCCCAGAAGCTGCTAGTCATTTAAAGGAAATGAAGGATATGCTTATTGCTGTTTCTAATGAACTGCTTGATAATGCTTCCAAGCTGAGTCCTCGGCAAACAGAGAAGCTTCGCGATGATAGGTTGCCTTACTATTTCCTTGCTCATTAGTTCTTTATATTCACTATTTTGGTCTTGGTATGCATGGAAATTATTATGTTTAAAATATATTTTGTTGAGCATATATTTTGTTGAATTGAGAACTCAAGTTTTCTGTTATCATTCTTCCTCCGACAAATATCTTGAAAGCTATATGCAGCTCTGGAAAATCTGCACAAGAAGTATGAGTCTGAAATTAAGATTTTCTTTGACCCAAGTTCCTAGTCAAGATTGATTATTTAAATTCTGATAAATAGGTGAAATTGCTTATTTGTTTCTTTTTTGCATTATATTTCTCTCTAACATGTTTATTATAACCTTCTCAAACATCGGATATAATTTCAAGTTCTAGCAGAAAACCTAAAACTGCCATAAGTTCATGATATTCTTTAAGTAGATGGAACATTATGCCTTTTCTGCACATGATATTTAGGTCCAGTTTCCTATTTTGCTTGTTTTCTTTTGGGCCTTGTCTTAGGGTTGTATCACTATTTAGGGGGAATTTGTTGATTAACATTAAAAAGAATCAAACTTTCTGATTTTGTTATTGTGTGTTCATCATTAGGTTACAGCTAAACAAGCAAATTCAGCTTCTTGAGAAACATGCTCTTGATGAAGAAAGAAAGAAGTCTCATTTTTCTGCATCCACAATGACTCACATCTCCCAATATCAAATTCCTCAGTCATCTGCATGCAAAATAGGCCCCTTAAGTTTTAATACCCAGATTCCTCCACAATGTGAAGTGGTTGGTTATGGAAATTGGAATCCATCTTCACTTTGTTTCTCTTCCGTAGAGAGAGTTACTTTTTCCTCTGGTCCTGTAGAGAGGGAGCCTTATATTCCTCAGTTTGTTGAAGTTAATTATATTGAGGGGTCAAATGACCCAAAGTGGAGCAACACTGATTTCCCATGGACCAAGAAGCTTGAGGTGCTCTTTTCTATCGGATTAGTTTTTATTAACAAATTTTCAGTTCTCCTAATTGCTGCTTGTTTGATTCTGTCTGTAGGCCAACAATAAGAAAGTTTTTGGCAATCACTCCTTTCGCCCCAATCAAAGAGAGGTCATAAATGCTACTATGAGTGGATATGACGTTTTTGTTCTAATGCCAACTGGAGGTGGAAAAAGTCTGACTTACCAAGTAAGATTCTTGTGGACTTCATCGGCATTTTATTATTTCCAAGTAGAGCTGAAGCAGTTCCATTTCCTATATCCAGCATTTTCTTGTATTTTAAAATGGATTAGTCCATAGTTTTCTGATCTGTTAAGTTGCACCTGCACCATCAACTGGACAAGGTAAGTAATCCTCTCCAAAGGTGTCCACCAACTATAAATCTCGAACATGGTCAATAGATGGAATTAGCTTATAACTACTTCTAGTTCTTTGACTGCTTGTAAGCTGAACATCAGCTTTTATATGGCTGAGGTGACCTATAAAGGCATTTGCTTTTGTATTGGCTTAATTGGTGCTTACCGTTATGGTGTTTCTTATAAAATTCATTTTGATCTTTCAAAAAATAAAAAAATAAAAAGATTGTCTTTTGTTAAACGTCAATATATTGCATTAGGCAACCGTACTTTTGCAAGCTGGAAATCTTGATCTAACATGTTTTGGTGTTATTTTGAAGCTCCCAGCTCTCGTCTCTCCTGGAATCACCTTAGTAATTTCACCACTTGTCTCACTTATTCAAGATCAAATTATGCATCTTTTGCAGGTATTCTGGTTGCATTACCTACGTTGTAGTGCATTTACTTCGCCTGTGGTTACAGCAGCATTCTAATCTGATGGTAGGCTTTCTTGTTTTCTTCTAATGTAGGTGAATATACCTGCTGCATACCTTAGTGCCAATATGGAGTGGACTGAGCAACAGAATATCCTCAGAGAACTTTGTTCTGATTATTGTAAATACAAGTTGTTATATGTCACCCCAGAAAAGGTTGCCAAGTGAGTGTTGTGTACAGAATATAACCATTTAGAGCAACTCTAGGAACTTTAATTTCATTTGGTTATTTGTAACACTTCCTTTATTCTAACATACATTGAATTGATTAAAGAACAATTATATCTTAAATTTTACCCTTGATCCTCTGTATTTCTGCTTTTTGTGGAACCAGGCTTGGTTTTAAGAATATTGGGTTCTATAGCTACAGAAGCTAAATCCTTAAATTTCTCTTGAGATGATACTGCTGCCTTGCTATTAATGAAGTGCAACTCACAAGATATGATATGGTATGATAAAACTAGAAATAAAAAGCTTATTGGAAGTAGTATATTCATCATTTTGGAAGAAGAGAGGCTTGAGGTTGGAGGGTGGTTGACTTTGTCTTTGTGGCACCTGTGTAGTTCCTGTTATATGGATGCAATATCACAAATAAGAAACAAGAAAAATATTTTGTTGTTTGTATGCAATGTCTAGTTTGGTTTCTCCTAATTCCTGCTGTCCTATTGCATATTTTCTCCTATTGCTCTAATATTTTCTCCTATTGCTCTTTCTCGTAGAGGGATATTAGCCAACTGCCAACCTATGATTCCCACTTCTTGGAAGTTTAGTGTTCATCAGGATGTGAAGCTTAATTTATTTTTTAGTTCTGAAATCTTATTTTCCACCTCAATCGTATATCATAAATTATAATCTGCTCATAAGTAGCCGGTTTATTTTGTTCTGCTTCAAACTTTTCATCCTTGCAGGAGTGATGTTCTTTTGCGACACTTGGAAAGCTTGAATGCTCGTGGACTACTTGCCAGGATAGTGATTGATGAAGCTCACTGTGTGAGTCAGTGGGGACATGATTTTAGACCAGATTACAAGGTTGTAGCACATGTTTTCTTCTTATCTTTGCACCATAAATCTGCAACTTTTTCATTTTTCCAAGCTGACTTCTAATGTCTTCAGGAACTTGGTGTCTTGAAAAAGAAATTTGAGAAAACTCCAGTGTTAGCTTTAACTGCTACTGCAACAGCTAGTGTGAAGGAAGACGTTGTACAAGCTCTAGGTCTCATAAATTGCATAGTTTTCCGTCAAAGCTTTAATCGTCCAAATCTATGGTATGTGTTGGACAAAGCTTAAATGCCACGAGAATTAAAAGCCATTACTCATTGTGAGTATTGCAGGTACTCTGTCATTCCTAAAACAAAGAAGTGTTTGGAGGACATTGACAAGTTCATTAAGGAAAATCATTTTGACGAATGTGGAATTATTTATTGTCTTTCAAGAATGGATTGTGAGAAAGTAGCTGAAAAGTTACAGGTTGGTGTTTTTCACATGTCCTTTATTCTTGATGATCGCAAGTGTTCTTGGTCTAGTGAATAATTAGGGATGAAAGTGTTCTAGTCCTAAACCTTTAGAAATTCATATGATTCTATCCAAATTTCTGTTTCTTTAATTAAGTTCAAATTCTTTTTACACACTTTTGAGTGACCTGTTTTTCATTGATTGACATCATCTTTATTTAAGGATACATGGTATTATATGCAGTTGGTTAAATCCTACATGTTCTAACCATGCAATATCACCTCTACCTCTTTCTCGGCAACTGAGTTTTCTACTTTTCTTATTGTCATTCTTTGAGTTGTTCTTTGGATTTTGTTGGACTTCTGTTTTTAGAGCTAAGTTTCCTTTTGTAGAATTCTCATATTTTGTACTATGATCTAATACTACAATCTAGCATACTAAAATGATCTTTCGCAGGTGTCAATTTCACAAAAATTACGAGTTGATAGGAGAAATCGGAAGGATCAACATTGAGTTGTTAATGTTAGAAAATCTTTAGGATTTATTATATATTCATCCCAAATATTGAGAGGTGTTGCATTTTTAGTTGGTTGTTTGAGACTAATCCATGATACATTTGAGGCAATTGAGATATTTTTCTTTTGTTTGTTTGCGGGTTAAGATCAAGGATCCCCTTGAATCATATAGAAATGTTTGCTGCCATATAACTGCATCCTTTATCTCTGAATTCATATTTGTACAAATGGTATTTGAGATGATTTTGGTGGTTGCATAGGATTGTAAGGGCATTCTTCCTCGCATAGCACGATGATATTACTCATGGTAAAGCTAATAGTACATTATACTGGAAGGAACAAGGTTGTAGTGCTTCATATTATCTTTTTAACAGTGTTCAGAAAGAGTCAAGGAAGATTAGCAAAGCCAAAGTGTACATGCTGGGAAGCTATTACAGAATCAAGATTCATTGAATTTGTGAATGAATAGTAGCTGCAATCAGTCATGGCTAATGACTTACACAAATAGTTGATTTCTAAGCATCTATATTGCCTATCTCCTTGAACGATGCAGGATGGAAGTTTTCATACATCAATTTATGTTCTGATTCAATCATGGTTTTTTGATGTTGTTTTAGTAATTTAAACAGGACTTTATTTAGTTCTTGATCTTGAAGCATATTATATAAGCCTATTTTTGCAGTTTGATGTTTAGGTCTGTCGGTTACTTTCTCATAAGATAGTGCCTTCATCACACAGGAGTGTGGACATAAAGCAGCGTTTTACCATGGGAATATGGACGCTGCCCAACGTGCACATGTTCAGAAGCAATGGAGCAAAGATGAAATAAATATAATTTGTGCAACTGTGGCATTTGGAATGGGTATGTAGTTAGCTTTTTCCATGTTCTGTGTTAATTAGATAAACCACCTTAAGGATGTTTTTCAGGTATCAACAAACCCGATGTCCGTTATGTAATTCATCATTCACTCCCAAAGTCCATAGAAGGTTACCATCAGGTAATCAGCATAAGATCTTCACGTGAAAGGTGTTGATTGATTTTTGTGATTCCTTATGCAAAAAATTTATCACTTCATTTTGTAGTAATTGTCAGTATCTTGAATTTTTGCCATGTTCTCTAGGAGTGTGGTCGTGCTGGTCGTGATGGTCAGCGATCATCCTGTGTATTGTACTACAGTTATAGTGACTATGTAAGTTAATCATAAAGCAGGGATGTGTTTTTTGTATGTTGGTTCCTGCTTCATACCCAATTGTTTCTATCTGTTTGCCAGCTACTATTCCTATAACAGTGTTTAAGCTCTTCCACTCTTTTTCTTCTTTGAAATAGTCATCGATGTTGCTGACTGCTTTCCTCTCCTTTCCTAGATACGGGTCAAGCATATGATCATCCAAGGGCAGATTGAGCAAAGTCCAGCAACATCTGGTTATAGCCGCACTAATACAACAAATTCAGAGAAGATACTGGAAAAGAACACTGAAAATCTTCTGAGGATGGTACCTGATGTGTAACTGTCTTTCCATGGGCTAAGAATTTAATCTGATGTCCAGCAAATCACAACTTCCATTTCAGGTCAGCTATTGTGAAAATGATGTGGACTGTAGACGTCTTCTACAACTTTTGCATTTTGGAGAGAAGTTTGATACTGGAAACTGCAGAAAAACATGTGACAATTGTGCAAATATCAAAACTTTAGTTGAGAAGGATGTCACTGAAATTGCAAAGCAATTGGTACAAAGGCAGATTTTTTTTCACATTTTAGTTGGCCTTGTATTGCTAGTAAGGTTGTTTGATATGTCAATGCCATTTTTGTGTGGTTGCCTAATAAACATTCTACCTTTTCATGTTTAGATTGAGCTGGTGAAATCTATGAGGCAGCAATTTTCATCGTCTCATATTTTAGAAGTCTACAGGGGTTCCTTAAGCCAATTTGTAAGTCTGCGGTGAATTTTAGACATATATGCTAACATTGAGAAATGACTGCTTGGTTTTACCACTAAATTAGGTCAAAAAACACAGACACGACTCCTTGAGTCTTCACGGTTCTGGAAAACATCTAGCTAAGGGAGAAGCTTCGCGTGTATTGCGTCATCTAGTTACGGAGGATTTTCTTGTAGAGGAAGTTAAGAAAAGTGATATCTATGGATCTGTATCGTCAGTGTTGAAGGTAACTTATCATTAAACAACTTCTGATCCTACCTGCATCTCGATATTGGACTCGCTATTCCAACAAGTTGCCTTCTTGAATTGCTATGTTTAATGTTTTTTTTGTATATATATATTACAAGATAATAGTTCTATTGTGCTCATTTCAGATCAATGAATCCAAAGCGCACAAGTTTTGTTCTGGTGGTCAGGCTATCATATTGAGGTGTGCCCTATTCATGGTTTAACTAGATCTTTTCAAAATTGGCCTAGCATATTGAGGTCTGTCCCAGTCATGATTTAACTAGATCTTTTCAAAACTGGCCTAGCATGACAATCCCAGTGGTCTGACATAAAATTTTAAGGCTTTGATATAGGCACATCAGATCGGGCTTAGGTTTAAGAAAAGAGGTAGGGCTAAGCGTTGGCTTAGGAACAAAGTCTAAGTTCAGGCTCATTCTAATATTTCTTTCCTTTTCTGCACGCAGTAAGAAGCTCTTTTTGGTGTACAGTTTTTCTTTAGAATTTGCATTTTGAATTTGATATATTAGTAATTACAGTAACCATATCTAAATATGGTTTCAGTCATAAAATTTTAACAACATAAATCTACGTTACAAAATTGAGAAACATTAATACTGTTAAATAGGCTAGTTTGTGTTTTAAGGGGGAACACCATCACTGGGATCAGCGCGGAATTGAGCAGGTCAGGCCTTGCTCGAGTCTAGCTCAGGGGAGCCCATGTTCAAGCTAGTCCATTTAAATTATTCTGTTCTAAGCTCCTGATAGATACCATTTACAATTCATGCAACACATTCACGTCACATAGTTGGCAGCTTCTCATTGTATTCTCAATCCAATGGTGGATTTCTTTGCAATCTCTTTTAATTCAATAAAATGGTTAGTCATCTGATTTGATTTTAAGCTACAAATTGAGTTGCAATCCTTTCAATTATGATGGTAATGTTATGTGGTTAACATTGTAACGAATTCTTTTTGATATCCTAAGATGCAAGAAAAATGACGCCAGAGTAAAATCAAGATCAGATAGAGGAAATTGGTAGTATTTCCTTAATCCTTGTTGGTATTTGAGCTTGCAGGCATATTTTCCAGGCCTTTATCAGGACCTGGGAATTCTTTCTAACAAGCCGAGCATGCATAACATACATGCACCAACTTTGGGGAAACGCTAGAGAGTTTGTTAGTACTTAGTAGCGTGTATTGCAGTACTTTTCTTGGTACAAACACTACACCAATGTTACACGAAGATTTCCTTAAGTTGTTATACTAGATAAAAGTGGAAAACCAACATCAGGAGTAGGCAATTAGAAGTACGTACTTCATTCTTTTCAGTGTTGAACTTAGAAAGAGTCTATTTAATATGCTTATTAATATTGATCCACTACAATTGTTTGATAGAGGAGTTTATAATGCAAACCAAATAGCTCGGGGGTTTTGCTGGAATTGATATTTTTTGCAACCCTGGATGGTTTAAACCAGATAATCATGGGCTTTGCAATGTTTGCAGTGAAGCCTTTGTTGCCTAAAACTTTCGGACTAGAGCTACTAACATGCCACTTTTGTCTGTCCTCTCGACTTTTCATTAGATTTTTTTTTGTTCAGCCAGATATTTACTTACAAAACAGATTTTTTTTCGCTTGATATATAACATGCAGGTTCCCTTCCTCTGTGAAAACAACCAAATTGAACAAGTTGGAAGCTACTCCTGCAAAAGGCTTGTTGATGCCTGGAAAGCAAAGTCCTCCATCTACTGACACTCCTGCCCAGCCTCAACCTGAAATGGACTTGGTATCCTTAAAATCTTTCCCCTAACTCTTTACTTGTATAAGTGAAATGAGCAAGCAAAGGTTCACTTTCTCTAAATGGTTGTGATATATCCTATTACAGCATTTATCAGCCAAACTGTATTCTGCTCTGCGATTGCTTCGAACTACTCTTGTTAAGGAAGCTGGAGAGGGTGTCATGGCCTACCACATATTTGGGTGAGCTCTCATCTAATTTCCATATCTAACCAAAAAACTATACTCCTAGTACAGTCTGTTTCGAGGAACTCAGCCTTGCAGAAAATGGAAAAGAAAACTTGGTACAACAAATGCTGATTAGTTTTATTTTCTTGGTCTAGTAATGCTACACTGCAGCACTTAAGCAAAAGAATTCCGAGGACAAAAGAAGAACTTCTTGAGATCAATGGCATTGGAAAGTAAGTTTTGGTTAGATTGTATACTGACTGATTAGCAACAAATTCCAATGAATTTTGGGCTTTGTATAGGGCAAAGGTCAGTAAGTATGGAGACCGGTTGCTGGAGACGATTGAGTCTATAATCAGGGAATACTATAAGATGGACAGAAATAGTAGCAGTAGCAACGAAAGTAATGATTCAGCAAAAAGGAGAAGAGATGAAAATAAGGCCTTAAATGGAAACGAAGAAGAGGATGATGACTTCACTAAGAGCACAGGTCGGTCAAAAAAGAGGTCAGCTAACAAGAACAAAGATTCCAAGGACACGGGTTCCTATAACCCATGCCCGGTTGATGACCCAGATTTTGATAATTCCAGTTTAGGACAAAATGACGCCGGAAGAATGCTGCCCTCTTGGTCGACGCAAGGAAGCAATGTTAAGGGCTCAGTCCAGAGTGTAATTGAAGACTATGCCTTTACAAGACAATTTTCTTTATCCTAATTCTGTCAATTCCGCTTTTGAGTTTGCTTTTTGTAAGTTATAAAGTACGAACTGAGAAAAAACATCGAGTGTCCTGCATTCTTGGCAGTTGAAATCATCAGCTGTAAAACTTGTTGCAGTTTGATCCTTTGCAGGAACTGAACGTGTGCCATATGGGGAAATTCGCCAAATACGTGGAGAAAAATCAGCTCCGATTCCATATTGCATACTAGCCTCAGATTGCCGAAAGCAAGAAATTACGACGATCTCTTTAATTATGACTTCCCTCGAGTCGATTAATCTTTTACGCTGCATTTGTTTGTTGTCTTTAGGGGATAGAGACAGAATGTAATAGAAATTTTAGAGACAGAACAGAACAAAAATTCTTTAAAATTAGAGACAGTGAAGTGTTTGGTTGTGGTGGACAGAACAGAAAAAATTGTCTTTATTTTGGGGACAGAAATGTGTTTGGTTGCAGTGGACAAAATATAAAACAGTACAATGACAAAAATATCCCTGTATTATAATATGATTAGAAAAATGTAATTCATTAATAATTACATTATGAATGATTTGTATTTGTAAAAAAGTTAACAAATAATAATAATAACAATTAAAAATTAATAATGAATAATTTTTAATAATAATAATAATAACAAAATTTATAATAACAATAATAATAATATTAATACTAACAAGAATAAATACAAAAATAATAATAATGTGAATCATGATATGATTATAAATTTATATGAAAAATATATTTTTCCAATGAATTATATTTTATACATTAGTTACACAAAATAAAAAATACTTATAATTAATTAAGTAACAAAATCTATAACCAATCAATTACTCCGAAAGGTATATATCAATAAATAAGTACTTTTTAAA
>JAOQMS010000005.1:18312511-18332741 GCA_027563885.1 Erythroxylum longipes
TAAACCATAAGTATTGATGATACTTATGTGAGTTTGGAAATATGTATGATTATGTGATGAGAATAATGGAAAGATACTTGGGATTGTCATGAACATGCATTGTACATATTTCATATACATACATATACATAAATGAATACTTAAGATTGAGCTAAAGTGTGATATGTGTATATTGTTTGTTTTAGAGGAGCAATTGGAACATCAATATCCAGATGTTGCCTGAACTTCAAAGCAATAGCTTTGGAAGCAATCTGTGAGTAAACTAGACGGTCCCACTCAATTAATTGTTTATGTTAGATTCTGTTTGAATTATCTTATGAATGTGAAATTGATTGTGTTGATTCTGGACAATTGATTGTCCGAGGAGTTCTATATTCGGGACTGTATTGGAAGTGCTACTTGTACGTAGATTGGAAGAACTAATTATTTCTTGAATTGATTGATTGATTGATTGATTATGAGATGCATTCTATATATGAATGCATGATCAGATAATGAGAATTGTGACCTGAGTAGCCACCGAAAATGAGCTTAAAGCTCTGAATGTGATTAAGAGCCAACGGCTTACTATGTAAAAATGAGCCCTGTATCCCCAACAGATAAGGGACAGTATAAACGAGCCCAGTATCTACAATGGATATGGGACAGTTTAGGCACTCCGTCACAACAACTTAATAATTTGAAAAGAGTCATATGTGCATTCCATATAAATTGTATTAAGTATGTTTGATTGATTGAAATGCAATTGTCTTACTCTTAAATGAAAATGTGATATGTGATATTATATGAAAAATGCAATGATGTGAATTGTCTGTTATGTGGAATGATATGTTGCATGAATTGAGTAAACCATAGATGATGGTTACCTCATCTAAGTTCACAAAACTCACCCAAAATTGCATGTTGATATTTCAGGACACAGAGAGGATTCTAGCTACTAAGAGACCGTACAAGAAGCTTAATTCTTGTACTTTTGTGAAGAAGATATGGCTTAAAGGTTGGTCAGCTAGACAGAAGGGTTTAGTTAGATCTTTTGTATTTCCTCTTTCATGTAGTACATTTTATATTAGGATATGATGATGTACATGTACAGATTTTTGAAAAGCAACAATGTATGTACATTCAGATTTATGAAATGAAAAGAGGAAATTTGTTTTTAAAATTTGGTGACTTTCTTGTATGATAGTAGATGTCATGATTAAGTTGGATTAATTGCCATGTAATAAAGTGAAAGTGAGACTATAACACGCCGTTGTTATAGGGTATGTGCTAGAATGTCATAAGGGTGTTCCGGTATGTACCTTATAGCAGTGGGGGTGTTACACACCATGTTGCTTTCTTCTTCTACTAGCATTTTGTTCTCACTGTATTGCCGTTTTACTGCTCCTCCCAGTAGCTTCTTGGTTGTCTTCTTTTGGACTGAATTTATTTTCTTCTTGCTCTAATTTTCTTCTTCTTACTCCATGAAGACAAGTGAATTTTAATCTTCAAAAAATGGTCCGATTATCGTACTTTCAACTCACTTTAACTTCTTTGCTTTTGAATTGTCCCTAAAATCACATACGAGTCAAAGTGAATATATTAAGCATTTTCATAGCAATAATCACTAAGTGTTATGGAATAAATTCATAGTCAATTAAGCACACATCAACACCCAACTCCTTCCTCTCTCTTTCTTGCTCAAACTCAGTCCTTCTTTGTCTCAACTTCCTCCTTAGACTTAACTTCCTTAAATTTAACTTCTTCAAAGCAGCTCTCCTCTCATTCTTTGATACATTCATCCATTATATCAATATTCATGTAAAAGCTGCTTTCTTTCGAATTTTTCAAGAATTTGTTCATTTTGCACTCCACTTGCTCATCACTAATATGAAGAATTAATTTTCCTTCATGAATTTCGATCAACACTTTCCCAATATTCATGAATGATCATCCAAAAATTAGTCAACAATTCCTATCCTCTTCGAAATCTAGCACCATGAAGTCCATAGGAATAAAGAACTTGTCCACTTTAACTATTACATCTTCCACCACCCCAAATGGTCTCTTAAAGGATTAATCTGCCAACAGGATAAGCATTGAAGTTGGATTTACATCGCCTAGCTCTAATATTCTAAAGATCGAAAATGCATAAGATTTATACTTACGCCTAAGTTGCATAGACACTTTGCAAACTCTAACTCACCAACTACACAAGGTATTGTAAATCTCCCTGAATCCTTCAACTTGGAAGGCATATGATTGGTGATAATGGAGCTACAACTTTCAGTTAGTGCTATTGTTTAGTTATATTCCCAAGTCCACTTGTTTGATAATATATCTTTAGGAATTTAGCGTACTTGCGCATGTGTTCCAATGCATCCATAAAAGATAATTTAATTTGTAAAGTCTTTAGCTTCTCTACAAACTTTGCAAATTGTGCATCCAACTTATTCTTTTGTAAACTTTGTAAGAATGGAATTTTTGGTGCGTATGGTGAAGGGGTAACATACAGAGGGCCTCACCTTTTTCTTCATCTTTTTTCCCCTTTTTCTTAGTTATTTACGAGGTGTTCAACTTGTTTCTCAACTGTGATTACCTTAATTTGTTCCCTTAGATTTCCTTCAGTATTACTTAGGTGGTTCCTAACACTTCTTATAGACAATGCATTCACCAGTTGGTCCACTTGAACCTCTAAGTTGTGAATGGAAGATGTGTGGTTCTTAACTACCCGCTCAAACTTCTTTTCCAGCCTCTTCTGGGCCTCATCTATGTTTATGATATTGTCTATAATCTCATCCAATTTTAAATTTTTTTACACTAGACTTATCTTGTTGAAATCCAGATGGATCTTGATTTCTAAATTAATTGCCCACATTGTTAGACTAAAAAAATTAAGGTGGTTCCTCCACCCATGATTGAATATGTTTGAGTATGGGTTATTCCCTCCTCCTCGACCAAGTTATGTTCCCATATACTTAATTTGCTCTGTATTGTTATTTTGCATCAAGAATCAATCAACAGTAAAATGATTATCTTGTTTATATAACTCACATCCATGTTCAATTTTTTTAATTGGAGCAGATGAGGAGGCTTCAAACTATTCAGTTGCTTTGTTAAATTAGTTATCTCAGCCTGTAGTACTGTCACTAAATCGACAACAATGACTCCTTTTTGATCTCCTAAAGTCGATTATTATTTGCTTCAATTCAACTTCCAATGATAGTTATTATTCACCATCTTGTCTAGTAAATCCTACTTCCTTAATTGTCTTCTACATCAGAGATCCTCCAGAAGCTACATCTATGGTTTGCCTTATGGATGGATTAACTCCATTGTAAAAAGTTTACAATAGGAACTCTTATGGTAGATTATGGGAATGACATCTCTTTTATCAATCTCGTTGTCTTCATTAGAGTGAAGTACTTGTATAGGAAGGCACACACTAGCTGCTCCCATATGGTGACATTGTTTGGGTTTAGGGAACGATACCACATTTTGGCTCTATCCCTAAGTATAAAAGGCAGGAACCTCATTTTAATAGCATCTTCCGACATACTATTATATCAGAAGGTATCACATATTTTTAGAAAGTTCACTAGATGGTAGTTAGGATCTTCATTAGCCAACCTCTAGAACTACACATTGGTCTGTAGTATGTTCAGCAATGCTAGTTTGATCTCGAATGACATTGCTTGAACTGGTGGTCAAGTGATTGCTTGATGTGTAGTATTGAATCCTAGCCTCATTAAATCCGTAAGGGTTTTCTACTGGTCTCCTTAATTAGACTTTTATGTTGTTATTCTTTTTATCTCTTCTTGGCATCTTGCTCTTTGAATTTCTCTTTCCTACCTTGTGATGTCAAGAGCTAGAGTTTCTTCGACCTTGCTTTAACTCTGAGTAATTCCTGTGTTTACACAATTACAAAGACACAAAAATAGAAAAAATTCATTAAATATAAGGAATTCAAACCATCCTAATGCTAAATCCCCAACAATGGAGCAAAATATTAGTTGAGCAAGTTTTATATCTAATAATAAAATTCTCAATACACCGTAAGTATACGAATCGTATCTTATAGTATAAGAGGTTATTGTTCCCACCAGGATTATGCAATAGTTAACAATTTGAACCTAATTTTGTCTAAGGTATTCAAAAATTGATTTGAATTACATTTAAATAACATAATTAAAAAATAATAAAAAAGAAAATAAACAATAAGCTTGTAATAAAATTAGGGTTTTGATTAAGATGAAATACTCAGGACTTATTTTCCCCTTATTTTGATTCCTTTAATCTTGTTTATCCAATTATGTGTTTGATCTTAAATTTCCTAAGGTATTGATTACTCTCTTTCAGGATCTAATCAATTAACCCTAATTGAATTCAAAATTTCCAGATTTGTAATCTCTCGATTCACAAAACTTTCCCTAATTTATTCAATTAGATTTGAAGCTATCAATTAGATAAGCATTTTCTTAACCAAGATCTCTCTTTGATTAATCATTAATTTGATAATTGTGGCTCTATTAAACTACCAACTCTCATTGGGCAATCTAACACTGATTACTTTGGATTCACTCTCTCAATTTTGTGTCAAGTTTATGCATGAATAATTATCACAAACAACCAAAAATATATTGAATTCAATAATAATTAAAAGTCACAAAATAACTCTAGAATAAATCCTGACATGAAATTTAGAACTTCATAACCATGTTCAACATCTTAGAATTCATATTACACATCAAGGATAATGAAAGAAATAAAGGAAAATAATAAAAACTCTATTTGTTCCTTGATCTAGAAAGCTAGAATTTTCAGGTGTTCTTCTTAATCTTTGGCTTTTAATTCATTTTGATGCACTGTATGTTGATTTTTTTGGTTGTATTTCATGTTCTTATATAGTGCTATAGGGCCTTGGGGTTGTGTTTAGTTTTTTTTTTTATTTACTTTTTTCGGTTCCAAAACTAGCCTTGAACCCTAAAACAAATAAAAAATATTACGCTTGAGGAGGCACGATCATGCTCCATTGTTTTTGAAGCCAGATGCCATGCAGCCTTATGCAGTCCATGCACAATCGTTCTAGTAAGCTGGAAGCAAAGCACGATCTTCCTTATTCTTCAATTACCTGATTTCCAACACTTACAAATACATCAAACACCTCATGAAACAAAAAATTAAGATTAAATTCACGATCTAAACCATACAAATACTTAAACATAAACAAACACTCACAATAATACAATTCTAAGCCTATACATACGATAATCAACTAAGAAACATTTGAAAACACATTAAAAAACCTAGGAAAACATACTGGAATTTCATTTTATAGGAACTTAAAGTCTTAAAGTTTCCCTTAATGTTTATAAATTGGATTAGAGCTTATTTCCCCACTACTTCCTTTGGCATTTTGATCGATGGGAATCCTACTGAAATTTTTAAGAGATACAAAGGAATTAGGCAAGGGATCCACTCTCCCCCTACCTTTTCATAATATGCATGGAGGTTCTCACACTCTTGCTGAAGCACAATGTTTCTATAACCCTAAATTTTAAGTATCACTTCAAATGTAAGTTAGTTTCTCTAACAAACTTATGTTTTTTAGATGATCTTATGTTGCTAAGCAAAGCTGATGCTAACTCAATATTTATACCAATGAATACCTTACAATGATTCAAGGAGCTTTTTGGTCTAAGTATTAATCTCCAAAGGAGCTTCTTTGCGTTGTCAGAAAGTGTTGTACGCCTCTTAGATAAAATGTCTCAAATTATTGGTATGGCTAAACAAAACCCTCCTTACTATTTTTGGGACTTCTAATCTAATCTAAAAGGCTTAGATGTAGAGAATGTTTTCCTCTGATAGAAAAAATTTAGAGAAGACTAGGTTCATGGATTACTAGGGCTCTTTTATATGGTGGAAAACTACAATTACTGAAGTCTGTCTTCTCTTCTATGCAAACATAATGGTGCTCCCATATTTTCTTACCAATAGGTCTTATTAAAATTGTGGAAATAATGATGAATTAATTCTTTTGGGGAAAATGTGAGATGTAGAAGGAGTTGCGAAGTTGAGCTAGAAAGATATTTGTTAGCCAAAGGAAATGGGAGGGCCGGGTTGGAGACAATAAATAGAAGTAATAGAATTTTAATAATGAAAAAGATTTGGAGATTCTTAAGTGAGAAAGAATCATTATGGATCAAAATGGATTCACAACTCCACTCTGAAGGGGAATAGTCTTTGGGCTTTGAATCCTAAAGATATCTACTCATGGTTCTTCAATTAGATACTGAAATTGAGGGAAATGATTCAACAACATATAACCTGTAAAATAGGGACAGGAAATCCAGCCTCTATATGGTTTGATATCTGGTGTGGTCAGGGAGCTCTTATCCATAATCAACAGGCTAAGACTTCACTTTTTGGGTTCTCAAGGAAAGCTAAAGTGTAGGAAATGATAGAAAATGGAAACTGGTCTATAACTCCAGAGTTGATAAGGAACTTACCGATTCCCCAATATATAAATTCGGATGATAATAACATATATCTCTAGCATGAACTACCTGTGGCAGAATTAACAAACAAGAAATCTAAGGAATTGATGTTTGGCACAAGTACAAGAGTAGAGTGGAGTAGAATGGTTCTTAAGCAAAAATGTAAAGCCTAATGTCAGCTTCTTGCTTTGGTTGACAATGTTGAATAGGCTTAGCACAATGGACAGACTAAAGTTCCTATCCATCCTTAAAGTTTGTGTTCTTTACAATCTAGATGATGAAAGTAGGGATCATTTGTTTTTCAACTACAATATCTCTAATAATATATGGTAGAGGATCTTATCACTATGTGAGTGTAGTCTCAACCAAAGCAAGCTAGTAGACATTATCCAAAGAATACTGCATATGCCAAGCTCACTATGTGAGTGTAGTGTCAACCAAAGCAAGCCAGTAGACATTATCCAAAGAATACTGCATATGCCAAGCTCCAAGTAGGACAAGTATACATGGCGGCAACATCAACATGTTTCCAAGAAATTTGGGAAGAAAGAAATTTTAGGAGATTTACTAGAAAGTACAGAAACTTATGTACTCTTGTAGAGCTAACAAAATCAAACACAAGTGCGCAGGTTATTATCAATCAAATGGCAACGAAATGTAGCAGAAGAGTGGTGACATCTCGGAGAATCTAATAATCTCAAAACTTTGTAAATTAATACATTTCAGCCTGTGTTATAATTCTGTCTCGTAGTATTTTCAGCTGAAATGTAATGACTACAGGCTATATGGTGTACTTGAAGATATATTCTTATGAGTTACTTACTTGCAACTGATTTGTTTATTTACTAAATTTACTTCTTAAAAAAATGTGTACATCTTCTAGTTAAGGTAGCAAAAGTTGCGTATCTTGCTGAAAGTCGTTCCAATCTTCACCCACTTTCTCGTCTCTACATATTACAAAAGAGTAACATTTTATTTCTTGCTTTTCAAAGCGCGTGTGACGGAGACTCTTCCAATTTCCTTTTTCTCCAGTATGTTTAAAGCGCGCGTTTTACAGGAGACGTGAGGTGAGGTTTTTGACTCAATGACCAACAGCCACCCAGTGCACGACACAGAGTTTGACCAAAATTTCTTTCTTGCATTGATAGATTAGTTGAGATTCTGAAACTCCAACAGCACCACCTAAGCCCACAATGGCTGCTTGCTTTCCAAAATCCAAACTCTCTTCATCTCCAGCCTCTTGTTATCATCATCACACACGGTCACAGACCATAATCCTAGAAAAAAGATCGTATCGATTCTTAATCTTATCAAAGAAAGAAAAAGCACAGATTTAGATGGCGAACTACTTGAATCTATTGTTTCTTTCACTACTTTCTTCTATGTCAACCCTTTGTCTTTCATATTCAGCTGTCACCTCCAGTACTTCTCCTAGTCCTAACAAAACATCACCCGCTTGCCCTTTGGACCTCAACTACGTTCTTAGAATCCCATGGAACAGAACACTTTGCCAAAACTACCGGCCACAATCAAACGACAGAGCCCCCACCCAAGTCGACAACCCCACCGTCACCACTGCCACCTGCTGCCAAACCCTTCTCTCACTCTTTGGTATTGGCCTTGCTGAGCATCTTAAAGAAACTTCTTTTTTCCACCTCCCCAACTTGTCTATCTCCAGCTCTTGCCTCCATGATTATCAATCTAAATTGAGCTCTCTTCTCTTCCCAAGTGATATAGTCTCTCAATGTCTTGACCCCTTACAGTTTGTTGTGACGACTAACACATGTGCCCATATACTGTCATCTCAAGACTGGGTTGCGAAACTTAATCAGTCTACGCCAGTTGACTTTGCTTGCAGGCCCGATCTTACGGATTACACATCCTGCGATGCATGTGTGGCTGCTGGATTTAGGGTTCAGTCCATGTTGGTAGCAATTGATGGTAACACAAGTCATTCTAGAGATTGTTTCTACTTCACTGTTCTTTATGCCGCTGGTATTGTCAATGAATTCGGTCCTCAGAGTGAGGGTGCAATTTCATGTATATTTGGCTTAGACTTGGACTCAAAGAGGGGTTCAACTAGTAAGACTCATTCAGCTCTTGTTTTTGGTTTAACTGGGACAACAGTTGCAGTCATGGTCATGTTCAGTTTGTTAGGGGTTTACTTTTGGTATGTTAAGAAGCGGAGAAAAGGGAACAACAATCTTGGCTTGGATATAGAGGAACTAGGGAGTAGGCCAAGACTGAGACCAAACACTGGTTCCATTTGGTTCAAGATTGAGGACCTTGAGAAAGCAACTGACAGATTTTGTAGCAAGAATTTTATTGGGAGAGGAGGATCTGGTATGGTTTATAAAGGCGTCTTGGAGGATGGGACAATGGTGGCTGTTAAGAGGATCATAGAGTCTGATTTTGAGGCTGATGCTGACTTTTGCAACGAGGTTGAGATTATTAGCAATTTGAAGCACAGGAATTTGGTGCCCCTTAGAGGATGTTGTGTGGTGAATGGAGAATATGAGGATAGAGGGAGTGAAAGGTATCTTGTTTACAGTTACATGCCAAATGGAAATCTGGATGACCATTTGTTCTCTTCATCTGATAACCAAAGTGGACGGATGGCGTTGACATGGCCTCAGAGAAAGAGCATAATTTTGGATGTTGCCAAGGGATTAGCTTATTTGCACTATGGAGTGAAGCCTGCAATATACCATAGGGATATTAAGCCAACAAATATACTACTAGATGCCAACATGAGAGCAAGAGTAGCTGATTTTGGACTGGCGAAGCAGAGTAGGGAAGGGCAGTCTCATCTCACTACAAGAGTGGCAGGAACTCATGGATACTTAGCCCCTGAGTATGCTCTTTACGGACAGCTGACTGAGAAGAGTGATGTCTACAGCTTTGGGATAGTTGTCTTGGAAATTATGTGTGGGAGAAAAGCCCTTGATTTGTCCACACCTCATGCTTTTCTGATTACAGATTGGGCTTGGTCATTAGTGAAAGCAGGAAAGGTAGAAGAGGCATTGGATCGATGTTTGTTGAGAGAAGAACTATCAAATTCAAACCCAAAAGCTATAATGGAGAGATTTGTGCTGGTGGGAATTTTATGTGGTCATGTGATGGTAGCTTTGAGGCCAAGCATTATGGATGCTCTTAAAATGTTGGAAGGTGATATAGAAGTACCCCCAATTCCTGATCGCCCAATGCCTGTTGCGCATCCTTCATTCTACGGCCACGGAAACACTTTCAGCATCTCTCCGGCATTAAGTGGACCTCGGTTGCAAACTGGAGATATGCTAAGGTGAGGATGGAAGCTCTGACTTTCATTCCGTGCATTGACTAATCCAATTTAAAAAGGTTGGATGGAGCTACTATCATCATATTGTCTTGCACAAGCAACGATGCAAATAAGTCAGCTAAGCTAACTTCCAAGCATTTGAAGGAAGAATAAGCTTGTTTATGTTGCAAAAAGTGTTAAATACTTAGCTGGATGGAAGGTTGTGTAATGATTCCCATTTGACTAACACTTCAATTTGAATGTCCAGGAATTCCCAGTCGACAACTACATGAAAATCTTTGTTTCCTTCTTGGATTGTACTTGTTTAATGTACAAGGCTAGATAATATGATTGTGGCAGATCAGGTCGTAGCAGCATAATGCTTCAACTCTTGTTCTTGTACAATTAATTTTTTCCTTTTGAAACTTAGGGGACATTTGCATTCTTCTTTTTCATCTTCTCTCCTAATGTAACTGAATTTACATGGGATTAAGAGGTATGTGAACACGACACCTAAGTAGCATTGTTAGGAATGATATTAACCAAATTAGTCCCAAATGACCGCAACAACAGGACCGCCAATAATCAAATTTATAATGATAATACCAACTTCAACTACAAACTGTTTATGAAATAAATCAACGAGACCTTTAAGTAAATAATAGATGATATAAATGAAATGATAGAAAATGAAGATTTATTAGTATCTATACCTTTGAAGACTGCTCTTCTGAAGAAAGTATTTTTATAATATCAGATATAGAACATGAAGAAACTTTATTAATGTTCCAAACAAAGTTGTTTCTTTGTATAAATATGTTAAAAAATGCTCCAATTACGTTCACAATCTGGTGCAAAATTTATTTAACTGAATAATCTAAAAGTGAGTTTTCTTAATATTGGAGCATTTTTACCTAATAATCTCCATCACTTATTTGTATTTTAAATTAATATTTATGAGAAATTAAAATATATATTATTAATAAGTAAAGGATGAACTACAAATATAAAAACTTACTAGGCTGAATTTTTTCACCATAATTTCTCTCTTTGTAGATGATATAGCAAAATGTCCTAAACCTTCATAATACAATTTAATTTCATTTGTTACCTGTGATTGTTCTTCAATAGGAAAAATATCTTTGCATTCAATCACATTAAAGAGTCTACCCATAATATCATTTGTACATATGTCTCATATAAGTGATAAAGATTGAGAAAATAAGATCCTAAATGGATCCTCTGAATAAGATGCTTATCTCATTGTCAATTAAGAATATCTATATAAGGCTCGTGTAATTTCTCTTTCACTTTAAAAAGACTAATAATTATTTTACGAGCTTTATATATACACCATAATATATATACCCCAAAGAAGGTTTCCCATTAGAGTCAACAATCCTCAATTATCTTATAAACGGAGCCACTCAATTTCAAAATTTATTATCTAGAAAAATAGCACAAACTTCTTTTCTTTTCATACTCTTTGATAACTTATAACTTGAAAAATGTTTACTTGTCACTAATTTTTAAAATACTTATTTATTTTCATAAAAACTTTTCAAAGTAACAAATGTAGTTTCAAACCTAGTAGTAGCAAGATACACAATCTCAACCTAATTTTCTTACTATCTTAACTAAGAAAAAATGTATTATGATTATATACAAAAATTTTAATCTTAGATGCACGCGAAGCAAGAGTAGAAGTATGGTATATACTATCAATATCTTTTAAAATAAGATTTATAGAATAAGCAGTGTATGAAGAAAATAAATATGCTCATACTTAGATTATAACAAGTACCTAACTAATATATAATTAGCTGTATTATCTGTAACAAAATGCATAACATGTTTTAGTCTAACCCATTCGACAATTTTAGAAAATAATTTAGATAAAGCATTAGCACCTTTTATCATATTAGAAGCATCAATAGAGTTGATAAAAGTTGTTCCAACGTTACAATAAACTAAGAAATTAATCAAGGTTCTTTGTCTTTAATCAGTCCATTCATCTACTATAATAGTGCATCATGTTGTTTCCTAACTAGATTATATGTATCCACAATCAACTGAAATTCCTTTTCTGAATCTTGAAGCAAAGGCACACGAATCTCATAATAAAAAGGTGCCTTAAATCATGGGCCTATTATTGTTGTAGCATCTATTGCTTCTTAAAAATATGGTGAATTCAAAGCACTTAAAGGAATATATGAATGATAAAACCATTTAGCCCATGCCCATTTACATTACTAGTTTAGAACCAAAAATAGTTCTCGGAGGAAAATAAGAATCTATGTCAACAGCAACTTTCCTTTTTTCCTTTATCTAATACTTATTATGCTTCATCATCTCTGAAAGATATATTATGAGCCTCTTCATTTCCTTTTTCTTTTTCTTCTAGTTGCTTTAAATAATTTCCAATTCTCTTACGTATATCAAATGGTACTTTTTTCCAAGAAGCAATATTACTCTTAACACTAGCAAGATGTTTTTTCATTTTATAAATTCCTCCCTTTTAAATATTATATCGTAAAACTTGCAAGTATATTGGGTATTCCCATTAGATGTTTGAGAAGAAGAAAAATATTCTCATGCTGGATCAGACTTACCATGAGTAGAGGACATTAGGTTTATTGAATCTTTTTATGATGATTTCATATTTTCTATTGTAATTTTAACCTAAAAATATAAAAAATGATTTACAATATTTGTCAAAATAGCCAAAAAAATATTAAAAGATCTTTTGCTTTTTATACAATAAATTGTGATAAGAATATTTATAAAAAGGATAAAAATTCTATTTCTATTACTTGACTCCAACAAAAATCGTGTAAGTTAATTTAAAAGTAGCCCATTGTCCTGAAAAAAATAAAATCATTGTATTATAGGTTATGCCAAACTTAATAGCTTATATTATAATAAAAATAGTTAATGTCAATAAGTACAATATATAGCTCAATTCATAAGTTATTGTATGAGTAATTATATTATTATTTTCTTTGACTTAAAAATTCCTTACAAATATTAAAGTAGTCAATATTAGTAATATCAAATTAAATTTAGTTATGGTACAATTAAAAAATTATACTTCAAATAAGATTAAAAGTAAATTATAGAAAAAATTAAGAACACAAAGTAATTAGATGGACATAAACATTTGAAAAGTAATTATTACTTAGATTGAAAGCATGTTGAAAACTAAAGAAAAGCATAAACATATTCCTCCAACCTTCTTTTCTTTAGTGTTACCATACAAACAAGTAACTTTAAAAGACTATACTAGAGTAATAGTTCTTGATGAAGACAAAACTCTAATTATGTTTGTTATAAAATTTCATTGCTATATCTTATAAGTGTATATCTCATTATCTCATTGAAACTAAAAAAAGTAATACTTCGTTGATAGCGAAAAGTAAAAGTAAGACTAAACTAGCAAGATCTCGTTACAAGTTATTAATATCTCACAGACAATTTATTAAGCATAATTACATCATCTAGATAAACAAAAAAAAAGGTCATACATATACAACAAAAGAAGATCCAATAGTATAATGGTGAACAAAATCAAATCACACTCACTTATTAGACTTTGTTCCAGTAATTACCAAACTCTTATATGTTTAATCCACTTCAAATGCCAAAGTGTTTACATAAAATCTTGCCCAAATATTATAGTTTGTTTTTCAATTTATGAGCTTTATATCAACAAATTTAATACTTTAATATTGTATATATAACACAAAACCAAAAGTAGAGATTAAATTTAAATAAATTCCAAAAATTAAAGAAAACTAATTAATTAAGAAGTATAAATGAAAAACTTATTTATTCCAAAATCTTGGTATCTAAGGCAACTACCACATCCTAGTTAGCAATTAAAAATAAGATTTGGACCAAGGATAAGATGAAAGATCCTAATCCTCTATGTACACTATAAAAAATCTAAGATGAAATAATACAACATCTATACTTGGAATTCCCTTACACGTAGTCCATCTAGTATGGCTTACAACATAAAATGAAACTTCATTGTAATGATAGAAATTAGGGGCATATTATACAATGGGTGGTTAAGTGGTTCAAGAGGAAGGATAATGACTCAATTGTGCTCATGGCTGCGTTCACTCGTTCTGTTTACATCATCTGGAGGGAAAGGAACAACAAGATTCACAATAAACCTGAATTAGACAAGTATAACTTAACTTATAAATTGATACACTAGATTACAAAATTCCTTATATCTAATAATTGCAATACTCAAGTTAGTAGTAACACAAGAAGTGAGTGGATGTTATGATTTCAGTTATTACTTTTGTTAACAACTCCTAAATAACTTCATTAGACACTTAGTTTTGTAACTATGTTAGCTTACTAGCGTGTAAGTTTGCACTTTTGTAAGGCTCTTTATCCTATTTATTCATCAAAACAATTAATTAAATTTTAGAAAAAAGAAATCTTCTATGGCTATTACTCTTGTAGATAAAGCTATCGACTACCTTATACTTATCTTTTAACATATTTAAACCTTGAATAACCTAGTAAACTGAATAACCTTGAACTTTCGAGAAATATGGATTGACAACTAGAATCTACATTTTACTCTAAAACCTATCCATCAACTCTCAGATTTCTTGCTCCTCCATCCATCTAGTTCCTTTTTATCACTCAAACCTACAATATGTCCAACTCCTTTGTAATAACCAAGCCTCTCACAATTCTAAACTACATCCTACAAATTCTAGTCGTCATGAAGAAACCCACCCATCCTGATGCATCAATTCAGTGTATTAATTAAAGATTTCAAGTTCCTAGGAAAAAACCCATGGTCGTGGATTTTGAGAGGGAGTCATTATATCCTGATGACCATTATAGATTTGAGAGCTAGGGAGAGGCCTAATCTGGATGGCCACTACATCATGAAGAAACTCATCTTAGTGACCATTATAGCTCTTAAAAAGAGCCCCAATCAATAAGAGAAGCAGTAATTTCATGAAAGACCAAAAGATCACATCTTTAACTTAAAACAATCACCTTTATCTTCTTCCTAGTTATTCTTATGCTAACATAGATAGCTTGATTCCTCAACAAGTTAGACCCACAAAGTGAATATCTCATATATCCACCTACTATAACACCTGTCTCCACCTTGCCATGGGGTTAAACTAGAGCTTGATCTGAAAAAAGGAAAAAAATATGTGAAAAAGGTTTGAAACTTGTGATATGAAACTTAAAAAGGACCAGAGCTTTACCATAAAGGGAAGCAATGAGAAATGAGAAGAGAAGATAGTAAAGAGTAAAGATTAAAGGCTATAATAGTTCTAAGTTTTTGAATTTTGATTTCTAAAACATCATTTATTGTATATATAATTGATTGATTCACTGATAAACTATCAGGTTCATTGATAAATAGGTCTATTTTTATATAAACTTGTTATTTAATTAAACCAAACTGGATAACTAGTCAGTTCATACTAATCGTGGTTAAACCAGTCGATTTGGTTTAATTTTTAAAATATTGTTAACAATAAATAAAATCAACAACACCCTCTCCTCCTCCTCCTCCTCCTCCTCCTCCTTAACCATTGTCCTTAAACCCACCCCTCTTTTACTATAAATGAAATTTGTACTTTATCCTTACAAACCTTTTAGCAAAATAGAGAATATTCAACAATAATTTTTGGTCATAATAGAACTCCATAGTACAAGACCATACTCGTAAAAACCTATAAGATCAAGTCTAAACTTCCCTGTGGTATCTAATAGAAAAAAAACTGGAAGGGGTATACTATAGTACGTACCTAAGTTGAGAGAGGTTTGCAAATTAAAGCAATGTCATAGTCTCACTCACAACATATCAATATAGACTTCCTTCAATTGTTATGTTGCAAGAAAATATTGAGATGAAATGTGTTGATTTTGATATCCTTTCCACTAAAGCTATACTACTTGAGTTGCTACCATCAAAACCTAAGCTACCACCATTGAATCATATAATGGCATGACAGATCCATATGATCATATGATTAAGGAAAATAATGGATCAATATAGAACATTGCATGCATTAAAGCGTCAAGCTTTCTTGTATACTTTGACAAGAGCTTGAAGACAGTTCCATTAAGCAGATGAGAATCCACGGTTAAGAAAATAAATGATCATGTGTTTCCAACTCAAAGCTTGTATAAATCACAATTCAGGTCCTCAATGTGTAACTTTAGCTTGTTTTTATCTTTAATACTCAATCTTTGTGAAGTGAAAAGTTATATAATGAAGGAATGTGATGGACCAATGTTAGAGTCCTAACCAACTTATACCAAAGGCTTCTAGTCACCTATTAATAATTGTTTGCATAAGGAAGTAGTGAAGCTCCTTGAATTATTTGGTAACAATTAAATACATTCTGGAGAGGAGTAAGTGATGATATAATATGGCATATATTGGAGAATATCATGAAATCCCCTAGAGGAGTGGAAAGGCTAATGACATATACCATCTTTAATCACCTGCAACACCTTAACATTAGTTAGCGCTATCGCTCTTAGGGTAGAGAGAACATTATACATTGCACATTGAAAAAAATTGATAGCTCTAAAGGGGAAGTATGAATGCAGAATATTTAAAATGGAAAGCAAGCATGGTGATTAAATAGAATTTTAACTATTTGTATTAAACACATTCACGAGTTGCATCTTAAACTTTACCAAAGAGTGAGGTTTAGTGAATTTCCCTAGCCTATGCCATGAGCAAAGTGATTAATGATAAACTACTACAGATTTTATTCATACTAGGGAAGTTATCAATAAAAAACTAATCTAGATTATATGGAGACTATGGTCACGACATCGAAGATTTTATGAACCTAAGGAGAGTCATTAGTAAGCTCCTAGAATGGGGACACCTAGATTAATTTCATAGAAAAAAAAGATACTCATTCATAAAGACATCAATTATAAGGTCGAGATCAGTTAGCACTAAGGCACAAGTCTTAGACTTTAGACTATAGGAAAAGAAGATGGAGGACCTATTAATGTCATCAGTATAATTTTTAAAGGAGACAGTAGAAGCAATAGATCTCAACTAAAAATGTTTACTAGAGATGTTTATGTAATAAATATGAAAATTAAAAGATGCAGAATAAGAAAATGTAGTGTATTCGACGAGGAGGAAGTGTCAAGCCATTGTAATCCTCACGAAGATGTAGTGGTTACTATTAAATTTAACATTGAGAACTTTAAAGGGAAAATAATTCTAGTAAATTATGACAAGCTTATTAATAGTGTCTTTTGTGAGCCTTCAAAGCAATAGGACTTGAGTTATAATAGCTCCAATTTGCATCTTTTCTTCTAATTGGTTTTAGAAGAGACTAGGCTTCTCTAAAGGAAAAATAGATATTCTTATTACAATTAATGAATATCCTAAGAAGAGCACCAAAATGATCAGGTTCCATATCATACATAGGTTAGCAACATATAAAACCATTTTCTGTAAACATTTATTATACAATAAGAGTTATATTGTCATCATAGTAGCTACTCATGAAGTTTTAAATAAAGATAGGTATAATAAAAGTTTAAGCGATCACCAAATGCCAATACAATGTTATGTGGCTTTGCTAAAAAGTAAGAATTCTCCCAGTAGATAAGTAATGAAAAACTAGACCTTAAGCTCATGAAGAATGAAAATAAGTTAAAGCAATCAACAAAATTTTGATAAAAACAAATTAGGGTGCAAAATTTAGTAACATATTGTGATTCAAAACCAACATGGATGAAAGGTAACACATAGAGATTGTATAATTCTTGAAAGAGTAGCAAGAAGAGTCTCTGTAAAAGTGAAATAATAGATAGTGTAAGATGAGGTAAACAAACTATTGACAAAAGGATTTATTAGGAAAGTGGTGCATTTAGACTAGCTCTCCAATACAATAATAGTAAAATAGTTTATAGAAAATGGTGCATATGCTTTGATTTTACGAACCTAAACAAAATTTGTTCTAAGGATAGTCACTCGCTTTTGAAGATAGATCTACTCACAAACGCCATAGCAGGTAATAAATGATTGAGTTTCATATATGTATACTTGATCTATAACTAGATTTGAATGTATGAAGATGATGACTAAAGAAACAAGATTTATAATGCATAATGAAACATAATGTTATAAAATAATGTCACTCAAGAATCTGGGAGCAACTTATTAAAAGCTTTTCAATTTAATGTTTCAAGAGTAAAATAGTTAAAATTTGGAGGTTTGTGTTGATTACATGATTTTCAAGACAAAGCAAGGAGGAGATCAATTGGAAAATCTCTGAAAATGTTTTGACATACTGAAGACATATGGCCTAAAGCCAAACCCTAAGAATATGTATTAGGAACTTCTAATAGAAATTTCTTTGGCTTTATGTGAGCCGATGGGAATTGAAGCTAATTATCAACATGAAGTCACCATAAACTATAAATGAGGCATAAATCCTAGCATTAAAATAATAAGTTCCTCTTATTTTCTTTCTAGGTTTGTAGAAATATATCCCCTCTTCTTAAAAATGCTTAATTAGAATAAAAGATTTAAATTCCAATAAACACTTAAAGACTTAAGAGGGAAATCAAAGATATATTTATTATGTAAGAAAGATCTTTCAGGGACCGTAAGCCATATATAACTAAATGGAAAATTCAATCTTAACACTTATCACATTATCAAGGAAACTATGTTGTACTTCTAGGCTCATCACCATTATCATTTTCTCAAACCTGTCCTTGTGAAAAAATTTATACAAGCTAGAAATAATGAGAAGGAGGATGGTGAAGTAATTTAAAGAACTTAATAAGTTTGAAGTTAGCTTCTCTCCGTAATAATTAGCTAAATATTAATAACTAGACCATTGTAGAAAATCTAAACTATAAGCCACTTGTTTAAACTATAGTGGGGATAAGACCTCAATAACTCCTTATATCTCTCTTATGGCTTATATAAAGACTTGCCTTCCCTTTGGGTAAAGGTGGTGATCTAATTTCTTATTTGAGCAGTCTTAATTAAAGGAAAATAATTTACCAAAAATGTATGAGAGAGTTGATCCCAAGTAGTGATTAATGCTAGTCAAAGGGTATATAACTATGCCCTAGCTTTATCCATCAAAGAGAGAGGGAATAATTTAAGTTTGATTGCATAAGGGGACACGCTATTCAACTTTAATATATCAAAATACTGTAAAAACATTTATAGGTACAGGTTGCTGCTTTTAGATGGTGAACCTATAAATTTATTTTTAAATTGGTAGAAATCTTATTAAGATACAAAGATGTTTTAAGTTGATGACTTTAAGCCCAAAGCTAAGGAGCTAAAGTTTAAGTCAAAACAAAATTTCGATCAATTTTTTTACAATAACATCCGGGTATATAGGGATAGGTGTCATCCTCTTCTATTGCACGTTTGATCATTTTCCTTCATAATGGCTCATCTCTAGTCTCCAGTCTTACACAATCGTTATTTATGTATGTTCCTCAATCTAGGTTTGGTTGGATGTTGTTGGATCAATCAATATGCCTTATGATATTCCACGTCCTCTTTGTCAATGATTGATTGTCCTTAGTCCATAAAGTCACTTCTTTGCCCTCCGTAGTATCCCAATTGACTTCGAGACAAGTAATATTATATATTGGTCCAATATTTTGATGTTTTGTTTATTGTTTGATTATACCAAATTGGGTAATTTTCCCCTCTTAATATTAGATAACTTACATGGCATATTGGATTTTATGTCTAACCATTTTGGTGGAACTGTTGGTGCATGAAATTAGAACTCAAGCTCAAGAGGTTTCCTTTATATGGTTTTATTCTCATTCCTTTTACTACTTTCTATATAATTTTGAATTCCAATTTTGCTATTCTCTGTAAAATGATTCATTGCAACCCATGAGATGTTTTATTAGTAAAGGCACTAGTTTTCCTTTATTGTTGAGCTACATTCTTGATGAATATTCCTTGTAACAATTAATTCTCCCAATTTGATGAAATGTTTCTATTTAGAACCTGTGTATACTATATGGCGTTGAGGAATTTTCTTCAGCTCCCTTCCTTTTATAGTTCATATATCACCCCATTCAAGCATATTTTAAAGATCACACTATCCCCTGTTTTTGGGAATTTTATCCTTAAGGTCTAGTCAATCAAGTCTTCCATTGATTGACATGTTAAGATAAGTTACACCTAGGCATAATGTTCCTCCATATATTGGATGAGTAGGGAGATGTAACATCTGATACCTAGTATCCAAGTAAGTTTGACATAGATTGCAAAGTGAAGAAGTAGTCCATGTGATCCTATCTAGAGTCAAAAGTATATTTTTATTAACATCCACGTAATAAAGGAGAATTTTGATATGTGGTTTCTGTGTCTGCCACCTGAAAATTTTTCCATTAACTTAAGCATGATAGCTTATGGAAATAATGCATGAGAAGAAATTGAGGGCATTTTCGG
>JAOQMS010000005.1:18332841-18352315 GCA_027563885.1 Erythroxylum longipes
TTTTAAAGTATAATTGAACTAATCAATTTATCTTGATTTAATTAGAAACTAATATCTAATGAAACCCCCTTTTTAATTTTAACTAAACAACTTAGTTTGTGTAAAGTAGAAAGACTAATGAGGCTTTAGTCATTTAATAACCCTAGCTAACCCTTTAATAGCCCAAAGAGCCAAAAACTAGCCCAAAAAAACGTTTTTGGGCCCAAAAAATCCCGTCTGCACGCGCCAGCCTGGGATCAAGACTGTGTAGTGGCTGGCCCGTGCTGTGTGCACGCGCCAGCCACTGCTGGCCTTGTCAGATGGGGCGCGCGTGAAACCACGCGCCCTATCTTCTTCCTTACCACGCAGACACAGTTGTCTGCGTGTTTCTGTGATTTTTTTTTAACTATTCTATCATGCCATAATCCATCCCTTCCTAGTGTTATAGCCTTCAGACCATGTCAAGTTGTTTCGTTTCATGCAAATGATGGCAGTCCAAGTTGAAAACATCCAACAAAACCAATAAAACTTAAGAAAACAATTTTATAAGCAAGAGTAATAAACAACAAAACTTCACATATAATTAAGCGTTTCGTTTCCAGAACCAAAACTTTCGGTCTTTCTCAACAACCGTAAGACAACAGATGATTATTCAACCATGAAACGTGAATCAATACACATAATATTGATTGTCTCTGAAACATCTCTATATATACTGTTATTCACAGAAAATTTCAGTTCAAGAACAATCACAGTAATAACCAAACGTTTCCTTTACTATTGCTTCAGTTTCTTACTCTAAACCAGAAACAATTCTTTGAGAGGCATGAAAATACAAATCGTAAGAATAATGAGCATGCGGTGGGCTTGCTAAATAAAAACGTAAGCATGCATATCTAAAAACAAAAAACACAATCATGCTCTGATACCAATGTTAGAAATAACTAAGCAAGAACATAATCACTTAGATCATCTTAATCAGGATTATTTCATATGTATATAAAATAAAGAATCACATACTTGGATTCTTGTTGGAATTCCACCGATTAAAGTACACTGTTTATGTTCTGCAGAGAATTTTTGTTGTTCTGCTTCTTGAAGAGATACACCAGAAGATCTACTTCATCCTTTTGTTCTTTGGTTTTTAACATTCAAACAAAATAACTACCGTTGGTAGTTATTTAAAGAACAATGACTTAAAACCGCTCATGGGTGTAAATAATCCATTATCTCACCGAAAAACATAGTTATTTTTAGTTTTGGCAAACTAGTATTAGAGGAGTGATGGTCACTGGTCAGGGGGCCATTAGGTGAAGCTTCACCTACAGATTGCATCATAGTTAGGCTTGACGGATAAGGGGTCGGTAATAGTGGCGCAGAGGAATTAATAACAGGAGGAATAACAATCATGGGCTCAAGGCATTTTTCCAACCGTGCAACTCTAGATGTTAGATCAGTAAGAGTTTTCTGAGTGGAGTATGTCACCAAAAGATGTTGATCCATGGCTGTTGCATGGTGGTTCACACGATTTGTGCTTACTACTTTAACCTATCAAAATTTTTGTTAAAACTTTCCTCCGAGGTTTTATAACGAGTAGCCACTCCATCACCCATGAAATCTCTCAATGAAAGCGCCAATGTTGCACAAAATTAAAAGGAGAGTAGACAATAAAAGACTTGAGAAGGAGAGTTAAGAAGGCAGAGAGTCGAGAGAGAAAGGCCTGGACAAAATTTATCCCCTGCTCCATTCATTCTATCAAGTACATATAGATAGATTCTAACGGTTCTGGCCAATACCACATTGTCCGCTAGTACAACTCATCCTAGTAATTTCTAACTAATTCTTGATATAATCCTTTAACCATCTAAGTGGCTGACCCACCCTAGAGCCTCTCGTTCCTGATTGGGCCAAGCCACTACTATTGGTGAGCTGGTGTGCAAAACATGGTAGTTGACGATTCGACTAAATATTTAGAGACCACAAGAGGATATACAACTTAAAATGTAAATTTTAAATTCAAATCATATAAAACAGCTGTGTATTGAAATTTATTACCCGTAAAGGGCCAGTCCACTACAAAGTGTTAAAGGATGTGCGTACTAAATTTCCGGTAACATATACATTGCAAGTGATAAAAACTATGCTAATGGCGCTATAACGGTCACTTAGATTTCCCTAAATACAAGAAAATGTCATCTTTCAAATTGATGGAAACTACTTCATGGCACATCCATTTTGTTGAGGTAATAATAAGGTTCAGATAGCGAATAAGTGCAAAATCTGCAAAAACTCAGCCTGGGGCTGCATTTAGGCGCTTGAAGGCTCGGATGTAGGGGTATTTTTCTTTTAACCAATTGATCAAATTTTCACAACTCCGCCTTAGACTCTACGTCTTGCTCCAGCAGTTTATCAGGTACAGAATTCTGCGCAACAGGTTCTTGAGGATCCACTGCCTCACCTAAGATTTTTGCAGTGAATCGTCTTGCTTCCAAGTCTAGGTCTACCCACTCTGAAATAATTCTTTTTGCACCCTGAGAGAGAGAGAGAGAGAATAGAAAGGCATATATAATAAGAACGACAACGATGCAAAAATGACTGCTTAAGAATATTTCTGAACCAGTTGGCAAGGATATGTTACCTGAAGTTTGGGTTCTTTTGTCATAGGATTGTTGCAAAGATCAATAGTTTTCGCCCTGGATTTTGTAGAATTACCACACCACGACTCACACCATAGCCATTCTTGGGGTAAAGAAAAAATAGGCACCGTATGCTGTGCATAGTTTGGAAGATCCTGGAAAAGAACATTTTATGCGCATAGTAAAGGGCAAGACTTTGTACTATAGAAATTGAATACACAAAGTTGAAGGCAGTAGTTATAGGCGCATATTATGAAGCCCTAACATGATCTCAAAACCCTGGAAGAGAATACACAGTTCTAGCACATTATGCAGCAAGCAGGAATAGAAATAATACAACTTCCTGAACGCCAAAGCAAGCAGAGATTAATTCTAATCTATAAAAATGACATTCTGAAACTTGAACCAACCAAGATGGGAAGGCAAGAAATAACATGATAGCAACATATTTTGACTCTGAATCTCATCAAAAGCCTCCAGTTAGCTTTCCAAAATGAGATAGTTCTCTTAAAATATATTTGTTAAAAGCCTTCCAATAGTTTCTTTTTGACAGAATTTTTACTCTACCGGAGTGGTTCCTAAGCCTCTGTTTTGGGCCAATTCTGATGATGATGAAGTTAACCTCTCGACCTTTTAAAATAGAACTCAACCTTATACTAAAACATTTCCATTATACTAAAATGTTCCTTAGCAAGATAGCCTAATTAAGAATATGTGAGGTTATCATCCATGTAGCAGAGTACAGATTCAGCAATTGACTCAAGTGTATCCAGGTAATAAAAATATAGCAAATGTCATGATATATTCTTAAAGGACTAAAAGTCAGTAAGAAGTTATAAAGCAACAGCAAGCCCATAAACTCACCTGATCGAGATTTGACAAACTATTTGGATCCTTGCTCAGGGTTTCATAAAATACTCTTAGATTATCACCTGCTGCAGTTTCTCGAAATTTTACCAAATCCACAACATATAATGCACTGCATCAAATATAGTAGATGTCAAACCATGTCTGGCTGGAGTATTTTGAGAAACTAAGTTGAGAAGAAGAGCAATCAGTTCCCTACCTAATATGGTATGGTTTCCCCCTGAGATGTTCTTTCCAGAAACCCTAATTGGCACAAGGTAAGCCAAGTGAGCAAGCAAAGTTGTAATAGAAGATAACTGAATGAGAAACTGAGCAGCAACAAGTGAAACATTAGATAGCTGAATAAGAAAATAAAGACATAATGCAATACATACTTGTCTCCAAAATCGATATCCATCCATATCCTTGTTATTGTCACAGAATGGTGTGTATGCAAAAGGCCTTCCTTTTATATTCATGTCATATAGTTGTCCCATATCTGCTCGTACTACCTGATCTGCATCAACAAATATAACCTACACCAGAACAAACCAAAATAATTAATGCAAGGATGTGGAACTTGAAGTTAGCAGCACTTGGAAAAACAAATGTATTCCATACCTTCTCCAAAGAAAGAGGAAAGATAACATCAAGAAACAAAATTTTATATGCCCAAATAATCCGCTGCTTCTCTTTCTGCTTATGCAACCATGTAGGCCATTTATAAGTGATCAATTCATATTCAAAACCATACTCCTGTGCCATATGTGGGAGCACGTCCTGAATGTTTTTAACAGCCAAAACAGTCCATTCAGGTAAAAATATAAAATAAGTTGAAATTAGACAGAATCAGTTGAGATGATATAAAGTAAACCTTAAATACAGGAGAGAGATAGTTCTTTATGAACCAAAATTTCACCGGACGATTGGTATTCTTTAAGACACTCAGAATCATGATTTTAAGGAAGCGTTCATACCTGCAAAACAAGAAAACATCATTGCATCTGGGTTTGTACAAGCGAGCAAGCAAGAATTTGTTAATAAGCAAGTGGGTGAACAATCTATGGCATGGATTTGTGGTTAGTATGCTAGATCACCACACTTTTTCTAATATTGCTTTTTTAATTTATCGGATAACAGATACAAATCACTCACCTAATGCATGTGCAGGTTTGGACTCTAGTAAACAGTGAACTAATTCTACCTCCATGGACATCAAACTCATCCAGTGGTTCAACATTTTATTGATATCATGAACATTAAACAGAAGATGATCATTATCCACAAGATAATTCTCATTTAAAAAGTTCCGGAGGAAAGCTTTCAGGAAATTAAATCATCTGAACAAGGGATCAGGCGGGAGAATGCATGAAAGAAAACAAATTGTGAGGTTCAAAAAGAAGATTGGCAATTTGAACCCTCATGGTGCTGAAATGGTCAGGTTCAACTCTTGGTTATGCTCTTCAATTAAAAATCTAAGCTTGGTGAGAACAAGATTGTAAGCTTGACCCTGGCCATCAGCCCTGATTCAACCAACAAAACCTTGATAGCTGCATCAAGCCATAGACAGCCTCAAGTGCATCAATAGTATCTTTCCTTCTTGTTGTTTGTTCCTGTTACTCCTCACATTATTGACAAATTAAAGCTCCATATCTTCCACTAAATAAAGGTTCAACAAAAGTTTGGATGTTCAACCTCTTTTCCTTCTTTTTTAAATTGAAGGATTTGGCAGCATCATTACCCCTGGACTTCCACAGTAAATAGGTATCTTTAAGTTTGGTTGTGTTTCAGATTCACATAGTGGAGTACATTTAGAAAGGGATTTTCTTTACGCTTCCTTAAAACAAATATCATCAACTAATAATAGTTCTCAAAAGCAGGTTTTGGTACCTAAGAGCATTGTTTTAAAGTGCTAGCAAAAATAAAGTCTTTATTATCAAGTACATGATTTTCCCTCTGGAGATATGTCGATCTGAAATAGTAAAATGTGGAAGGATATATGCACCATCTTAGACATAATAGCAACATAAGAGAGAGATTGATGTCAAAGATTTAATTCAATCAGATAAATCAACAAAGAACAGAAGACTTACAGATGTCCAGAAGCAACAGAAAAGATATTGATCATTGTTCCATGCTGCCCTTTCCTGTTTTCCTGGAGGGGTGGATATCAAAATAATCACAATTAGGAGCATAGGCATCAAGGTAAGTACACAGGATTGAACTTGATGTCCAGATAAATATATTCTGTAACTCAAGAAAACTTGGGAGCTAGTTCAAATAATATGTAATGATACCATATGGTAATTAGGTGAAATAATCTTAAAATTTAAATGACAGCTGATATTTCAACATAAATTTCCTAATTATAAAAAAGAATTCAACACAATTATCTTGTGATATTACTAAATCCATATGCTCAACATTAAATACATGAAATATTCAATTCAGTAATCCAGAAACGAAATGGGTAAAGTGCCAATAATTGGAAGACCAAAAAAGAACACAGAAGACAGAGAAACATTATGAAAATGAAAGCTCACCACCGAATTCTTGTTAATGCTTTTTGATTGGCCACTATTACCAATAAACCCAGAAGCCCATTTCAGTAAATTAGAGTTCCAACTAGTATGACTTCCCTACAAAAAATTTCGAAGCATTAAGGATGCAAATCTTAAGTTCATTTACCTAAATTGGTTGAAATTTTGGACAAACAAAATACTTATTAGGAAAACTATAAATGAACTCACTTGAGCGTTCCCATGAGAGTGTTTATCAACACTAGGGACCAGCAACTTCTCATGCTCCATGCCCCTTTTTTTAATAACTTCCAAATGAACTACTTTACCCCTCAAATCATTTACAATGATACACTTTGACAAAGGCCTGTTTTCACTGCCACCAGTTTCTTCCTTCAGAACATAAAGATCAGAGCTTCGGCCTGGAGCAAGTTGCAGGTACCATACCCCCGGGGAAACTTTCATTTGCCAATATCCTAAATTGGCCATCACCAGAGTATCAACCAAGTGAGGTATATTCTTGGTTCCAAGAATGAGCTGAAGACCTTGGGGAGGATCATGATCTTTCTCGGAACAATGACCTGTACAAAGCAGGACATGAAATCAGGAGAGTTAGTATTCATAAGTTTATCTCTTCAAAAGCAACTGCAAATTCTGTGAAACATTGATCTTTAAGTTAAATGGAAGAGAACAATCATCTTACCGGTTAGAATAAGTGCTTCGAGCTCAAAAACAGCTTGCAGTGTCCTTGTGTCACCAACATTCTCAAGCAAAATATTATCTAAATCATGGCTGCAGCATTTGACCAAATGACAGCTTCTTAAACTTCAATACAATAACATGAAAGAAGTGTAGTATCTCACTAACAAAGGAAAGAACATACACTGCAAGAACAGGCTCAACAAGCCATGGCTCAGGCACATCAAGATTCATGGTAAGGGTTTTTGACAGTGGCATATTTGCAAAAAAAGCTTTGGGTCCATTTATTGAGTAATCTGTACCACTGAAGTCATCCTGAGAAATGAAAACCCAACTAAGAGAAGAAACATAGTAACTGAAAAGTACATCTCAGAATCAGATGTATACCATGGTTGGAACAACATATCTGTAGAAGTTCTTCAGAGGTAGATCAACAAGAGAACTCTGCATCAAGTTCACATCAGAACAGGAAATAATAATATGCAACGTTACTAAATAGATTAGCTTACCAGTGGTAATACAGCAAAAAAAAAAAAAAAAGAAAGAAAAACTACACATCATAGACATTGCCTTATCAAATGCAGTACAGGCTTCATATTCTTCAAATGTAATTGAGTATTCTAACCATTCTTTTAATTTTAAACTGGGATTAATCAGATAATTAAGCATCTATTTTTCAAACGTTCTACCCTGTTCAGCATAGAGGCAGAATCATATATTATTATTTTCAGGTTTTAGGCCCCCATTCAGAATGCATTTAAAACAAGATGCACTAGTTCCTAGGATTTCCTCAAAGATAAAGAATAAAAGATAAATTGAATACAAGTTCATCCACCTCAAGCATTTTGCAATCAAAATGCAGCATCATCTGTTGATTTTCATTAACAGTGCTAGCTATACGACATCCATTATGTTAACCTCTGGATTCAGATAGATTAAATGAAATGTCATAAAATCTAAAAACCAAAGAAAATTACTCATCAAACTATTCCTGCAGCAGATTACACCATTATAAGCACAAATGATACCAAATATACAGCTTATTGACGCCAATATAGAATTCCTCGTTGAAGGAGACAAAATATTGACAAATATACTCAAGATCTATAACAGCCTCAGTTCTTCTACAAGCCAAGTGCAAAATCTACTGCTGAATCGACCACTACATTAGTTGAAAAGAATGACAGTGAATCAGTCAACAAAACAAAAATCTTCCTGGACTTCAAAAGAATAAAAAATATATTTTGTTTACCACAATCAATAAATACTTTGTTACTTTATACAATTTTAATCTTTTCGGACTTGTTACTTCGTTATTGAAGTTGGGCTTGTTAATTCGTTATTGAAGTTGGGCTTTTACTTATGCTTAGTTGATTCTTTGATTTTGTATATCGGTGCTTCCATACGATGCAAATCTTATATATCAGAAGCAGGGCAGTCAAATTTAGTGAACTAGACCAACCTTTGTCTATTCCTACCTCAAATTTATCCTATCTATCATTATGCTCTGCCTAGGTTTTCACTTATCTTTCTTCCACACACCTATGAAATGATGGATAATGTTCACAAATTCCTTAATGTTAATGGTCATACAAAGGTCCAGACACATAGGTAGACAAACATCTACATGGCATAGATCACAGCGATATAATGCCAAAGAGAAACTTGCAATTTTGCCTCACCATAGGATTCAGCACAATTCTCAAGCTTGGTTGAACATACTTCCTCAGAACTCTTAGGAGGGAAGCCACCCTCTGACCAATTGAACTTAAAGGATCAAGCACAGCATCAATATGAACACTAGAAGTTTCATCACCTATAATGACAGCACTGGACATAAAATAAGCCTTAAATGAGTCACAATATTTTTAGGCCAAAATTCATTGTCAATCAGAAATGCAGCGTAAGAGAATTTAGAAAATCTGATTCCATAGTTAAGAACATAAAGGACGCAGCAGCTAATTCACAGCAATCCTAAATTTAATTCATAATTATCTCAACCCAGCTTCTTGAGCATGAAATTAAAATATGCAGGTATCAACTGAATTATGAAACAGGATTGAAATACTCGAGTTGTAATAAATCAAATTACATAAGATTGGAAAGGAAACAAAAGGCAATGTTTGTGATCTAAAACTAAAGATAAAAGACATAGAATGAACTATCACAAAACCAGTATCTTTAAAAAAAGGATAGAATAGAATGTTTATATAAGGGTACTGAGACCATCCACCAATAAGAAGGGTGTTTTTTAATACTAATTCAAATGTTTACTAAATGTCACCAGAATAGAATATGTTTTAAACAGAAAATCAAAAGAAAAAAAAAAGGGGGGAAGAGAAAAGAGTGTCAGTATTCCATCCATGTGTGATCTCCATTCATCATCGTGTGTGTGTGTTTGTGTGCTTCATTCATCATTCTGTTCTCCACAGTACTGCTTCAGTTTGGTTGGCTTTGTCAGAAAATATTTTGATGAGTGCGCAATTCTGCTTTTGTTTGTTTGGCTTTGTCAACGAGTATATTGGTGACAAGCCATGTGTTGTACACAAATTACTTCTTGCAACTTCAAGTTTTAGTCAATTTAAAGATCAATCTGTTGATTAAAAGTTCCTGAGATGGTGTTATTCTAGGTGAATCTGCAATTCTGAAATTTTGTTCCAACTGAAATCTTGGAATTTCTTTAGTTCTAAATCAGCTTTAGAAGAATTTAGTTGGCTAACCTTTTGGTAGTGACTGATCATTGCAGAAATTTCTCATTGCACTATGGCTACTGAAGAAGTTAAAGCATCTGATGAAAGTCATGAAGTGGCAGTTGAAGGACAGCTATGGAAGAGGAGATGCCAGCTTTAATAACTAACCATACATGTTTGTTTGCCCCCATTTGAACAAGCTATTGGCTGTGAATGAGTATTTATAGTGAAACTAATTCTGATGGCTATTTAACTCAATTGAGGGCTCCGTCAGTGGCTAAAGTTTATGCTCAAGTTTATGGCGTTCAATATTTGGATACTTTTTCTCCAATTGTTAAACCAGCTTTTCTTAGACTAATTATCTCCGCTGCAGCCATTCATCATTAGCCACTTTATATATCAGATGTGAAGGATGCTTTCTTACATGGAGACTCTCAAGTGGAGATATAAACGGAGCAACCTTCTAGATTTGTTACTTGGAGAGAATCTATCAAAGTTTGCAAGCTAAAAAGGTCTTTATATAGATTTAAGCAAGCTCTAGCATGGTTTGAAAGTTTAGTAAGGTGGTGACTCAATGTCATCATATCCAATCTCACAGAGATCATTCCATTTTCTCCAAGAAGTTAAGTTCAAGAATTACTGTTTTATATATTTATGTGGATATGCAAGGGGATATAGTCACTTAAGGAATATTTTCAAAAATAATTTCAAACAATTAGATTTATCAACAGAGCCAAACCTGTTGGCAAACTCAGTTACCTAGCAACCACTAGTCCCTATATAGATTTTCCAATTGGTGTAGTATGTCAATTTATGCGTCTCCTCGAAATACTTCAAATATTTGAAGAAAGCACTAGGTTTGAGTCCATTGTGTAGTAATTATGGACATACTCAAATATATGGATACTTTGATGTTGATTGGACTATATCCCTAACAATTAAGGGTCTACTACAGGATATCTGTATTTGTTGGGGTTATCTATTTTCTTGGTTTCTATAATCTAGTTTCTTGGAGTTACGAAACCATTCACCCAAAAGCTTAAGTTGATAGGTGAGGCACATTGAATAGATTATATATTACTTCGACATGTCCCTCTCACATGCAAGAGTGGGAAAAACACAATATACCATAAATCCATCAATAAACACCTCACACTATAAACTCATTAGAAATGAGGATGGCAGAATCCAAACTCAGTGACCTTTTGGTCTCAAGGCTATGATACCAAGCTAAATTTTTATTTAATCTCCATTAGAAGGAGAGGTTTTATATACAAGAGGGCTCTTTTATATAAACCACTCCTCCCAAAATAAAGGTTAATGAAAAATTTAATATGGTATCAAACCCACTCCTAGCACACATAGATGTCTAGTCTTGCAAACATAATGTGTTAGATATCCATTCTAAGCATGAGGGGGTGTAGAACTAAGGATGGTTTATATACATGAATGATCACATAACATAATGCCCTAAGGTTTTAAGTGAAGATATGATGTAAAAGTCCTCGTGTATATCACTCCTCTTACGAAATAGAGGCTTCCAAAAATTTAACATGGTATCATGCAAACTTCACGCACCAAATGTTCATTTTATAAGCATGAGGGGGTGCATTAGAGTTGTTAAATTCCCGCTCAATTAGGAACAAAGAGTAAGGATAGTTTACATTTAAGAGTTGACCTACAACCCAATACTTTAAGGTTCTGGGTGAAGATATGGTGCTCCTCTTGCATATAAATCAGTCCTCCTCTTAAATGGATATTAAATAAAAATTTAACATGGTATTAGAATCTCTCCAGTTTGATGTTGGGCTTTCCCACAAATTTTTATTCTTGTGGGCATCCACCAATGTTTGTTCCTACAAACTTCACGCACCAAATGTGTATTCTGGAGCATATGGAGGTGGACTAAAGTAGTTAAGTTTCCACATCAACTAGAAACAAAGATTAAGAATGATTGATACACAAGAATATCTATAACTCAATGCCTTAAGGTTGTGGTCGAAGATTTGAGTCTCCTTGTATATGAATCATTCCTTCTTTCCAAGATGGAGAATTATGAAAAACTTGACACTTGGAAAAGTAAAGAGTAGCTTGCGGTTTATAAATCTAGTATTGAATCAAAGTATAGATCAATGTGAATTGATGTTGTTAAAGCAAGTACTTAAAGATATAAAGATTGAAGAAAGTAAATACTTAAAGATATTAAGATTGAAGAAAGTGAACTTATGAAATCATCTTGTGATAGTCAAACAACTATAAATATCACTTTAAATTCAATATTTCATGAATATACAATGCATATTGAACATGATTGTCATTTTATTAGAGAAAAGATGTAACAAGGATTGATTGACATGTTAGAAGTGGAGAGCAAGTTGTTGAAATTTTTTTTACTAAATCATTGCATGGGTCTAGGATGTAAGTTCTTTTGCCATCATAAATATGTATGCTCCAGAGGGAATAAGAAATAATGAGTAATAGTTATAACAGTTGTTAACTATATTCGAACCATATTAGAAAGTAGCATAATTCTAAATTGACTATATATAAAGGGTATTAAGACCCTAAATCAATAAGTAGGGACGCCTTGTTACCAATTTCAATGTTTACAATTTATATATGTCATTTAGTGGTGGTGGCCAAGGCTAGGCTCGAGCCTTATCTTTTTTTAAAAATCGAGCCTCAGGCCCCAAAACCCGAAACTTATATGGAAGATGATGTCTTTTTTTGGCAAAACGGCGCTATTTTTCATTTTTTAATTTAAAAAAATTTTGGGCCAAGCCAAGCCTGGCTTGGGGCTGCCCAAATCCAGTTGGGTTCAGGCTCAAACTTGGGCTTTAATATCAGGCCAGATCAAGCCTCAGGCCTAGACAGGCCCAACCCAACCCGGCCCATTGCCACTCCTAGCCATTGATGTCACCACTTAGAAAAAGTATATCTATCAAAAGTTTGTTGGAGAAAATGAATAACAAAGAAACATTTCCACTGTAAAGAGACAAGAACAAGCTCCAACCTGTTTTCAGCACTCAAAATCTCAAACCGTGCACTTTCAGAACTTCGATCCCTTGTAGCCATTGCCGATGATACTGCCATGATAATGTCGCTAAAAAATTTGCTGCCAATGCCATAAAAGAATTGCATAAATGTTTGAATATACCATGAGAAGTAATATCTCAAACTGCATATTATGCTAAACCACATATATGATGGGACGTTAAATGACAAAATGACATTTAGAAACTGATCTTCCTTCAGCATAAAATGACCTTTGTTGCAGAAACCGGTGGATTGAAGGCAAAAATATGGAGATTATTCACTCATCAGGAGTGATCCATGCAAATATTCATTAAAGCCGCATTTAGCAAAACATTTCTATACTGTCTAGTCAACCAGACTAGCATCTACTCCTTTCACCACATCCATATTACAAACAAGCACTTCAGCTAAGTGGAAAGAAATTCAAATACTAAAGATGCAAGATTCATAAAGAATTAAAATTGGGATAAGAAAATATTAGTAGATCTTAAGTTTACAAATAAACACCTCAAAGAAGAGTCTAAACAATTTAACAACTACTCCACTGTCAAAAATTTGCACAATTTCTGAACATATGCACAATGGAAAGCATAAAACCGACACTCTGCTAAAAGATTATGCTTGGAAGAGGGAACACTGGAGGTTACAATGAGAATCTGAAGGACAAAACCAGCAAACCTTGTGAGCAAATCGGGGTCTATGTCCTGCCACTGCACCTCTTCAATGATTTCCACAATGTGCTTTATTCTTTTTTTAAATTCTACGGACTCCAGAAGTTGTATATCATGGCTCAAAATAGTGTTTTCATCACTAGAAAAAATCACCTGCCCCATATGAAAACAAGTATAATATATTTGCAACAAGCAGGCTTTCTTGCAAATAAAACAAAAGAACCGTCAAAAAGTTAAATGCAGCTGTAGCCAGCTCCATAATTGTTCATTCAGGGAATCGAAGGACACACCCTTCCATTTGTAATGACAGCATTAACGCCAGATTCTAGCCCAATAAGCCTGTATAAAAATTGTTCCACCTGCACATCATTGCTTTTTCATGTATCAAATTTTCCAACAAAAATAAAAGATGATGCTAGATATATTGGAAATTATACCTAAAGATTAGAAAGGAAACAGAAAATATGTAATGTCCATGCATTCAGATGTAGAAGAATTTTAGTGCACAGGTAACTTGCAGCCATATACCTCATTCAAATGGTTCATCATCTTCTCAGTTGAAAACTCAGGAAGGCTGGATTTGTAGGCATTCAAAGGTAAATCATTGGCATCAGCAAGCTCATAGACTTTCTCTATAAATGCTTCTCGGCTTTCAACTGCTACAGAAGAAGCAACAATGTACTTTTGCTCATAGAACGAGCACAGATGGTCCAAAAATTTCAATACAGATTTTTTATGACTACATGATAACAAAGTAGTCAATAGTCAGCATCAAGTACATTATGTCATATGTAAATAAACAAAATCATACATAAAGAATGCTACAAACCTATAAGTTGAAGCAGTGATTTCAAAAACCTTAGCTAAAAGGAGTTTTGGTAAATCAGTAACTTGTTTGCCAGTAAATAGGAGACCTAACCTAGCAACTTTAGATCCCTTAACCTGCATCCAGACATATATAGCAAGTGGTCATGACTAATTTCTGAGTAGTGATAAATAGGAAAACAATGATTAAGGTTTAGATGTTTATTGTAAAAAACAACCAGATAACGGATTCCTTCATGAAGCAATTCGATGCCCTTCCTTGTCGTTATGTCAACAGCAAGAAGATGAGTTACAGGCTTCAAATCATTTACGGCTGAAATAGTTCAATAATTAGAAAGAATAAGATACCTCAATAAATTTTCAAAAGACCAAATTTTAGTGCAGATATCATATAGCAGAAATAATGAGATATTACGATAAATTTTCAAAAGACAATTTTAGTACAAACGTCATATTTCTCAACAAATTTCTGCTTACTATCAGGAGAATGCAGGTAGTTAATATCACTAATTACTGTCTCCCCAAGCATGGTTGGAGCCAAAGAAATAAATTTGGGCTTGGTCTTGCCATCTGTAATGATCTGTAGTTGAACATCAGCAGAAAACATTGTGAAGATTACAAAAACAGAACTATGTACAACCATTCCAAATACAAGAACGTGGAACACAAAACAATTAAGGGAATCACCTGTGGATTATAGCGGCCAATACCACTTTCTGAAAGAAATTTGTCCAAGACATCAGTGTGAGAAGTTATATGACCGTAGTAAACCTGCTCTTGAATTCTAGGGAGCTCATCATTCATGGCATTCATAAGAGTATCCTGGGGGGGAAAATCATTATTGTGAGCTAAAGAAGAGAAACAAATTTGCATCAATAAAACACCAAAAAATTAAGTTCCAATTCCCGAAAAAACAATCAGAACAAGCACAAGCTGAAACAAGCCAGCTTACAAATTTTTGGCCCATTAACTTGACAAAATGTAAGGGAACTTATACCTCATGTGTTCTTTTCAAAGGAGAATTTTCAATCAAGGAAAGTCAACTTTAAGAAAAACAAACACAAGCTTTGTCTCAATAATCAACTTGCATCATACTGAACAGTTTGTATGAATTTCAAATGGAAGAGATCCAAGAAATATCGGAATTTCTCATATGCTGTAAACATAAGCTCAAGCAAAGGAATATCAAGTCAGATAAATTTTAGATTTGTAAGCATTACCTCGCTAGTATCAAGGACAAGGCCATTCATCAAGAGACAACATCTCATCTTGCCCAAACCCAACTTATTGACAAACAGGGAGCTTTCTTCAGTCATTTCTTTAAAAGGTAGCTCCTGTTCTACTTTTAGCAATATATCCTGAGGAGGTGTTTTTGCCTTTGTCCTTCATAAGCATGGTTAAAACTTTTTTAAAAGGTCACATAACGTTGAAAAAATGAATCCAAAGTTCTCTAAAGTAGGCCCCAAAGAATAGAGCTCTTAAGTAACAACTCACTGCAAAAGTAAACAAAGTAACAAAAATGTTTTGAACTCACAAGATAGTTTCCACGAATGCCCCTTCCACATGGTGAACTTCAGGAGCATCATCCACGAGATCTGCTGACTCGACACGTAGCTTGTTGACCTGGAAATATTTGTAAAATAAACACTGCTTATTCATATTGAAACTTGCTAAAAAATCCGAATACCTCATTATCCAACAAAGCCAGCAACCAACATAAAATGCAAGGATGGTTAGGACAATCATTCAATTTAGACAAGGTCATGTCTCTGTCATTTAAAGTTGACCAATAGCTTCAAATGTTTTCAGTTCAAGAGCTTTTTTTTTTATAAAAGTTTTTCATGCGTGTGGGATATTCAATGCTTAACTCTTGCTAAGCAGATCGTAAGAGAAATAACATATAAAGCAAATCCTTCAACATTCAAAATAATAGGTGCATTCAGAGCTCATAAAAAAGATTCTTTGCAGCAGATAGATGCCATTTCTAAATTGTACTCACATATACAAAGCATAGAAGAATTCTGTAATCTAGATTCATTTGATTTTCAGAATTATCCAAATTCATTTGCAACTCCAGCAAATATCACCCTGTGGCTTCAAGTCCAAGATTTTTCCAACAGTATCCAGAAAAGGTTTACCTCTAGGCAAATAAAACATCTCATTTTTTACATAATCATCATCATTCACGACAAAGAAAACTTTAGGATTTGATCCCAACATGCAGGAAATACAGGCAACAAGTAAACAGAATGACTATATTGGTTCTATTAGACAAAGAAATGTTGAAATTGTATATATGACTAAGATTGCAGCAAAACTCTTACATTGCTCAGAAATTGGAAAGCTGTTAACGTGCCATAATTTTCTTTGATATACACAAAAAGACTTATGATCTGCAAGGCAAATTGTAGCACTATAAGAATCATAATCTTAAGAGGCAATGAATAAATCCACAAGTGTAGACAGCAAAGGACTATCATCTGCCTATACGCAAAGATTGATAGTTAAAAAAGTAAGAATCATTAGAGAAAGCACATTATTGTTTTGAATTCTATTCACTAGAGCACCTAGCAACACTTATTTATAGATGTTGAACAAGGGTCAAGAACTATTCAGACAAGATATGTTTAAAATGAGGTGGCATACAACATATTGATTGACAATGTAACAAACATTTTTAGGACAAAGAAATAGTTTTTAAAAAATACAAGTGCATGGGTCATATTCATGAAGTCAATAGTTTCAATTTTTTCATTACTTTCTTATATGTAATCGTTGGTTACAATATTCTATATAGAGAAAAAATGATTAAGCCACAATTACTATATCTGTTTTACCATCACTTCACATTTGCATAAACATAATTAACTCTTCTGGGACTAGGATTAATAAAAAATTACCAAATAACTATAGTATACATCTTAATTATTCTACATCTTTATACATACATATATATGTTGGTATGAAAATGGTTAGGAATGAAAATTGGTTTTGTTAATTTGTTAATTATTTTCCTTAAATAAGGAATTAAAATTTTTTATTTTTAGATTCTCCTTGTTGGCTTGGGATTCAAGTCAATTAAAGAATAATGACAATCATTATCAAGGTAGGATTCCATTTTTATACAAGTATTTTAAGTTAAAGTCCTTATTTACATAGGATATGCATTAAGAAGGTAAAAGCTATATGGGATTGAATGTTTCAATTCTAAGGAAGAGGAGAGCGCTTTCAGGTTATGAATTTCAACGAGAGAGTATAATGCTTTCTAATCTAAGAAGTGTTTCTTAGATTCTAAGAGTGATTTCTATACAATAGGTGTGATGCCTAGTTCCTTATTAATCCTCATGTGATTTCTAAGAGTTGTTAGAATGAAGATAGTAATTTTTAGGTAAAGCATTTTGAATATGCCTTCCTGATTTGAACTTAATACGGAAACTTTCAGATATACTATATTTCATTTAGCTCTTCTTTTTAGTATAAGATTATGTTCCCTTTTCAATTTCCAATGAACATGAAAGCTGCCATTTGTCTGTCCTACATCATTAAGACACTTGGGCATATATACATAATGGGAAGAACGTGCTTGAGAACCAGTGAATTTAAGACCTAGGCGTTGTTTGGTTGGCATCGATTCTTGCTTTGGAAAGTAATATTTTTCCTAAAATTTATATTATCACGTTTGGCTCATTTTTTTTAGTAATTAGGAAAGTAAAAACTTTCCCAATCTAGAGAAAGTAGTAGCACTTTACTTGGATTCTAAATCCCATCACCCCTTGGTATTTAGATTATTTTCCTCAGGAATTTAACTTAAAAAATACGCTAGCCAATTCAACCATTTCTTCTCTCTTAACTATATGACAATTCTTTTATAAAACCCTACCACCTCTTCAACTATTCTTATTGTTCTCCCGCTATTCGATTTTCCTACGGATACTTGGTTACTGGGCATGAATATCACAAGTTCCCAATTTGTAACCTCTTGGAGAAGCTTGTCCGACCCATCTGTTGGTTTGTACTCGTTGAGGCTAAATTACGATGAGTTTCAACTTGTATGCAACAAAACTTTTGTTTACTAGAACACCGGAAACTGGACAGGAGCCGCATTCTCCGGTGTACCGGAAATGACTATACAATGACACAGCGGAAGTAGTTAGGTAGAGATTTTAGGTTAATCTCGGAACCAAATCAAAGCATAAAACTTGGGATTTAATCAACAAGAGAAGACACACTCTCTCTCAGGAAAATTTCCTACAGAAACTTTATTAAAGTAATGTTTTTCGGGGTCCTAAAACATCTGTGAACCCTCCCTTTTATATCCCTAACATGGTACATAAGAGTCCTAATTCTAATGTGAAAAGAATTTATTGAAATCCTTTTCTAAAGATAACTTATTTTAGTTTTCTTGGTGGACAAGAAAACCTTCCTAATTAGGAAACTTAAAATAAACTAAAACAGAAACAAATCCTAATAGAATAGGTAAACAGAAACAAATCCTAATGGAATAGGTAAACAAAAACAAATCCTAATAGGTATATAACAACAAAACAAATCCTTATGGGTTCAGTCCTGCATTAGTCTCCTCCACTTGAAAAGAACTCTGACCTCGAGTTGTCATTAGGATAGAGCTCTTCTTCTCCATGAAAATCATAGACATCAGCGACATTAAAAGTCTTTGAAATTCCCATCTCTTCAGGCAGATTGATAACATAAGCATTGTCGTTGATTTTATGTAGTATCTCATAAGGACCATATTTCTTCGGCTTCAATTTGTTGTAGGTTCCAATAGGGAAATCTTTCTTTCCTTAAGAAAATCATCACTTTGTCACCTTCTTGTAAAGTTTTAGACTTCCTGTGTTTGTCGGCTTGTTCTTTATGTTTGGCATTAGTCCTTTCAAGTCTCTCTTGAACCTCCTCTTGCACAGTCTTCACTTGTTTGGCCATATTTTCAGTTGCTATGCTTAAGTTTGGTAACTTGGGAAATTTTATCAGATCAACAATACTCTTTGGAACTTTCAAGTATTGGTAGGAAAATGGTGATCTACCAATAGCACTATGGACCACGCTATTGTACGCAAACTCAGCTTGAGCTAGAGCTAAATCCCATTGCTTAGGCTTGTCTCCACAAATACTCCTCAATAAATTTTCAAGAGTCCTATTAAGTGACTCAGTTTGACCATCTATTTGTGGATGAGCAGTGCTACTAAAGTTTAAAGAAGTATCAAACATCCTCCACAAAGTTCTCCAAAAATGACTAAGAAACTTTGAATCTCGATCAGATGTAATGGATTTAGAAATTCTATGCAATCTTACCACTTCTTTAAAAAAAAGCATAGCCACATTAGATGCATCGGCAGTCTTCTTACAAGCAATGAAATGCGCCATCTTGGAAAATCTATCAACCACTACAAAAATAGAATCAACTCTCCTTAGTGTTCTAGGTAATCCAAGTACAAAGTCCATAGACAAGTCCTCCCAAATATCTTCCGGGATAGGGATTGGCATATACAAACCAGTATTCTGGGATCTTCCTTTAGCAGTCTGACAAACATAGCACCTTGTCACAAAGTTTCTAA
>JAOQMS010000005.1:18352415-18367678 GCA_027563885.1 Erythroxylum longipes
AATAGGTAAACAAAAACAAATCCTAATAGGTATATAACAACAAAACAAATCCTTATGGGTTCAGTCCTGCAGTGTACAATATATCTATGAGTTCCACTTGGCTGACCCTTTTACGGAAACGGCGTCCTTTTGGTATATCGAGACGACATTGGATAGTGCACTGAGGCCTCCACTGACGAGGTTTAAGCTGGACGTTAATGGCCAGTTGAAACAGTACACGTGGTCACAGCAGATAGAGAACTGGAACATGTGTTGGTCGAAGCCTGAAACCCACTGTAAAGTGTACGGTTTGTGTGGTAATATGGCTGTTTGTAATAAGTCATTGTTAAAGCCTTGTGTTTGTCTTCTTGAGTTTAGTCATGTTGATGATCATGAATGGGAAACTAGGGGTTACTCTGATGGTTGCAGTAGAGGGACTAAGGATTCATGTGGAGAGACTAATGAATTTAAGTAGCTTGGTGTTTTTGGGTTTAAAGGAGTAGTTATGGAATCACTTGTGGGGAGTAGTAAGAGTAATTGCGAGAGACCTTGTTTGAGTAATTGTTAGAAATGTTATATGATTAGAATATTATAAATGAAAAAAATTAGCATTTAATAATATAACTTGTACTACAAATTAACATTATTTAACGATTTCAATTTTTATTCGGTTTGTAATGATATAATTGGAAACACAAGTCAAAAATTAACTTACATTCCATGAAATATTGTTGCATACCAAACACTATAATAAGAATCCACCTAACTTTTATTATAATTCTTATGAGTATCTAAACATGTGAATATCTTTACTTTCCATAGATTTATTTCCCGAAGAATCAGATTCCAAATTTAATTTACTTTTCCACCAACCAAACGGGGCCCTAGGGTTTCTTTAAATAAGAAGGAAAATCAAGAGAATTAACGTCAAAGAACATAGAGGAAGCACATACCAAACCAGACAGATCGTCAGTTTGTCCATCATTCTTCATAGTAGATAAATTGAGGCCATTGGGTTGCTTCTCTGTCTCCTTAATGAACTTCATAGAATATAGTATGAGCCCAAATCTCACGGGAAAGTTGTTCTCAAATAAAGAAAGAATCATATCAATGGACTGCAAGCAAATAAGAAAGAGTTATTTTCAGGGCTATGTAATAATTAAATGAAAGGGGAAATCAATAACGAATATCAGAATAATGATTTGCCTCAAGGCCACAACTGGTTGCTGGATCAACAACATAAACTGCATGGAACAGATTCTTGCGGATATAGCGTAGTTGCCCAGGGAAGACAGGCATCAAAATCTTCACAAAAAGGATTAGAATCATTGTCAAAAGAATATGCAAGGGTAGCAATTGTAGTCTTAAATAAATAAATTTCACAAAGAATACATTACCTCGTTTATATTGCTCCGCCAGCGCCTATACATAGCATCTTCCTCCAAATTATTAAGATAATGAACATGGATTGAACGAAAATCAATGCGGTACATATTGGACTCGGGAGGAGGAAGTGTTGACAGAAGTTTCCTTATTGGGACAGGAGGGATCTACAAATATTAACAGTGTGAAGAATATAATGTGATTAGGGATCACATGAAAATATTAAGACCGCTAGCATATGAATGTAAACAGAGACGCACTAAAAAATTAAGGTGTTATACTCTTATGAAGACTAGACCCTTAGAGCCAATCCCAGGAAAGTAAGATTGACATACAGAGGTCCACTTAAGCATGGTAGCCAATACTCAGTTATGGGGGATGGTATAATGAAAGTAAGATTACAACAAGAAGGAAGTGAAATCAATATGTTCTTCTTAGTGAAATTTAAACTCCTCGAAGAGTTGAACACGAAGTTTGACTTGGCTCTCTGTAGCAAAACATGCTCAAATAGTACCAAAATTAAGTGAATTTCTTTACAGATTGCTTGTTGATACAGCACACATCCTATATAGGTAATAGAGTATGGTATCCTAAGTGAACCACTTAGTACGATATCCTAAGTGAACCACTTAGTTGCAGTTCTTCTCCAGTAAACTAAACAAAATAACAGTGTTTAGGTCCAATAGGTATATCAAATTAGACAATGCCATACTCATTATACCCATAAATAGAAATTTAGCGCTCTTCACCTTCAGTTTTGAAAATTGATCAGCTAGTGACAACTCTTGTTGGACCAGATCAATAAGCCTGTTAAAAGAGCAGGAAAAGAATATCAGCTAGCAATCAAGTACTATATTAAAGCAATGAAATCATATAATTTTTAAAGAAGGAAATTCCTCAGGTTGGGAAAATGCCAAAATAAAAAAATCTATGTATGACAATTAAAAATGACTTTACCTCAAAGGAATGTAGGCCCCACCAAGCATAACTTTTTGAGGGCCATAAAACTAAAAACAAACTGCTCATGATCAATTATATAGGCCTAAAAATACCTCTTCCTGATCAATAACTAAAGGTTGCAACCAAACCTAACCAATCAATGTGTTGCCCATTCTAAAGAGACAATACTTCAAAAAGTTTAGACACCTTACTAGATAAAAGTAATAAATAGTTGCTAATGACCAATAAAATTTAAGTACAAAGACTGCTTAAAGTACAAAAAAGAGAACAAAGTAGCATATATAGACCACTGAAATAAAAAAAAAATATAAGTGTCTGTTGAGCTCCACTATCAAACTAAGAACAAAAAAGTGTACAAAATACAACATAAAGCCATATTTTGAAAATATAAACAAACATATGCAGCCATAGAAATTGTCAATTGCAGCATTTTAGAGTAAGGAATGGTATCAACTATGCAAGCTTGAAATTTAGAAGAAATGATAAACAATACTTTGTGATTCATTAACATAACCACCTTCTGCAAGGAAAAAAGTGGAAATGATTCAGTAAAAGAAAAATGCATTACAGGAAAAGGTCAATGTCTTCAATGTTGATTAAAGCACCATTCAGAGCCATCAAAGACTTGCCCGGAGGGATCATTCTCTGGTTTGCAGTTATCTCATCTTTAACTGAATCATTGAGCTGCAAAATTTCAACATTCAACAATTCAGATGATGGAAACTACCAAATAACTTTATTGGGGTAAATACAGCTCTTATGGACATTATCAAACTTAATATAGCATTGTGTTTATTTACCTTCATACGAGACAAAGAAGACACAATGCCAGGAAAATTTTGGTTGATTTCTTGCATTGACTGCAATGGATCAGACGCCTGCACTATTCTTTGTGCTGTTTGATGTCCTAAATCTGTTCAAAAGAAAGCCATCAGAAAGTGTTCAAGTGTCTTCAACTGTAAACAAAAGTGAAAACCTGTGGATACCCTTCAATTCCCAAACATCAAGGGTATCAGAAATTGTTGATGACAAAAGAAAGTCTCTGAAAGCCATTATTTCAGCTGTATGTTCAGGCTTACGTTCCTGCAAGTAAACATAAATAAATAACTGCCTCTAAAATAAGTAGGATGGTAGTTTGTACATCAAGAAGGCTAAACAGAAAATAAGGTTCAAAATAAATAATCTTATGACAATTAGAGGAACATTTTTTAGCTTTAAGAGTAACTTTTTAACTCATTTTAAGGTTTGAAAGCAATAAGAGTTGTAAATGAAAATGAGCAACAGTCAAAAGCAGCAAAAAGCATTTGATTGAATTATAAAAGTAAAGCTAATGTATGGGAAATGTAATGTGAAACATATTTGTAGATAATCCCGTAATAATAGATAGTCCCTTAATTAAGAGATTATTCTTAGAGATTATCCTTAGCTGTAATATCTAGCTATATTAGGGATATTTCCAAATAGCGAGTCTTCCTAAATTAGGAGCCTACCAAAACTATGTAACCTAGCTCTATATAAGAACCTATGAGTCTGCAGCATAGAAAAATAACTTTCAATATATATCAAAGTTGTTACAATATTATATGTCGTAGCAGATCATACTAGATGATATGGTGAACATAACAATGATCAAGATTCAAAGGATCCTTTTTCTTTAAGTTCTATGGGAAAAGACATGTTTTCATTTGGAAAATAATAGGCAAAACCTTTGCAGGAGAATTTAATCAGAAAATGGTAAACATGGTATAAATAAGTTTTAAGGAAGACAAACCAATATTTTGGAAAAGATGAATCCTCTAACATCCTGGCTGAGATCTTCTGTCCGGGGATCCTCCAATGTAACACCTGCAGTTTAACTTGATAACTTTTACGACAAGGTGCCCAAGAAAAGCTTCAAACATGGGATGCAATCAACTTGCAGAATAATTTTACAAATACCACACCATGCCCTTAAATTAAGTATCAACCACTCGGAATAAGTGGTAAACAATGCAACTATCACTTGCAATATCCAATCAAAAAGTCCAAGATACTAATTTTGTGAAAATATGAAGTGTATTCTACAGTTTGTGGATAGTATTCAGATTTCCAAAGAAGCTGAGGATTTAAACGAGATTTCCTCATTCAACAATCAGAATCACAACTGTATGTGATATCATGGCTCATACACGATGGACTTTCTAAGTTTGAACACGAGTTTTAAACCAGAAACACTCACTGAATCGGCCTCCTCACCTTTCTTTATTGCACTGTCATCCATAGCTTTATATTCCATGTTCTTCAGAGCAAGCTCCACACCATAGCCACCAAAATTTAAGGAGTCTTTTGCACCAATGGCACCACAATAGCCAGCTTTTGTTTCACAGCCAGAGGGTAAAACAGGTCTAACGACATATTTCACTCTCCCCTAAATGTTTTCAAATTTGTCAGTATCAAAATTGTGACAATAATAACAAGCACAAGTAAATGTCTAGGAGGTGTGCTAGCATGCAGTGCTCACACCTACATAAATCAGCACCTCATTGACATGTTGGTTGAATTTTTTTGTATTGACCTTGATATAAAAAATGTGGAACCAGATATTTGCATCAAGATTTCCCACATCTTGCACAAATGTTAATGTAGGTGTGAGATTGTACATGTGTGGGTGTGGATATGAGTGTGGATATATAAGTGTTAATATGTTAATATACTTAGTTTAGATGCATATCAACAACTAATACATGCAAGTGCGCATCAAGCAGAACCTAGATTGCTCAATAAGAGACAAGAAATATATAGCATATGAAACATGCCAAGAGGTGAAGATAATAAGCGTTAACAAGGGGCATAAAATAGAAAACCATATTTCTCTTCAAATCTGCACAAATAATTAGAGCAACTGTCAGATCAATGTATGGATGCTTGGGAATACATTCCATAACTGTTATGACTAAACTTATGATTTACATATAGAGTTTATGGTTTAATTCAAAGTTGCAAATGCAGCAGATGGCTAAAGTCAGAATTTCTCTAATATAGATCACAGTGCAATGCCATCCTGACTGTTGAAGTTGTAAATAATAATATGTCCAGACCAGTTCTCTTAAATAACTTTTGAGAGCCTAAACAAGGCTACACCAACCAACCCAACCAAAACTAAAAGAGAAAAGAAAACCTGGCCATTAATAGGTAAGTCAAAATTACAGCCATCTAAAGTGATAGGTAGTTGTATTTGAGTTGTAGTTTTTTCCCTAAGGTTTGTGGAACACTTAAAAACCAGAGCAACCAAACTCCTATCCAAAGAAAAATATTTAGGAAACAAACCTGCTCTATGCAAATACAATCTCTTGTCTCTATTATTTTGTATCGTATGCAAAAGGAATTATGTAAATCATTATTATGAACAAAGTAAAGAGCAAGCTCATCAATTCAAGCCAAATATTTAAGAAAAAATAAAAGCATTTTCCAGAGGCAAGAAATTCAAGCTGATGAGAAGCTCCAAAACTTAAGAGGAAGACCTCTTTGGCAGCTTCCACAAGGATGACATGAAACTGCCGAAAGCAATCAGTTCCTAGAGCCCCATACAAGATAGCTACTGGACTTCCAGCACGAGAATTAAAATGGACATGATCAAAATCCAATAGTTCAGGCTGCTGTATTGAGTCACCTGCACTGGCAACAGAAAAGTAAACAAATAAGTTTGGGGAGGGGTTCACTGCGATGATGAGACGCATGTTGTATGAGAGAGAAGGTAGTACTTACAGCCCAGCTGGACCGTGAAGCCAGGTTAGTAAATCTGCGGAGTCAAATAACAGTGTCTCCCCTACATCAACCCAACAGCATTTCCCACCAGGACTTCTAGGATTCACACTGACAATCAAATGGCCCGACTTTTTGCCATCATTATTCTCATTAATATCCACAACTTCTCCACTGCCGTTCCTTGAGATACTATCATCTGAAAGTGGGAAGGAAGAGAGAGACTCCTCCGCTATCTGCCGGTAAAGAACCAATCTTGGAGAAGCTGACCTCAGTATAAGAGAGAATTCAAACAGCGAAGCCAATGGTTCACTTAAAAGTGACTTTCCATGGTTTACAATGGTTTTGATGCAATCTTTAGCAGTATAGGAAGAGGACCAATCCTTCTCAGTGTGAAGCCAACCTTCAGTGAACTCCCAATAAAGGTCTTTCCATTCCTTAGATAGCAATTCACTGTGCCAATAAGAATGAAGATTAACAACATCAAAACAATGTTGAAAGACCTGACTGACATGAAAGAAACCATTTGATAACTCATGACAACGCTCACAACAAAATAACAACTTAAAATCCTAATTCCCCAACAGACCACAGTAATTAAAGAATAGGGAGGCACTTGTTACCCAGCTTCCAACAAGACAGGAGTACCCTCCCACTTGGCTCGGAGACCAACTTGAACGTTCTTGGGTTTTAGACTGATGTCTCCAACGACCGAAACAATCCCACCAAAACCCACAGACATCATCATCACATTCACAATCACAACACACAAACGGGATCTAAAGCCAGTTCCCATTTGGATGAATACAGAATAGGGTCGAATGGTTCAAGATAAAGTGCGCTTCTGAAGTAGATCCAACATTGACAGCTAGAGATATTTGGGTGGGAAAAAGAAGATGGGCGATCGAACAGGAGCTGAGGGAGTTCGCGGTACTGCGAGGACACTCAGTGAGGCCTGTTGTTTTGAGCGTAGGTTTTGGTTGTAGTTCTGCGCAGGAGACCCTATGGCAGCGTCATAAAATGTCACGTGGTTGACCTGCCTTGGCCAATGCCTTCCTACGTCCCCGTGATTACAATTTGTTGCACGCCTTGCACTTGAAAACAAACATTTCTATTAGTTTCCGAAATGAAATGAAATATCATCAATTTTGAAAATTAAGATTTGTTATTCTTAAGGCAATAGTATAAAAATGTAAAAATAAAAAACAAAAATAAAAATAATTTAGTAAAAATGTCACTAAACGTAGGGTCTAAACTAATTTTATTTTAAATTTTGAATGTCTATTCAATTTTCTAACATTAATAAAAATAAATAATCAACTTCATAAATTTATATTGATAAATATGCTCACATAAAATATCATTTAAGCTTATCAATAACGTGTAAAAGCACAAATTATGTTATTTTATTGTTAAAAATAATTAAGAATAAAAACATTTTATTATTAAGGGAAAGTTTGGTTTACACAGGGCAATGATAATAGAAGTGAGAATAAATATAGTAAGGAATGAAAATGAATATAATTATTAGTTAGGACGAAAGAATGATTACTATTACTATTGATAATGGTTGGTTTGTTAAAAATCTTGGAAAATAAAATTTTGTTAAATTTTTATTTTATATCAAATTTTAATATATTTTAATTAATTATATTTAATTTATGCACCCATTTACAATGACAGAATGTTTAAAATTAAGTATACTGTGGTATTTCCTTTCCAATAGCTCTTGAAGAAAAAAAATGCTCTAACATTAACTTGCATCAACATATCATGAGCCAAATAATGTCTTCAAAATACGGTTTAATAATAATATTGTTTTGCGAAAAAAAGAAACAAAAATTTGTTAAACTTTTGTTTTACATCAAATTTTAATATATTTTAATTAATTAATTATATGTTGATTATATATTTTTTAATTAATTATAATTGCTAAAAAGAGGGAAAATGAAAAGAAATGTCAAAGGACACTCTTCTTGCGCCTATGACACTCTTCTCACACGCATGACAATGATCAGTCACGCCCGTAACACTTCCACATAACACATAAATGACTTTCATTCTTCTTACAATTGGAGGGTATGGAGTAATGCCTCAAACTCAGATTTAGAAACATTGTTCATTCAACGATAATATATTACCAAACAACTATCTTTCCAAACTCATTAACCAAGCATCCCCTAAGAATAATTAAGAATAAAAGCATTGGAGTTGCTCCAATCTGTATATCCTTGTCTCTCCTATATTATCCTTATTTTCTTTCTTTTTTCTTGAATGTTGCTATCAATATTTTGACCTAGCTAACATTCTTAAAATTTCTTTTTAGTCGATCTTTAAAAAAAATAAAGGAGGATATATAGAATCTTATTCTACAACAAATTAGTCAAAATCTATTTTAACTATCAATAAATTTATAATGTTGAATTTGTTATTTTAGTATAGTTAACTTTTTATATTTATAAACTTTATAAGTCAAAAGTGGCTTCTTCATCAATATGAACACTATTCAGATGCTATTTTAACTATCATTAAATTTATAATGTTGAATTTTATTACTTTTATTATATTAATTTCTTAAAAGTTTATAAGTTAAAAGTAGTTTCTTCATCTACTTGAACACCCTTTTTACTTTTAGAAGGGTTTATGCATGTTGAAATTACGAAAGGAATGAAAATTTTGTTCATTTGCTTGTTAAGCGCAAAAGAATTATTTTTAAAGATCTAGGAAACTCACTCTTTTTATTATAGGTATCCTAAAATCTATTTCCTTTCTCAATTATATTATTACAAAAGGTTAAGTTAATGTTATTTCATTATTATATTTTAAGCCTTGTTTAAATGATGTAAAATGGAGGTTTGATCGGGTGTGTAGTGAAGTGTGAATAGATTTTGATGAGTTATCTACTCTACTAATCTACAAGCATATAGAGTTAATTGTAGATGGTTAAATAATACTAGAGATATTCTAAAGTATCAATTCCACAAAAAATCGATAGTAAATCATGTTAATCTTAGTTAGTCAACAAACTAAACAAAACAAGAAGAGAATTGATTAAAGATAATTAAACTGATAAACTAACTAAAACACATCAAATAAAGTAATAAACTAATAAAAGAAATAAAATAAGCAAATGTTAGGGATTCGAAGTTCGCTTATATAAATATCTAATTATCATATACAATTGATTATGTAGGTTAAAATAACATTTAATCTAATTTATTTATTCCCTCCATTGAAGCATATAAGGATATCTAACTAGGTAGCTACCATATGTTAATATGCAATTTAACCTAATCAAACTCATTAAGTATAGCTAATCTATATAGTTCTTACTAAAGTTTAGGATATCTCCTTATCTTTCAAGTGTTTATTTCTTGTTGCACTTATCATACTTCACGTATCAGTCCATCATAAAATCCCTACGAGTGAATATATGGTGGCTAACCACAAATCCAATAATTAAGATAAAAGAGAATAAATTCAAGTAATGAATAATAAAATCATATATAAATAATTGAATAAATTCATATAAGTTACATCATAGCTTAAAATGCTCAAACTTATTTTAATTAATCAAATTATGAATTAAACATCCCCAAATATTCCCTAAAAATTTATTTGAAAGATCGAGAGGCTTTTTCTATTAAGAATAAAAGCTTCAATGCCTCTTAGTGAATGGAATGACTCATATAGTGAAGTGAAAAGTTTGTGAATGGTGAGCCTTTTAGATTATTAAAAACAATCAAGATGAGCTTGCAATAATTAATACATAAAATAACATTAATGCATTTTGATCTTCTTGACATGATCTTGATATTGAAGATTACAAACTTTGTCTTTTCTTTCGTAATACATTGGTACAGTGATATCTTATTCTTATATTCCTTCTCATCAACAACATTAAACTTATTAGTAGTATTTATTTTTTGTTATCATCAAAACCTCAATTAGAACCTCCCTTGGATAAAAAATCTCTCCCTTAGTAATAATGATAAAACATTTGTTTCAAAAGCAATATGATAATTTGATAAAAAAAGATAGCAACCCATATCAAGATAATAATTAGCCCCCTGAATCTGTGTATAAAACATAGATCAATATCTTAACTACAATTCAATATTAAAACAAGATATAAAAAATATTCTTTATCAAAGAAATGTATATAACTATTCATCGTGTAAAGAAGATATAAAGAATTTTATTTCATCATATAAAGAAAACATAAGAAATATAAAAGAACAAGTACTCCCACTAAATTATAGCATTTCCCTCTAATGTCACAGAAATTATTCTCCCCTTTTTTTAAACTAAAAGGGAAAAATAAGACTTGATCAAACTATACAAGTCATCAAGTTAATGCATCATGATATCTAAAAAAGATTCAAGGTCTCCTAGGAATATGTTAAGATGATACTCAATGTCAATTAGATGAGCATCCAGTGGGGAGAGATGATGTGGTTGAAAGTTAGTGGTCTCATCATCCGCAGGTAGCTCAATGGTGTATATCAAAAGAGGCTTATCAGGACCATTAGCATATGGTAAAGCCTTACAGATTGGGGATGGGTGTTGAAGTTAGAGATGCTATTGTTAGTATGGTCTAGTCATTTTTCCATCAATTAATTGATATCCCATATGGATAAGAGTAGTAGAGTCAAAGAATAAACCAAACTCAATCTTATCGTTAGTAGGAGAAAGTATTGGAAGATGAAGCTAAGGATGAGGGCATATTGGATGTTTTGTTTCTTCTTTTTGGCTTGATGGTAATGGACCATATTGAGCAAAATAAAGAAACTAAGTATGCTCGCCTAACATAAGAATAAAGAGGAGCCAAAGGTCATTGTGGCCTAGAAAAATAAAGTGACCACTAATGCATAAAATTACATTTGATAAAAAGATGGTAGAAATGAGGAATAAAAATTGAGGCTCACGAATATCATTGGGTTTCCTATGGACCTCTGTGGTTCTAACTTAAAAATGATTTTGACTTGATTGGAAACAAAGTAAGGTTGAGTGTTTTATTTGGTACAACAACTATAATATGTAGGATTTCTTGAAATTAAAATGCCTAAGATCTCATTGAGGACATCATAAGTGAGGTGCATATCTACATTATGGAATTTAGAGAAAAGATGGGTTGTTTCCATGAATCATTTTGGGATAAGGATTGATATAAAATAACCACACCTTTGTAGGACTGATATGACAGGTCTTGGTAAGATTATTAGTAAAAAAAGCTTAAAAGTCATAATGAATTGAACTAAAACCTCCAATTTTGAAAAATTATTAAGAATACATATTAAGAAAAGGAAATTCCTAATTTACTCTAAATGCCAAATTGATGCAATTAAGAGGTAATGCATGAATAGGCTAATTAAGTACAATTTAAATCAATCATTAGTTAACAAAGCTTAAAGCAGTCATGAATTAGACTAAGGAACCTCTAATTTTGAAATGTTATTAATAATACATATAAAAAGAGACAATTCCCAATTTTGAAACCCTAAATCACCCTAGATGCCAAATTGATGCAATTGAAAGGGTAATGTATGAATATGTATAGACATGTTAGCAAGATAAATTACTAACTAAAAGATCTTTACCTCATTAGAGAAAAATTAAACCTTAAGGCTTTAAAAAAAATGAAAATGTTGTTTCTCAAGTTCTTGCATGATTGGTTAAGAAGGATTGTTATACGGGTTAGACTTAGGTTTACTAAGAGTAAATTTTGTAATGTTGAGCAAGTTATGTGTATTGCCAATATTTTATTTGTATAAAGATTTTAGATCTTCTTTTATGAGCCTTAGCTTCTTTAAGCAAATAAATTGCTTAGTATTAGATATCCTAGAGTGGACCCCCTTTAAGATTACCTCATTTATTCTTGCCAAGTTGATAAGAAACTTGTTGAATCTAAAAGAAGTTTTATTATGAGGACTTACAACTGAAAATTGAACCATAATCAAGGAATGATCTGACAAATTTGGGTTTGGGAACAAGTTCTAGAAAAAAAGGAAAGCTTGGAACTATTTGTGGTCTAATTTCTTTATAATGAATTGATCCTCCTTCTGATTATTATTCTGTGTAAAAATTCCCCCCAATGCTTAATTCAGTGACTTGGATATCATTTAAGAAAATTTCAAATCTTCACAAAAGGATTTGGAGGATCTAATTTCATCAGCTTCACCAGGATGACTGATGGAGTTGAAATCCCCTAACAATAATCAGAGTGCTTTGATGTCTTAAGACAATAAGTTTAGCTTTGACAGGAGATAAGTCCATTGGTATGTATAACTAAATGCATATATCATTGAGATGAACATAACATTTTTCTCAGCTTTACCCCTGACCTTTATGTGTATCAGTTAGTCTATGGTCAAGGAATTGAAAATTTGAATTTTTCCTTCAATGTAAAAGGCTAGGATTCTTTTGTTAGGATGAATGGAGTAATTAGTGATTAACCTCTAATATTTTAGCAAAAAACTAAGAAGGTTATAGTTATCTCTACTTATATTGGGTTCCAAAATACCTATAATAAAAGGCTTATTCTCTAAAATAAAATCTATAAGTGCAAAATTATTAGGGGGAGTTTACTCCTCTAATGTTTTAGGTAATAATATTTATGTTTCCTAAATAAAAGAAGAAGACTTCTTCTTGTTGGATTTTCTTTTAGGAAACTAGTTTGAAATCCTCTTTGAGCTCCAGGTGTAAAGAGTTACCGATATTATCTTCCTTGATTGCATCTTCCATACTAATCCATACTAATCAGATCCTTCTTACCTATAGTTGTGCATAGATTCTCAATCACCATAAACATTTGATTTCTTCATCCTTAGAGTGGATTTCTCTATTGCTATTATTTACATAAATCCCCTTAATAACTTCACAATTAGTGATATTATCATTGGTTTACAAGTTAACTTCATAGGAATTTTGCTCTTTGTTTTCTTAAGGTTCCATAAGTTTACGAAACTCATTAGTTTTGGACAACCTCTTGGTTGGTTTCCATAGCTTGTTAGTGATATTATCATTGGTCTACAAGTTAACTTCATAGGAATTTTGATCTTTGTTTTCTTAATGTTCCATAAGTTTATGAAACTCATTAGTTTTGGACAACCTCTCGGTTGGTTTCCATAGCTTGTTGGAGTTAAGCATGTTTGTTTTCCAAGCATAAGTGACCTTTACAGTATCTTCAACAAGCTCATAGTACTCACTTAGCACTAGGATTGGTATTTCATCATCGAGATCTCTCATGGATTCTACCAGAACACAAATCCTTGCAAAGTTAATTCTTCTTGTTTCAAACATGCAAAGCAACTTTCCCATAAAGCTAAATAAATGACTCAGTCTACTTGTTGCCTAATATTCGAAAGGCATGCCATCAATACACATCTAGATCAGTATATTAGTCTGCTTGATGTCTTCTAAATTGATTCCAATACGACATATATGGAGTATAATAGGCTTGTTATGTACATGTCACATTCTAGACTCTAAAACTTTCTTTGCAAGAGTAAGACATGTAAATTTGAAGAAAAAAACATCGCCATAATTTACCAGAATGTCATCCAACCCCCATTATTTCCAATTTGGTAGAGCCTAATATTTTATAACCAAAAAGGGAAGTCTTTTTTCTAGGAAGTACCCAATGACTGTCGCGTTCCATCTTTCAACTCCTACTTTGAGAGTGTCAATAGAAGGAGCAACAATTTAATGCCCAACGGTTGTGTTAAATGGGTATTAGCATAACTAGTTCTCAAGCTTGGAATCACCAATTACTTGAACTTAGGTACACTTATAGGGGGTTTGTAGGTTTCATTACCGGTCAGATAGGGATTTGGAGTTTTGGAGGCATGAGAGTGAATTGATATATAAAGTTTCTTAAATTTTATAATTAAGTCTAACTTAATTGAAATTGATTTTTCTTTTTTAAACTGTTCTATATGTGTGATTTATTAGGTTCCTAATTTTAATTTATCTGATTCTAATTATAAATTTGAATTATTATTTACAATGATTGCCAATATATTCTTTTAATTTATCTTAATTCTCTAATTAAACAATTTATAATCATAGATCAAGATTGAAGTCTAGCAATATGTCATGACCACCCAAATATAAAAAATGTCAAAGTGGTCTGACTTAACATGTCCATGCATGGTTATAATGTATAATTTAATCCTTTTGTCATCCAATGTTTCAATTGGGCAGAGTATGGATATAGTGTCTATTCTTTTGTATCTAATCATGTTTGGTTTTGCTAATTAGTAATTGATTTATAATTGATATTTGAAAACACCTTTTAAATATCGATTCACTGTGGTCAAAGAATTCTATAAATCACTACTAATCAAGAACAGTAGAACATTTTCACTAATCAAGAACAGTAGAACATTTTCTTTAATTACTTTAGAGTGATGAATCCTTTATTGACTTACTCAACTATCTCGATATGGTTTATACTGCATCCAAGTACTATCGATTGAGTTATCCTAGGACAGTTCATAAGTAGCATCAAAACATAGTAAATTTTTACATGAGATACCTTCGTAATCTCAAGCCTAAGGATCAATTATACAACCATCATTATGAGGAAATCCACAGACACATAAGTAATTTTCCATTTGAGATTCTATTAGTTGGGTCAGTTCAGTAACTTATTTTCTAATAAGCACCCACACATTAGTTTAAATATCTCCATACTTTAATTATAAGATCAATTACTTTCTTTATAAAAGGAAACATAGGCCTTGTTTGGCAATCAGCTGATTGCATTAGCTGTTAGTTGATTCTATCAACTGTTAGCTTATAGTTGATTATATCTGCTGATTTGACCAGCAGATTGCATTAGTTGTTTATTAGAGATGTTTGGTAAAATTACCTGTTTAGTATTATCTGTTTATGTGTAAAATAAATTATGAGAACATGACTTTAAAAAAATATAAAGGTATGAATATTATATATCTTATTATTTCGTTGAATATTCTTATATAAATTTAGATTTTAGATATTTAATTCTAAAAAAATTAAGTTTATAACTCTAATAATAATAATAATAATAATAATAAGAAGAAGAAGAAGAAGAAGAAGAAGAACAAGAACAAGAACAAGAACAAGAACAAGAACAAGAACAACAACAACAACAACAACAACAAGAATAATAATAATAATAATAATAATAATAATAATAATAATAATAATAATAA
>JAOQMS010000005.1:18403650-18438449 GCA_027563885.1 Erythroxylum longipes
ATATATATATATATATATATATAGAGAGAGAGAGAGAGAGAGAGAGAGAGAGAGAGAGAGAGAGAGAGAGAGAGAGAACCAAACTGACATTTATTAAACCTAATATATTAGTATTCAATGATCTATAAAGCCTAAGTTCCTTTAAGAAACCCATTAAAGTCTACACTTTTTTTCTAGTTTTTTGAACAATTTCTTTGTTTATTTAACCAAATTTAGTTTATAGTTTATCAGTCAATGGACTGATAAGTGTTAATTGCATCATGTTTTAAGGCTTAGTTTGTTATGTATTAAGTGTTAATTTGATTGTTAAGTATGTGTTTAGGGTAGAATTGTGTTAGTTTGTGTGTTTAAATGTTTTTATGGGTTAGTATAAGTCTCTGAGCTTAAATATTATATTTTAAGGTACCTTGATGCGTTTGTTAGTATTTTAGGGTTAACATCGAAGAACAGAGAAGTTTTGGAGACACTCAAGCCGAAACAACGACCCACAATCGTGGCACAATAGGCCACAATCGTGATAGAAGCATTGGAGCTAGCCCATGATTGTGGCCTATTAATGGTAAAACCTAATTACTTGTTTTACGCCAAAAACCGCAAGTAAACGGGTCGTGACTTGTAGCTTAAAAGAGAGGATATTGATCCAACAGGGATTGATTCCTAGACACCACTTAATTTAGATAAAACTTTGTTTAAGAAATGAAATTGTTAAAAGTAAATGATATGGAAAATTAAATTAAAATTAAAAGTATAACTCAAAACAATAGACAATACCAATGTGCAGAAAAATTGGAATTCAAGAATCCAAAGACTAGAGATTACTTTTTTCCCTATTTTGTCTCCCTCCTATTTTATTGATTAAATTGTGTCTCACCCTAGATTTTTGAATGTAATAACTACCTCTTCTCAAGGTGTAATTAATTGTCCCTAATCGAATTTAAGGGAATCAATTAGATGATCACTCAACCTATTCAACTAGTTATTAAACTATCTTATGGGCCGGTGATCAATTGACTAGCCCAGATCTCTCTTCTAACTATTCAATTAAAGTGATAATTGTAAGTATATAGGTCGCTAAATCTCGTTGTACAATCCTACTTAAATTTATCTTACTCACTGTCTCAATTTGTTGCAAGATAACAATTTAAATCAACAACTATCAAAGACAACTTCATTCAATTCAACAAAATTGGAGTTTTGACAAAATAGTTCAAAAGCAATCCCTAAAACTAAATTAGCCTAACATGGTCTCCATAACATCATCAACATTCAAATAAGCCATTTTACAAAGAATAGAAAGAGCCACCATTGTTTTTGATAGGATATCATACACTTAAGTTGACAAAGAGGCATGATAAAGATGAATAAAAATTGACTTACATTACTTTCAACTTCAAGATTGGCTTTGAGAACTTGGCCTTTGATTAATAAGGTTAAATGAACCTTAGAAGCTTAATTAGTAAGCTGTAAATACTATATAGACCAAAAAATACCATATATCTTTAAAAATATATATACTATCACTTTATGAAAATAATACTATACTTATATACATAAAATACCACCACTATAATTGATAAGTCACACCTAAACTTTAATAATAGAATATCATCAGTGATTATAAAGAATATCATGTATTAATAAAAACTATGCTAAGACTCTATATATCCAATATAAAGTCTCTGTATAAAAATACCACTACTCATAATAAATAAGTCAAGCCTTTAAATTAAAATAAGAATACTATCATTTAGTATAACGGATATTATGTACAACCTTTATATAATTAATACCACTCATGTTTATAAAAATACTATTACTTATTACAAATAAGTAACACCTTCACTTTAATATAGGAATACATGTCTGAGACCTAATAATATAATGCCTCAATACAAACCATACAAGAACTCTGTACATCCAATATCATGCCTATATATAAAAGATACCATCATTATAACAGATAAGTTACACAATCAATTAAATATGATAATGCCATCACTAAGTAGAAAGAATACCATAAACTTGATATAAATTATACCATAATTTCAAACATAGAATACACACCTGTATACAAAAAAATACCATTACCTACAATAGAAAAGTCACATCTTCACTTTATTATGATAATACCATGTATAACCTTCATATAATCAATACCACTCCTGTGTCTAAAAAATACTAGCTTATTATAGATAAGTAACACCTTCATTTTAACATAAGAATCTATATCTGAGTACTAAGAATACAATGCCTTAATACGAACTATAAAAGGTCTCCATACATCTAATATCATGCCTATGTAAAAAATATACCACTCATTACAAATAAGTGACACACTCATTTTAATATGAAAATGTCATCACCTAGTACAAAGAATTCCATACCTTAATAAAAATTATACTATAACCCGATACATTCAATACCAATCCTATATACAAAAATACCACTAGTCATAACAAATAAGTCATACCTTTACCTTCATATGAGAATACGATCACTCATATGAAGAATACCATTTACAACTGTCATACATTGAATACCACTCCTATTTATAAAAAAATATCAACACTCATTATAGAAAAGTAACACTTTCACTTTAATTTGAAAATCCATGTTTGAGTATGAAAAATATAATGTTTTAATATAAATTATACTTGGACTCTATCCATCCAATACCAAACCTGGGTACAAAAGATACCACCCCTATACGCCTTTAATTGAATATGAGAATATCATCACTGAGTAGAAAGAATATTATGACTTAATACAAACTATACTAGGACTTTATAAATTTATACCTATGTATATAAAATACCACCACCTATAATAAATAAATCACACATTCACCTTAATATGATAATATCATTACTAATTATAAAGAATACCATGCCTCAATAAAAATTATACCAAAACTCCTTACATTCAATACTCCTATGTGCAAAAAATAACACTAACCATTAAAAATAAGTCATATTTTCACTTTAGTATGAGAATACCATGCTTCAGTATAAACTATACCAAGTCTGATTACATCTTGTATCACATTTATATATCAAAATTTCAATGTTGCATTAAGAATAATTAACATCTATAAAAAGTGGATTTTTCATAACCGAGTTAAAATAATATAAAGCTTCAATATGAAAGACATGGACTGGTCATGTCTGCTCACCAAAGTATATGTATAAAGGGTTATGTTTAACACATTTAACTACACAATCATATGTTCAATTGCGTTATTGTTTGAATATTTAAAGAGATAACATAAAGTACACAAATAGGTACATCATTAATCAAAATTTTGAATCCACTAAAGGATTCAGATAACACTGTTAACTACACACCATGTTGAATTGTATTCTTCGTATAAAATTTAAAGGAATAAAAGTTAAAATGAATTGGCATACTTTTATGTATAAAATTATGTTTTTTAAAGTTGTGTTACGCATAATTATTTACATGCTCCTCTACTAAAATGTATTTTTTTTACTTTTATGACTAAATAATGTAAAGGATGATTGCTTGTTTTAATGTATGCAATATCACAAACATATGAATAAGATATTGTGGTACATAAAAATCGTTCCCAAGAGGATTGGATTAGTCACCTAACAATTTGAATGCACTTTTTCAAATGTAATGAAAGATTGAATTAATTGAATTAAAATAAATTAACTATAATTAAAATAAACTAATAAAACTGAACAATTTAATAAGTGAAGCTAGCAATAAAAATGAAGTTGATCAATAATGAAAACTTATAGGTTATTCTATCCTTGTTTTGTCTTCCCTTTACCTTGTTATTTCAATTACGCTTGATCTTTAATATCCTAAGGTTTTGATTACACTCTCTCAAGATCTAATCAATTAATCTTAATTAAAATAGATAACAATTGAATTGCAGTCTCTCGATTAACAAAACTACTTCCAGCCACTCAATTAGATTTGAAGCAATTTTAAGGATAATTAACTCATAACTAAGATTTCTTTTCAATTGTTTATTAATCTGATATTTGTAATTATATTAAGGTACCAAATCTTATTGTACAACTTAACATATATACCTTTGATTGAATCTCTTGATTTCTTATCAAGTATGACTATGACACTACAACAAAATTGACTTTTAGCCATGTTTTTTTGGGCAATAATTTAAAGTTAGCTTTTGGTGATGATTTTCAATAACATTGCCAAAAGCTTATCTTTTCATGATGTTTCTCAAAATTGCCGCTAAATTCATGTCTTTGGTGATGATTTTTAATATTTTCATCACCAAATGTCAAGCCTTTGGTGACAAATTTGTGAATCATCGCAAAACCTTGACTTTTGGTGACGAACTATTAAATCGTCTCAAAAAGTTGAATAATTACAAATTTTACCTAATGCATTCAAACTCTAAAAATCTATTTTAATCTATGGATTTATGTAAAATGATTATTTAATGATGCCTATTATACACAGTACATCTCCGTTTATAAAAAATTTTTGTGAAAATTAGATTGGAGCATCTAAATTGTAAAATGTTTTCAATGTTTTAAAAGTATTTTTGAAAATTAAATATTTTTGGATATAAAAAGATAAGCATACGCAAAATTTTAATGTTAATAAGATCAAAATATCATAAATTTAAGTTGACTACTATTCTTAATCATTAATATTTATTAATAATAAAATAATAATACATATAAATATTGAAATATGATAGGCAATATAATGTAATGATATATGGTAAGAAATCCAAGATTTTAATTAGAACTTTAACAATTCTTATAGACAAAACAATAAATAAAGTTTTATGTCTATTCCATTGAAAAGGAAAAGAAATAATTATTTTTCTAGATTCCAAGTGACATAAGACTTGATAGAAAAGATAAAGGAGTTCCCTATGTATGGATTCTTAATAAGGGTCTTTGCATGTTTGAAGGCATCAATTGAAATAGTCGAAGATCTTCCCCCAAGTGTTGGTTTATTAACACCCTCTTCTAAAAACTTCTTAACTTTAACTAAACTAGAAGAAGGTACAGTGGACAAATCTCCAAATGTAGTATGGATCACTAAATTAGATGAACTGCCTATACAATGCATTTCACCTAAGAAACAAATAGTATAGAACTTAAATAGCTAATTAAGTCAAACAATATAAGGAACTTAAATTCAAACAAATGCATACCTGATTGAACATATATAGTTCTTAAAATCGACAAATGTTCCAAAACAATTGATTTCCCTAATCCTGTATGGAAAACATCGAGGCTTTGCCACCGCCTCCATTTTCATCTATGTTCTCTTGAAAATTGGAGGAAGCTTTACACAATATATAGCATATATAATCAAACATTTATCTGATAGCTTTGTAACAGAAAATGAGATATAGCTAATAAAAAAGAGAGTTAATTTGGATAATACTAAAAACCTTGAAGAGGAAGATAGGTCATGGAATGTAAGGGTTGATTAGTGTTTAATGAAAAGATTTATTGTGTATTGATTTTTTCTTCATTAGGGAGAATTTTTCCATATTCTTCCCAACGGAGCTCATTTCCCCTATCAGAAACTAGTCGCCACATCTACATTCTACTAGTCCATTATATGGTTTCATTAAATATATTTTGAATAAATTGAAATGTGTATATGCTAAAAGATTTAGTCTTTTAAGAATAAGAGTGAAAATATGTTGAATGGTTAACTTAGCTAGCATTATTCACTTTTATAAACTTTGATGATCAAATGATAAGGCATTGTGCAAAGTTGAAGTGATTTGAATAAATTTTAAGATTTTGAATCATAAAAGATTGAAACATTCAAATAAATATGTATTTTCTTTGAAGTGTATTATCTGATATTAAAATATTTCTCTAGAACTTGCTTGGAACATTTTAAGATATAATCGATATATGCATGTATAAGAATACAAAAATACTTTCATTTTTTATAACCTTTAATTTAAAAAACCACCCCAATTATATATCCCTAGTTCATTACTTTAAGCCATAACCTTTTTCTTTTATTTTATAATGACATTACAAGCCAAATTCTCTATTAAAACATATTTACCTATTGTGTTAAGGATTAAAATATTTTCTTTATCCATATATCTATTAATAAAAAAGTGCCAAGAAAAAGAAAGAATGGTAGCAGCTAGAAAACTCAATGTGAGTCCATTTTTCTTCATATGAAGCAATTAACCATTCCCAATTGAGTTGAATATCATGGTTTGTTTAAATGCCTTGCTAATATTTCTGGTTTTGATCATTTTACTTTTTCACAACCTCATTGCATGTTGAAATAAAGTTATTTTGACTTATACATATGTATACTATAGGGGGTAGATGTTTGGTGTAGAAGCAATCATATGATAAATATGTACATAAACATCCCTTGCAGAAGTAGCCTTGATTCTCTTACAAACCTTTCACCAAACAGTTAGTAGGCTTTCGCCAAATAAGCATGGAAGGTGGAAAAAAATGTCAACCTATATACATCCAACACAGAAACACAATTCACCATTTTTCGAACACAAACACAAATAAAAACCCATGCACCATAAGGAAAACACAAAACCTATATAAACTCCAAAATGTAACAGAAAAATAGAACACAAAAAGGAGGGTTCTTGAAAACAAAAAAGAAGAATAGTTCCAATACAGGATATGACGCTTCTTCGATGGTGACGACCACAATGTAGGAGACGGCGACAACAAAGGAGACGACGCTTTTTAGATGGTGAACTAAAAGGAAATATGAAGAGAGCTTTGTTTAGGTGTTAATAACCTAGCAGAAAAAAAAGTCACTTATTGTTAAACAAAGTGACATTGTTTTTTATTAATTCGAAAGAAATATACCATTTGGAGATAATTCAGAAAACCATTGCCAAATGGTGGCCCATTAGCATTTGGCTTGACTTTAATGACGAAATTCTATATAATATATAAATCTCGAAATTCTATATAATATATAAATCTCGTATATTAGTAAGAATTTATATATACTGAATAGGAAATTATTATTAAATAGAATAATATATTTCATAAGTAAGATAAGAGAAAATTTATCTATTATCTATACATTCATAAATCATTATACTAGTTGCAATTATTATCTGTACGTTCAGATAACATTATATTACTTACCATATATGTTTATATTTATTGAATGTAATTCAAAATAATTGCAATATAGAAAAAAAGAAATCAATATTAAATATTAATATCATATCCTTAAAAATCAAATTTAATACTATTGAAAATGATTCTGAGTCTAAAAATAAATTTAGTTAGCAATAATTTCATTCAAAAATTTATAAAACTAAAATCACAAAATTAATTTTTGATTAATCTCGTTGAAAATATATGACTTGACAATTTTATGTGGTGTCAGAAAACTATATTTATTGTATATAATTTTGATACTATTTTATAGAAATGATATATTACAAAAAATTTTGTAAATATAAAAATTAGTAAACATGGAAAGAATTGGAGACGATACCAAAATTTCATTGCCAGATATTTCCTTTTAGCAACAATTTCTAGAAATCGTTGCTAAAAGGTGGTTTGCATTCGTGATTATTTTTGTTTAAAATTTGGTGATGTTCTATGAAATTGTCACCAAATGTTTCAACATTTAAAAAAAATAACATGAAAATGATGTTTTTTTAAACAAAAAATGATGTCATTTTGTTTCACATTAAATGAAAAAATCAACTTCCCCCTCCCCTTTCATTTATGTCTTCTTCGCTTATTCACCTCGTTTTCTTCTTCCATCGTTGTCATTGATAGTTGTGATTTGCATCATGTTTTAGGGTTCAATTTGTTAGGTATTTAGTGTTAATTTGAGTATTGAGTGTGTGTTTAGGTTTTAATTGTGTTAGTTTATGTGTTTAATTTTTTTTACGGGTTAGTACGAATCTTTGAGCTTAAATGTTATGTTTATGAGGTACCTTGATGTGTTTGTTAATGTTTCAGGCAACAACTAAGAACGGAGAAGTTTCGGTCCAAAATCACGACCCACGATCGTTGCACAATAGGCTACGATTTTGATAGAAAGATGTAAGCCACCAGGATCCAGGCCACGATCGTGACACTTTGGTCACAATCGTGACAAAGAGGTCTGAATCAGGCCACGATCGTGGAACTTGGTTCACGATCATGACAGAAAGGGATAAATGTTGGCCACGATTGTACAGGTAAGGCCTTGATCATGACCTACATCGGGTAGACAGGAAAACAGGTGAACATGTCAAGTTTCGACGAACTTTTTGAACCATTTCAACCCCAAACGAACCCTAGGGCTTCTAAGGTATTTAAGGAACATAAAGAATAGAGAAAGGAGCTTTTTCCATGATCCAAATTCTGAAACCCATAGAGAGTTTATCAAGAGATTTAAGGAAGGAGACGAAGGAAGAGAGACATAGAGAAGAAGCTTGACACGAAGTATTTCCCGGAACATGTGGTTTCCTATCGTCGTTGCCTCCATCATCATCCATTCCGAGCTATTTCTAGTTTATTTCATTCTTACAATTGTATACAATTTGAGATAGCCATAGATGATAGATTGTTGAATGTTAAGGATATTGTCTAAACTCAACTTCGGGATTTGTCTTTGATATTAATGAAATTTGATTTATTGCGATTTTATTGAGTTATTCGTGATTCAATTTCTATTCTTAATAATTCGGCAACAAACTGAGAGGTGAACTGAGTGAATATCATTAAATTGGGCTAACAAGAGTTAGGTAGTTTGATAGATAAAGAATTGAATCAAACCGTTAAATTTGTCTAACGAGAGATCGTGCATAGATTTCGGTAGGTTATTAGACAATTTTAAAACTAAATTAGGTTTTGGGTAAATTGTGAATTGAGAAATTGCAATTCCATAATCTAATTAGGGATTATTAATTAAGGTTAAAGATTATAACTCGAGAGAGAGTAATCCACCCTAGGACCTTCTAGACATGGTAATTCGATAATTTCATAATTAATTATATTTTCGTTAAAGTCATATTAAAACCCCCTTTCTCTCAATTGGTAGTTCCTAGGTTGATTCCTGATTGGATTATGCAATTTCCTATCCTGTTTATAATTTCTGAATTTAATTCTTGAGATTGATTGCTTGATTAATTAATTTTCTACGTTAGTTTGTTATTTTGATTTATTGCGAATTTGAGTCAAGCCTTAGATTTTAGGATTAAATTACCCCTCCTTGTGGGATCAGTACCTTAGGTACCATGTGAACGACCCCTGTGCTTGCGATATTATCGAGGTTATAAATATTAAAACTTACCATACATAAACTGTCGATCAAGCATCATGGTCTTCATTTCTTCTTCTATTGTCTGTGATAAGTGTAAATTGCATCATGTTTTAAGGCTTAGTTTAATACGTATTTGATTGTTAATTCAATCGTTTAGTATGTGTTTAGGTTAGAATTGTGTTAGTTTGTTCATTATTTGTGCTTAAGTGTTTTTATAGGTTAGTACAAGTCTTTGAGCTTAAATATTATGTTTTTAAGGTACCTTGATGTGTTTGTTAGTATTTCAGGGTCAACATCGATGAATGGAAAAGTTTCAGAGACATTCAGGCCTAAATAACGGCCCACAATCATGACACAATAGGCTATGATCATGACAAAAGCACCAAAGTTAGCCCGAAAAAACCTTAGGGCTGCTCAGAATAGAAAGGATATTTAAAGAACAAGAAAAAGAGGCAAAGAGGAGCTTTTCACAGTAGCCACCTTGAATGAACCCTGGAGAGAATTCATCGAGAGATTGAGAAAGCGAAGAAGGAAGAGAGAAGTGGAGAAGAAGCTGACTCAGCATACTTCCCGAATAAGGAGTTTCCCAACGTCGCTGACTCCCATTATCCATTCAGATCGTATTTCCTGTTTTTTTCCATTTTTATTATTATATAGAATGGGAACAACAGTTTAACGATAGGATTTTGAATGTTGAGATGTTCTAAACTCACCTTCAGAGTTTTGTCTTAGCATTAATGAAATTTGATTGTTTATGTGTTGTTAGATTATTGTGGTTTAATTCTGGACGTGCATAATTCGATAATAAACTAAGAGGGTGAATCGATTGAAAAATAATTAAATTGGGCTAACGAGAGTTAGGTGATTTAATAGAACAAGAATTAAATCAAATCGGTAAATTTTGCGAAGAGAGATCTTGCATATGTTTCTGATAGTTTACTAGACAACTTCAAAACTAATTAGGGTTTTGGATAGGTTGTTAATTGATATATTGCACCTTCCATAATCTCATTAGGGTTTATAATTTAAGGTTAATGATTATAACTCGAGAGAGAGTAATCAACCCTAGGATCGTCTAGAACTAACAATCTGGTAATTCATAATCAATTAGGTTAGCATTAAAGAAAGGTAAAATTCCCTTTCTCTCAATTAGTAAATTCCTTATGTTGATTCTTGGGTGTGTAATACAACTGCTGAATTATTAACATTATCGTGATTGATTATTGATTTGATTTGATTGATTGAATTGAATTCTTGTTTTAATTTCTTCACATTTTTAGTTTTTGTGATTTGTTTTGGCCTTAGATTTTAGGATTAGATTTTCCTACCTTACGGGATCGACACTATAGGTACTATGCTAACGAACTGTATGCTTGCACATTACCGAGGGTATTATTAAAACTTACACGCATCATGTTAAATGCTTTTCTGTGTCGGTATTTTTAGTATGGTTTAGGTTATCTACGTATATTTCGAGTGTTGACGGGACATTGTGCATTTGACTATGTTTATGTTGGTAAAGAATGGAAAAAGACTACGGTTTTACTGTTAGTTAAGGATGAATTTGTTAAGCCTATTGATAAGTGTAAATTGCATCATGTTTTAGGGCATAGTTCGATATATGTTTACCTATTAGTTTGATCATTTAGTATGTGTTTAGGTTAGAATTATGTTAGTTTATTAATTATTTGTGTTTTAACTGTTTTATAGGTTATTACAAGCTTTTAAGCTTAAATAATATGTTTTTCAGGTACCTTTGTGTGTTTGCTAGTGTTTCAGGTCAATATCGAAGAATAGAGGAGTTTCAAAAGACATTAAGGATGAAACAACAGCCCATCATAATAAAAAGGCTCAGATGTTGGCCATAGTCGTGGCCTGCATGAAGCAAACGCGCAGACACTTATACAATTCACGTTTCGAGGGATTTTTTGGACCTTTCAGACCCTAAAAAAAACCCTAGGGTTACCCAAAACATAAAAGACTATTAAAAGAATAACAAGATAAGAGAAAAGAGAAAAGAGAGCTTTTGCATCAGCCACTTTGAGAAACCCTAGAGAGAGATCATCGAGAGATAGAGGAAGAGAAGAAGGAAGAGAGAAGAGGAGAAGAAGCTAACTCAAAATACTTCCTAGATCAGGAGGTTTCCCAACATCACTGCCTCTCATAATCCATTTTAGATTGTATTTCTTGTTATTTTCAGTTTTATTATTGTATAGAATACGATTGAATAGTTGATGATAGGATCTAACCTTCAGAATTTTATTCTTGAATTAATGAGAATTTGATTCTTTATGTGTTTATTGGATATTGTTGTGGTTTGATTATGCTATTGCACAATTTGGTAATAAACTGAGAGGGTAAATCAAATGAAAAGGATTAAATTAGACTAATGAGAGTTAGGTGATTTAATAGAAACTAGAATTGAATCAGATCGAGAAGTTTTACGAAGAGAGGTCTTGCATAAGTTTCTGTCATTTTATTAGAGAACTTCAGAACTAATTAGGGTTCTGGACAGGTTGTGAATTAAGCAATTGCAATCTCTATAATATGATTAGGGTTTATGATTTAGGGTTAATGGTTATAACTTGAGAGAGAGTAATCAACTATAAGATATTTTAGAACCATCAATCCAATAATTCATAGTCAATTAGGTTAGCATTAAGGATAGGTAAAATTCCCTTTCTCTCAATTTGTAATTTCCTTCAATTGATTCTTGGGTGTGTTGCAAATTACGTAATAATTAGTATTTTCATGTTTGATTCTTAATTTGATTGATTAAATTAAATTCTCATATTAGTTTCGTTACATCTTGAATTTTTATTATTTCTTTCTGGGCTTAGACTTCAAGATTAAATTAGTTCCCTCCTTATGGGATTGACACCTTTGGTACTATGCGAACGAACTATATACTTGCGGATTATTGAGGGTTAATAATTAAAACCTACACACTTCCAAACCCCAATCAAGTTTTTCGCACTATTGCTGGGGAGGCTATATTAGTTTAATTCTTATAGTCTAAGGTTTTTTTCACCATCTTTTGTGAAAAAAAGAAGTTGGGTATAAAGTAGAGGACAAATCAATTTAGATATCACCAGACAGCAATGGGGGATCTCAAGAGTTGAACACTAAAAAGAGATGGAAAGAACTATTGTGGAGGAAACACGTAATGGAGAGCGACAGACCCTTATGAATGTCATAAGGCCATAACTCAATGCCCATCCTAAAGGGATTACGTGACAACCGGTGCAAGCGAATACGTTCGAGATCAAACTATCACTACTAAACATGTTATGAACCAACGTGCAATTCTACGAGTTAGCTAATGAGGATTCCAATGCTCATTTAGCTAAATTCTTAGAAATTTATGACACCTTCCGATATATTCGGATGTTAGTGGATGCTGTTAGAATAAGGCTCTTTCCCTTTACACTTAAGGATCGACTTAAGGCCTGGTTGAATTCTCTCCACCCATCCAACATCACAACATGGGAGTAGTTGGTATGAGTTTTTCTAGATAAGTATTTCCCTCTAACCAAAACAAGACTAATAAAGGAAATATCAATTTCCAGCAACATGACAGGGAGTCTTTATATGAAGCGTGAGGGCAGTATAAGGAGTTGCAAAGGAGTTGTCCTCATCATAACTGACCCAAAGAATTCCTATTGCAAACCTTCTACACTAGAGTTAATCCACTAACAAGGAGCACCATAGACGCAGCTACTGAAGGATCAATCATAAGGAAAACAGTTGAAGCAACACACGATATGTTAGAAGACATGGCATACACTAGTTGTCTTTGGACTCAGAACAAAATAGACAACAGTTAACCTTTTAGGACCTAGGAGGAATGATTGCTGCAAATTCAATAACAACATTACAGGTTGAGATCGACATTCTAACCAAGCAATTGAATAGCCTGAAAGCCACCTCTTCCTCTCCAGTCATAGCAATTTAGCATAAATATGAGTCATGTGGACACGAGAGCTATATCACAGTTGATTGCTTTTTAGGGGAAAACAACAATGTGGAGAAATTCAACTTTAATGAAGCATAAGTTGGTCAGGAAGATAGCAATCCTTATTACAGCACATACTAGTCAGGCTGGCATAACCACCCAAATTTTCATTGGTCTAATAATACTGAGATTCAATTTAAAAATCAAAGGTCACATGGATATCAACTGGATAAATACAATGACTACGATTCTAAACTGGAAAATATCATGGAAAAGTTCGTAAGTATGGATAAGGCCAAGAAGAGGTTAGAAGAGCAAACTGACCAAGTAATAAGGTCTCATGCCTTTTATATTCTCAGGCTGGAGGTTCAAGTGGAACAACTTGCCAATGTGTTATCTACAAAAAGTATGGAAAGTCTTTCGAGCAACACAGAGGTATATCTAAGAGAGCAAGTTAAGGCTATCACACTTAGGAGCAAAAAAGAGTTAGGAGAACCAACAGACAAACTAGCTAAAACCCATTCTATAGAAGGCCAAGAGAAGTAAAAAAAGGATGAAGAAAAGAATAAAGACCCTCCCTATGTTCCTCTTCCTCCTTAACCACCAAGAATACCATTCATAAGAGTTGATGATGTCGAATCTTCAAAGGGTCATGAGGAAGAAGAACAGATGACAATGGATATCGAGTTCGAAGAAGCTATGAAAGTCTTTTTTTGTAAAGCAAAATAAGAAGAAGATATGAGGGCAAATAAGGAAGAACCAATAAGAGAACAACTCCCCCTCTTACCGGGCAAACTGCTGGATTCTATGGAAGATTTAGGGAGTATTGTTATTCCCTATTTTATTGACAGTTCACTCGAAAAAAGGACATTACTGAGTTTAGTTTTCATAACTTTATCAATATTGTCCTTCTAATCATTTTGCAATTTGTAGCTTACTTACAAGCTACACAACTGATGTTGAACGAAAAGGGTAGAAGTGAGCCACTCATAATTGATCCTAACTGAATTTCCAATGATACAAGGTCAAGCTAATGACCATAAATTAGTATGTTTAGGGTAGATTTAAATTGTTATGCAATTAAAGTTGTTTCATTTCCATAAATAAATATCAATGATTTGAAATGCATTGCCTTACTAATTCTCTAACTCTCTCTTAATCAATTATAAGATGGGAAAGCTAGCTCAGCATCAAGCACATTTGGTCTCTGCCTCTGACACATCACCACCTCAGTCATCATGATGCTTTCATGTTCTAACCCTTTTCTTTTAATTTTTATTAGTATTTTATTCTTTTGCCTTCCGTTTATTGTTTCCTTTCGCCTTATGTGCTTGTATGTATCCTTCTCACATTAAGGACAATGTGTTCTTCAAGTAGGGGGGTTGTGTGTTTTGCTTTGAGTGTGAATTTTGCATATTTTTATGTTAGTGTATTTAGGCTACATATTGTGAGTTGTGTGAATACGTTAAAGGATAGTATTTAACAGGATAGATTTGGCCTTAAACATATCCTTTTAGGTTGTGAAGATTTATTAGCTTATGAAATTAGTGACCTAAGTTACTCCAAATATTTGATATCTTTCTCTTTGAATGAGATCTCAATTCCAGCGACAGTTTCATTAGATATCTTACAACTAGAATCCCTCTTTTTTCCGTTCCAGTTCCTCCACCACCGCAAACCCCAGTTAGATTCAGACATGATACACATTTTAGTTATTTGGAGAACCCAAGTACTCTCTTTCGAATCCAAGAAATAGCTCACAGAGATCTTTTTTCCTTTTGGAAGATACAGGAGCAAAACAATCAACCTATTGATATTGGAAGACCCAAAGGATTCTTCCAATGTATCATTTCTGGATCCAAAGGAATTTATAGGTATAGGAAGAAGCCTCGTCAAATAGAAATTTTTTCTTTCGAGAATCTAATGTCCCAAAAACCTAAGGGTTCCTTCGCAAGGTTCGTCTAAGGAGGATGAGTCAGGGCCTAAGATCAGGTCGAAAGGCGTAGCTAATGGACAACAGGTGAATATTCCTGTACTACCTCTTGTTGGTCCCTAGGGAAGGAGGAGGCTAGTTTAGCTGAAAGATGGTTATCGGTTCAAGGATGCATGGGGTCCTTACTTTTTTAGGGTAAGAAGGTGTAGAGAAAATGCCTCGAGCCAATGTTTGAGTACCAGGCTCTACAATACTAAAGTAACCCATGCCATACTCCTAGGAAAAGCTTAAACGACCTTCAAAAAAAGGGTACCCATACCTGAAATCGACATAAGAGGGTAGGTAGAGAATACCTAGGGGCACAAGACAACTCTCTCCAAGGAACTCGACAAAATAGGCATTAATTATTTTTAAAAAATTGTTCGTAAATTTTAAATATTTAACTATTCTGCTAGCCTTTGGGTTATGAATAGAGCTAGTAGCCAGTTGAGAATATGATGTAGCTGAGTATCTAGATCGACATGCATCACAAATGTGTGCCTTCACTTCAAAAGGCTATAATGATGTTCCAACCAAGCAACTTACTAAAACCATAACTTAGTCAAGTAACCGGATCGACATTCATCACCAATGTTTGCCTCTGTGTAAAAAAACTAGGTCTATGTTCATAAAAACTAATAAAAAAGAGAAGAATGTTTTCTAATAAAAACCTACCGAACTTGTAAGTAACTTAACTTTTCATGAAAATGTACTTAAGTTTAGTTGCAAAGTTTGATTGACCAAATAATTATTAATGTCTGTGTACAATTGAAATGGATGAATAAACTTGGCATTTAAGTTTTGATCAATATGTATATTTACTCCAGAGTTCCTGTGTACAAATTTTGCAAGTTAATAATTTCTAACAACTTGAATGATTATGTTTAAAGTTAAATTTTTTCGTGAAGTTGAAGCCATTGCCTCATTATTGCATTATGTGCTTTGTGCTTTTGTGTGATTTGTTGTTTTGTTTGCTTAAGGATGAGAAAATATTTAAGTGTGGGGATGTTGATAAGTGTAAATTGCATCATGTTTTAGGGCATAGTTTGATATGTGTTTAGCCGTTAATTAGATCATTTAGTATATGTTTAGGTCAGAATTGTGTTAGTTTGTTAATTATTTGTGTTTTAAGTGTTTTATGGATTAGTACAAGCTTTTAAGCTTAAATATTATGTTTTTTCTGTACATTGATGTGTTTGCTAGTGTTTCAGGGTCAATATCGAAGAATGGAGGAGTTTCGGAAGACATTCGAGCCAAAACATTAGCCTACAATCGTGAAAGAAGGCTCAAATGTTGGCCACGATCGTGGCCTACCTCTAGCAAACGCGTAGATACTTACAAACTTCACGTTTTGAGGGATTTTTGGACCTTTTGGACCCCAAAAAGACCTTAGGGTTACCCAAAACATAAAATACTATTCAAAGAATAACAAGAGAAGAGAAAAGAGAGCTTTTGCATCAACCACCTTAAGCAACCCTAGAGAGAAATCATTGAGAGATAGAGGAAGGGAAGAAGGAAGAGAGAAGAGGAGAAGAAGCTGAATCAAATTACTTCCCAGATCAGGAGGTTTCCCTACATCGTTACCTCCCGTCATCCATTTTAGATTTTATTTCCTGTTATTTTCAGTTTTATTATTGTATAGAATTGGATTGAACAGTTGATGATAGGATCTAGAATGTCGAGGATATTCTAAACTCACCTTTGAAATTTTATTCTTGAATTATTGAGAATCTGATTCTTTATGTATTTATTGGATATTATTGTGGTTTGATTATGCTATTGCATAATTCGATAATAAACTCACCTTCGAAATTTTATTCTTGAATTAATGAGAATCTGATTCTTTATGTATTTATTGGATACTATTATGGTTTGATTATGCTATTGCATAATTCGATAATAAACTGAGAGGGTGAATCGAATGAAAAATGATTAAATTAGACTAATAAGAGTTAGGTGATTTAATTGAAACCAAAATTGAATCAAATCGATAATTTATGCGAAGAGGGATCTTGCATAGGTTTTTGATAGTTTATTAGAGAACTTCAGTGCTACTTAGGGTTTTGGACAGGTTGTGAATTAAGAGATTGCAACCTCTATAATTTGATTAGGGTTTATGATTTAGGGATAATAGTTATAACTCGAGGGAGAGTAATCAATCTTCGGATAGTCTAGAACCAACAATCGAATAATTCATAATCAGATAGGTTAGCATTAAGGATTGGTAAAAATTTCCTTTCTTTCAATTGGTAATTTCCTTCGATTTCTTCTTGGGTGTGTTACAAATTGTGTAATAATTAGTATTTTGTGTTTGATTCTTAATTTGATTCATTGAATTAAATTCTCATATTAGTTTCGTTGCATCATAAATTTTTGTTATTTATTTCTGGCCTTAGATTTTTTGATGAAATTAGTTCCCTCCTTGTGGGATCGACATCTTTGGTACTACGCTAATGAACCATGCGCATGTTGATTATTTAGGGTTAATAATTAAAAATTACACATAACCATACCCAAATCACCTATAAAGTGTTCGATAAAAGTTCTATTAGGGATGATTTTGTTAATGAGAAGGTTGATGGGTTAATAAGGATGCATAGTAACTACCATATGCTAGTAATTCATAGAATCAATATTTGGGAAGTTGCAATTAAGTTTAATCTAGTTCGATGTATAGGTTTCCTAAAAAATGTTGGTAATGTGTTTGGGATTTGACAGTCGAAGTAATTTGCTTAGAAGTTAAGCATTTTTATTAAGTCTAAAGCCAATGTTTAATAAGCATATAGCTTTAATTACATAAATTGCTTTATTATATTTGGCACACCTTTCATGATCATTAATGGATGCAAAGTCTCGTTCTTTTTTGTGATTCCTTTCAGCTTAGATCTTTCCAAGTTTTAATGTTTTTAATTTCTTTCCTTTTGGATTATTTTATTGCACAATGCACTAACAGTAGCCTAACACTAGCTCCCAATTTTATATTTACAATTATATTGTAGATTCAAGAATTCATTTGTGCAACATACCCCAAATATCCTCTCCACAATAGATTCAGACACACTACAACAATGTCAACTTACCAATTAGGTTATAATTGATTTTCCTTCAATCAATTATAAGGACATTAAGGATTCATATTGAAGATTATATATAAGGAGATAATACCAAGTTCATCAATTTCTTTAGATGATTATATTTTCATTTCTACTTTTAGTTCAAGTTCAATTTAGTCCATATGAATTGGCCATATGTGAGATTGCATTCACACATGAATCCCAAGTTAGTTCTTTAATTTCTTTAAATTGTATTCACACTTGAATAATTTATATGATTGTGATAGATAATGGAAATTACATGTACATGATGACTTTTATCTTAGGTTCATGTTTCTTATTCTTATCATGCGCAATTTCATAATGTGTTTGAATTAAAACTTGTTATGTCAACTTCTAATGAGTTATCCTCATATTATTCAGATCTTCTTTATTTGTCGTCCATTGTCTTTGATTATTTATCCATCTAAATAAGTCATTCAACTTTTTTCAATTTTTATGTTCTTTAATTGAGAAGAATTTGTGTGTTTTCCTTTGGAAGGACGGTGTTTGTTTTATGTTTTTTTTTTGGAATATTGTTAGAATCATTGATGATTAGATGTATGAATTATGTAAGTATTTGCTATATGTGGAATGAGTTTGATCTCTTATGGATTATGTGTTTTATAAACCATTAGGATGGTATATAGGTTGGAAACCCATGATGAAGCTTCATGAGGCTTATTGGTGCAATATTCCACGAGGCTAAGAGTCACAGCAAGAAGACCTTTTGGAAGGAGGGTGTTGTTCTTTGGAAGGAATGTGTTGATTTTATACTTTTTTGTTTAGAATATTGTTAGGATCATTGATGAATAGATGTATAAATTACATAAGTATTTACTACATGTGGAATGAGTTTGATCTCTTATGGATGATGTGTTTTATAAACTAGTAGGATGGTATATAAGTTGGAAACCCATGATGCAGCTTCGATGAGGCTTATCGATTCAATATTCTATAAGCCTAGGAGTTGCAGAGAGAAGATCCTTTGGAAGGAGGGTGTTGGTTTTTTGTTTCGTTGTTTGGAATATTGTTAGAATCACTAATGACTAGATGTATGAATTACATAAGTATTTAGTACATATGGAATGAGTTTGATCTCTTATGGATGATGTGTTTTATAAACCAGTAGGATGGTATATAGGTTGGAAACCCACGATGCAGCTTCAATGAGACTTATCAGTATAATATTCCATAAGCCTAGGAGTCATAGTAAGTAGACCCTTTCTCAGTTCATATGGTTTAAAAATGCCACATACCTTAGTTATGTTATGATTTCAAACATAATATGTCAAATATAATTCATAATTTAGTACTAGTAATATAAGAAATCCAACTATAATTATGCAAGATTATATTATTATAAACCACTAGGATGGTTGATGCGGATTATTGATGATTGAGTTGTTTTAATGTAGATTGTTGATAATTGAGTTATGTTAATGCAGATTGTTGATGATTGAGTTATGTTTATAAGTATTGTTGATGTTTGAGTTATGTTAATGCGTATTGTTGATATTTGAGTTATGTTTACGCGGATTGTTGATTTTTGAGTTATAGATATCCAATATAAGGTGGCAAGTATTGAAATTGTCCTAACAACTAGATCAATCAAATCCTGGACAATAATAACAATTGACTTCATCAACCAATGAAGCTAGTCAACAACAACCTCCATCTTTCTTAACTAGTACAAAGGGATTTGAAGGTTTGTTAATCTTTAACACCTATAAATAGACTTATGTTCAAATATATATTTACAAAATTAATGCGTATTTTCTTATCATTATTCATTTGTTGTCAAGTTCCATTATCAATGTTAGAAAAAGAAGTAGACGTATAATTAAAGGTATTGAGTTGCAATGAATGGCTATTACAATGAACAGAAAGTTATCTGTACATATTGATACCTCGCAAGGTCGTCCTCTAAACAAGATTCAATCAGAAAAATTGTCTAGCTAGTTGGGGGTAATTGTCAGAACTGAATTGGCTTGCCTAAAGGATGCCAAGCAGTTGAAAGAAGACAACTTACTAGAGAATGCTTTAGATAAAGTTTCGATAAATTTTCAATTTATTTAATTATATGTAATATTGTTTTACTTATTTAAAGATTAATTTAATTTTTACTTGTTATTCACAGATGAAGCTAAATATCGTCGATGTTGACAACCCTGATATTTCAAATTGTATGACTTTATTGTTGAAATAAAAGATCAGGGATTGTCATAATCGACTGTATCAATTTTACAAATCTTTTCCTTCGGATGAGGAGGCAAGGAGATATGTTCGTGAACAGGTGTCTTTAAAAAATTGGAGTAATTTGTGTGATTATTGGGCCTCTCCTAACATTCAGGTTTGTTTTCTTTCTCTTCACATTTGCTTCCATTAATCTTGTTACACTATTTAATGATTATTTATTTTCTTTATTTAGGAAAGTCAAGGTAAATAGATGAAAATTGAAAACTCCTCACAACCAAGGCTCCAAATCATTTGTTATTCTGCGAAATGAATGTGTAAATTCTTTGTTTACAAGTTATAAATTATATCAATAAACAAAATATTATTCATTATATTTGTATTTTTTTCATAAAACAGAAACAGAAGGAGCTATACGGAGAAGAGGATCACACTCTATAAATTGACACACTATAAGGAAGGTGAAGGGTGGATGTCTGAAGAAGCGCACAATAACTATATAAGTATAAAAATTTATTTAAAATTTAAGTTTATTTATTTAATAATATTTGATTTGGATATTGATTTTTTTAAAAAAATTAGAATAAGATGCAGGAGTTGTTGCAAACATCGATGTTTGTAAGAAATGAGCCAAATGTAGATGACATTTGCAACAAGGTGCTTGGTACACTATCCGGATAAATCAAAGGGCTTAGGTTTGGCCTTAAGCCATCTACTTAATGCTTATCAAGACCAACATACGCTTAACATCTTGAAAAAGAAAGCAAGTCCCTAAAAAAAAGTTGTCCAAGTATGAAAGTACCTAAGAAAATTACTTATCCTAAATTATATAAGCAGTGAAGATGAAGACGGGTCTGAGTGATTAAACAAATTTTTGTATTTTTATTTTATATACAAGTATCTTTGAAGTCCTAATTAAAATCTTATACACAATCAAATTTAATAATATTTTATTTTTATATATAATGCTTCTAATTTTCAATTATTTTTATATAATAAATCAACAAAAAATTAAATATTATACACAACAATATGGCTTACAAATTTCATAAATATTTATAATTAACATGGTATAACATTTAGTTAAAATGTCTATTAAAAATTTGACTACATTTTAGAAATAATAGTTAAAAATTTTTAGAATTTAGTCAAAAAAATTTAGCTATGTTTTTTAATATTTAGCTACGTTTCCAAAAATATAGCTAAAACTAATTAGCAACGTTTCTGGAAATGTAGCCAAAAACTTTTAGCTACGTTTCTAAAAATGTAGCTAATAATCATTAGTTACAAAAATTATGCGTAGCAAAAATATATTGGTGATGATTTCGTAAAATGTCACTTATAGTTTTTCACTACGAAAATAAAGTGTAGGAAGAAATTATTGGCGATGATTACGAAAAAACATCATCTATAGTTTTCTGCTATGACGATTTGGTGCTAATGATTATTAGGACAATTTTGTTACTTTTAGTGATGAAACAAATTTTTTCGTCACTAAAAGTCCCTTCTGTTGTAGTATGACAAATACCACAAAGCAATACTATATTGAATTCAACAAGAATAAAGTTAAACAAAACAATTCAAGAATAAACCCTAATATGGATTTAGAAATCCATAATCATGTTTAACACACCACTAATCAAATTAACATCTAAGAAAATGAAATATAAGAAGAGAAAAGAAAGAAAATAGCTTTAAGTCTTCATCTAGAAATTCTGGAAAATTGGAGTTGATCTTGATGTTTCCACTCTTAATCTCCTTTTTAGTGATGTGTTGCCTCCTTTTTTATGTATTTCTTTGTCTTAAATATTTCTTGATCCTTCTAGGGTTCTTTCTAGGATTTCCACACTTATTTTTGGAAGTACCATCTTTTTAGATTTGCTTTAACAATCCCCTAATCTTTTCACACGAAGGCAAATGCCCTATTATAGATATCCCCCGATTACTCAACTAGGTTATGTTTTATATTTAGTTTGGTTGGAATGTCATTCTAGCTTTTTGATGTGAAGACAAAAATTTTGCTGTGAATGCCCCTACTTACTTAAGTATATCACAAATCTCAACATGCTACCAGTTTTATTCTTAACCCAATTCTCTTAAAAAGGGCCAGTGAAATAGGAATTTTATTTAACACACTTTTTATAGCCTACCTTATTACTTCTTAGTCAATCACATCCATGAAAGGTTACTAATTTTGCCTACCAATTTAAATAAAAGTAATTATAAGTGTACCCAAAAAAATATCATAAAGTGAGTACCATATCCTAATTAACATGCATAATCATCCTAAAGACACTTAAAACACAACTTCACAAGCTACCGTGCCTTTACAATTTAAATGACCATGTTCGAAGGTAAGCTAATTCTTCAATTTATTTCATCGACACATTCACACTATGCAACAAAAATGTGCACAATGCTAGCATAATAATAATTAAAAATAATACCAGGAAAATGCAAATTCTCACACAAATGATATGCAAGTGCATATATGTTTCCACACTTAAACAATACATTGTCACACAAAAACATAACTAAAAACAACACACATAATAGATATAGCAAATAAAATAAAATAAAATAATGAAAACAAAGGCAAGACTGCTTACGAGTATTGTGGTGGTGATGGCATTGGAGAAGGAAATTAGACACACTTCTTGTCATGAACATCTATCAATTTAACTTTCTACAATAAGCATAAAAATTTAAAAAAACACTAAAAAATAAAAATGAAACCTATCATAATTCTTGGGTTGCCTCCCAAATAGCACTTATTTAATGTTATTAGCTTGACTTACCTTTCCTGTTTACCATTAAATTGGGTCTATAATTAGCAGTTTGCTTCTACCTTTTTCTCCACATAGTAGTTTAGTGGCTTGTGAATAAGCCACATGTTATAAGATGATAAAAAGGACATAATTTATCAAATTAATAAATCCAAATGATTCTATTAATGCCCTTTTCAGTAACAAATTGTCAATAAAATAGGGAATAATCGAACTCCCTAAATCTTCAATTGACTTAAATAATTTTTCTTGTAGGAAGGCGGCCTAGTCTTTTTCTTCCTTAATCACCTTTATCCACTCTTCTACTTCCTCTTCTAGACAGAGACTTCCTTCTCTTCTTTAACCTCTATTTCCTTTATCCTCTGTTCTTCTTTCTTTTCTTAAATTGCAACTTCATTCATGAAATCGGCCTTTATCCCCTTATGCTCTAATAAGATGTTGTATTTAGCTTAGTATCAGTATACTCATATGTTAAATTCTAAGGCTAGTTTTGCAAGCAATATGGATGCTCCCATATATAATCTTTTGCTCAACATTCAAATTGTAATGATAACCCTCACAAATTTCACAAAACAATAAGGATATCAGTTGTGCTTCTATATTGCTTGGAAGATGCCTTACATTCCTTGTTAACAATGCTTTAGAAAGTTGCCTAACCTGAACCTCCAAGTTATAAAGAGTCGAGTGGTTCTTCATTATTTGATTAAATTTGGCTTCTATCCTCTTTTAACTTTCTTCTTAGCTATCTAAATTGGAGCTTAATTAACATATCCATCAACTTGTCTAACTTTGACTCTAAGGATCCTAGCTTATCATACTAAAAACTAGGTAGACCTTATGTTCTCATGTTATTCCCTGTATTGTTAGTCTAAGAATAATTTAGGTAGTTTTGCCACCCAATATCATATGTTTTAAAATGACTTACATCCATTTTGTATTGCTTCACTAGGCCAAGAAAAGGCTTAAAAGTTGCTCAATTACTTCATATGATTCTTGTGCATTTGTAATCACACAAGAAAACTATTATAGTCATTAAAGCAATTCAAATTGGATAAGATACTAAAATCTTAATCCTCGACAACGACACCAAAAACTCGTTTGCTTATTTTAATGTATGCAATACCTTAAGTATACAGATCATATATTTTAGTATTCAAAATATTGTTCCCACGAGGATTGGATTAGTCACTTGATAACATGAATGCAATTTGTCTAACGTAATAAAGGATTGAATTAATTGAATTAAAATAAATCAACTGAAATTAAAATAAATTAATAAAAATAAGTGAGGTTGGCATTAAGAATGAAGTTAATCAATAATGGAAACTTAGTGGTTATTTTATCCTTATTTTGTTTTCCTTTTATCTTGTTAATTCAATTATGCTTGATCCTAGATATCCTAAGGTTTTGATTACCCTCTCTCAAGATCTAATCAAGTAATCCCAATTAAAATAAATAACAATTAAATAGCAAACTCTTGATTCAGAAAACTACTCCTAGCTACTCAATTGGATTTGAAGCAATCCTAAGGATAATTAACTCATAATTTAGATCTCTCTTTAATTGTTTATTAATCTAATGTTTTTAGGTCTATTAAGGTACCAAATCTCATTTCAAAACTTAACATATATAACTTTGATTCAATCTCTCAACTTCTTATCAAGTATTAGCATGACAAATACCATAAAACAATCTTATATTGAATTGAACAAGAATAAAGCTAAACAAAAGAATTAAAAATAAATTGTAATGTGGATTTTGAAATCTATAATCATGTTTAACACACCACTGATCAAAATTAACATCGAATATAATGAAATATAAGAAGAGAAAAGAAAGAAAACAACTTTAAGTCTTGATCAGGAAATTCTGCAAAATTGGAGTAGATCTTGATATTTCCACTTTTGATCTCTCTTTTGTGATGTGTTGCCGCCTTTTTTATGTTTTGCTTTACCTTAAATACTTTTTGATCCTTCTAGGGTCCTTTATAAGGTTTCTTCACTTATTTTAGTTCCAAAAATAGCCTAGAATCGTTAAAAGTACAAAAGATAATGAGATGAAAAAGTTGAAATTTGCTCCTTACACGATCGTGCATAAGGCTATCCAGCTTACTGATACACAATCATGTCAGAATTATTTCTCCATTTTTTCTTCATCTTTTTTTCACTTTATCCTACTCCACTTATCACCAAACACGTCAAAAAATCCTCGAAATATATATTTATGATCAAACTCTTACATGAAATAACAACTAAATAAACAAAACACCCAAAAACACTAATAAAAACACAATTCTAAGTCCTAAACACATGAATATCATCTAAGAAAACACTAAAAACACACTTTAACACCTAGAAAACATATTAGGCTTTACGCCTATCACAGGACATAGATTACTACATGGCTATGCAATTATTACATAATTAATATTTTGTTTAACATTATTAACTATTTAATTATGTTGTTATTAAAATTGTAAGGTACTAATTTAAAGGACATAGATTTCTACACGATTATTTACCAATCCATGTATGTTATAGTAATTCACAATTTTAGGGATAATAAAGTCAGTAAAGTAACATATGCAAAGCTTTCTAAGTAAAGTAAGATATGCAAAGCTTTCTTGAGAAGCTTTGGAAAAACTCCTCCCACACCACGACTAGGTTTTAAAAATACCATTATGCATAATAATGTAACTTCCTTTATTTAAAACTTCCTTGAGAGGCTATACCAATACCTCCTAACATCTTGTTCTCTTATTTGTGAGTGCCTAATAGAATAGAAAAATCCCAAAACTTTGGCAAGCAATTTTACATCCTATACACTAGACGTTAAAGAAAAAGGTTGTGTAAACTGTCTAGATATAGAAATTGGCCCGATTTGAAGCCTAATTATGCTTAAGGATTAAGGCTCCAGGCTTGACCCTCAGTTCGATTTACCTTAGGTAGCCTGAAGCTCAATCGAGCTCAATCTAACCCTAACCAAGCCCTAACATATTTAAATATTTTAATTTTTTAAAAATAAAAATGTCATTTCGCTGTAAAATTTTGGACTTTAAGCTAGGTTAGATTGGTAGCTTGATTAAAACCCAATTAACTCAAGCGAGGTCCAAAGTTATGCAAAGCCGAGAAGTGTCAGTGTACCTAGTTGCCTAGTATATGTAAACATAGTAAGTAGGCAATGTCACTCCTATCTACTTTTTTGTTTTAAAAGATTTTATTTGATGGTGATGGGCAAGTTTTACATTTTATAAGCCCTCAAAATATTGCAAGGACAAAAGTCATGGGTGTAACATGTGAGGTGTTGATCCTTTGAGGAGTGGTGAACTAATTCAATTCTAAGTTATCTAAGGCCCTAAGAATTATAAAAATGAAAATAGAAAGTAGACTAAAAAGTAAACACATGAAGATAATTTGTAGAAAATTAATTTGTAAATTAACACGAAATGAAATTAAATTGAGTTATACCAAATTCACAATGAGAAGTCACAAAAGAAAGAAAAAGTTCCAAATTATAAGAAAGGGGGATTTTTCCTATCATTAATGCTAACCTAATCATTTATATGTTAATGAGGTGTTAGTTATAGACTATCGAAGGGAGGATTACTCTCTTTCAAATTATAATCACAAACCCTAATTAATAGTCCCTAATTAGGTTAAATACCAAACATGTAATCTCTCAATTATAAATAGCTCTAACCCTAATAAGCTTTATAAAAAACAACCGGGTCTCACATGAGATCTCTCTCCGTATAATAACCGACTTGATTAATTGCATGATCTATTAGATCACTTAACTCTCATTAATCCAACTCAATCATTTTGCATTTGATTCACCCTCTCGATTTATTACTAAAGAATGGAGTTACAACAATTAATCACAACACCTAAATGATTAAACATAAAAATAACTAGCTTAGCATTATATCAAGTCAAAATCCCCAAAAGAAAATCAAAACATCATGATCAAACCCAAATCCATTAAAATATTCATATCCATCTCAACTTTCAAAGAAAAAGAACATAAAGATTAATGAAACACACTTTGGAAAGGGATCGGGATGCCACGGGAAAGCAGCATCAGCAAAAGTCAGCTCCTCTCTCCTCTTCTTCCTCTTCTCTCTCTTTGTCTTCTCTATTATTGGAGTTTTCCCAAAGGTGGCTAATTGGAGAGCTCCACTAGGGTTTCTTCTTTATCCTTTTAATACTCTTTTTTATTCTAGGCAAGGTTTTTTTGGGTTTGAAAAGTTCGAATTGACCCTCAAAACTTAAATCTAAAAGGTTGTCTTTGTCTTTCCTTGCACAGGCCATGATCATGGCACCTTTTATTTGGTTCTGTCATGATCATAGCCATAGGTTTGGTTCTGTGCCTTCTTCAAATTTCCTTCATTCTTCGATATTGACCCTGAAACACTAACAAACACATCAAGGCACCATAAACACATAAAATTGAAGTTCAATTGCATGCTCTAACCGACAAACCACAAATCTCTAACTAACTAACAGAATCCTAACCTAAACCTACACTAATCGTTCAATTTAATAACTAAACACGTACTAAACTACCCACTAAAACATTATGCAATATACCAATATCAACATCCCCATACTTAAACTTTTGCTTGTCCTCAAGCAAAAACAAACAAAAACAACAAAACAACAAAACACAACATACACACATGTGCAATAAAGGGACAATGGAATTAAACTTACGAAACAAAATTTAACTACAAACAACATCTGTCAAGTTGTTCTAACTTATTAACTCATGAAACTTGTGTTTAAGTATTTCATATTAAATATACATACTAATCAAGAACTTAATGTCAAGTTTATTCACCCCTATCACTTGCACACACACATTGATAATCATTAAGCCAATTAAAATTGTAGCTATCCCAAAGTAGTCTTTCATGAAAATTCAAGCTATTCACAAAGATCGGTAGGCTTATTTGACAAAACACTATTTTTGATGATTTTGATTAACATGAACCTAGCCTTTTTATGCGAAGGCAAACATTTGTGATGAATGTCTTTCAGTCACTCAACTAGGTCATGTTTTTTTTTAGCGGCTTGGTTAGAATGTCATTTTAGCCTTTTGATGCAAAGGTAAACATTTGTATCGAATGTCCCCCAGTTACTCAGCTATACCACATTCTTAACTGGCTACTAACTCTATTTTTAACCTAAAGGCTAGTGGAATAGTTATTGCGTACTTCACTTTTGTTAGCAAGTAATTCTCATAAAAAGATACTAACGATGCTACTTATTTGATTGGACTAAAATTATAAATGAATGTGACAAAATCCTAAGGTGCATAAACTAACATTATACCTTAATTAACATACACTAATTTCACGAGCTAATAAACCTTCACAACCTAAAGGAATATGTTCAAAGTTAAAGCGATTATGTTAAGTCCTAGTCGTTGACACATTCACAAAAATCACATCATGCAAACCTAAACAAACTAACATATGATATGTAAAATTCAAATTTAAAATAAAAGCATACATGCACATAACCCTCCCCACACTTGGACAACACATTGTCCTCAATGTGAGAAGAGAAAAACAACAATACATAAGGTGGGAATACAAATAAAATAAAATGAAACATAAAGATAGAATTTAAAAGAGAAAGGGTTAGAACACAAAATCGTCATGGTGAAGGAGGTGGTGATGGTGATAGAGGTGGTAGTTGAACACTTTGAGCTTTGAAATATTTGTGAATGCATCGAATTTCCCGGCTCTAGCATCTTTGTTCTCTGGCCATCTCCTTCATCATCTTGGAATTTTCTCTAATTGTTTCGTTAGTTTTGGAGAGTGCAGTAAGTACCTTCTCCCGTCCTGCTTCTTCCTCCTCTTCAGATTCTTAACAAGAAGATGTCTCCTCTTCTTGATGTGGTGGTGTCAAAGTGGAACTGGCTTGTCCCACCCTATTCTTAACATAAGATTTGGAATGAACATCTCGAAGTCTAATACCGTGGCCCTTTAAAATCTCAGCCCTCGCCAAGTTGTGTGTGTTAAAGAACTCAGGGAAACAAACAGTTAGTTCTCCACAATTGATTCCATAATAAGCAACAATAGCTACAACCAAGTAACCCATACCAAGCTTATTGTTTATCTTTTTCGGAGTAGCAATAAGAGTGTTAAAGATATGGGTTGAAGTACTTACTTGGATGTTGTGATCTATGCACCACAAAATGAAAAGTTTTTTATCTAAACACTTCTTGCTTTCGCTCTTGTCAAACACAAGTTGACACATGAACTTGTGTAATAGCAAATGTTTAGGATTCCTAATTATATTGTTGTAGGCATTTTTAGTATCGAAGTTATCCAACCTAGTTAGTTGTGCCCAATATCTCTTGGCACAAAATTTCTTGTGTTGATCCGCGATGGTCGATTCCGAGAATCCACCAATGTCACACAATTTTCACAATTTAGCACATATGGTCGACCCTACAACCGAAACCATAATTCCTTGGGGTTACTTCGGTTAGAGTGGAGGGTGGTGAAGAATCCAAGGGTGAGTTCTTCATAAATGACGAATGAGAACTACATGAATTTCTCCCATTGAATTCTACTACTTAGGTTGTCCACCTTCTCTCTCAAATGTAATCTTTCTAAAATATCAAAGTATCTGTACAATGGTTTTAGAACGAAGAGTGCAAAAATAGTTACCTTCTGCTTCCAAACAAATCAGAAAAGGTGACCTGTAATCCTCTACCCAATTTTATTATCTGCATCCCAACACGTGGACTTTTCCTTTCGGTTGTACGTGTTTTGACCATTTTCTTGATGTGTGGTCCCATTGGTTTGAAAGTAAAAATAGTTTAGAGAGAATTAGAGATTTGAAGGTTGTTAGAGAGAAGTGAGAAGATAGTGAGGTTTTGAGTTTAGAGAGAGAGTGAGAGAATGAAAAGTGAATGAAAAATGAGGTTATATGTAAATATATAGGTAAGGAAGGGTTAGGAGTGGTCAAATTGGAAAATTTTAATGGTGGTGCGATCATGGATTTCATTAAGTGCAGGTGAACTACCAGATTGCTTTTGCTACCACCTTTCTTCTTTGACTTCTTCCTTCACTTTTGCATCTTTGGTTAGGGTTAGGGTTGTGGTTTTCCGAATGAGTCTTTACAAGTGCACCCTTGCTCAACTTCTTGACAAGACTCGTTTCTTTTCATAGCATCAACAGATTTGTCAAGATGGCTATTAACTTTGGACGCCTCGAATGACACCTTGTCATCCCCCACTTTTAAAGTCAATTCATCCCCATCAATCTCTATGATCGATCAGGTGGTGGCCAAGAATGGTCGTCCAAAGATAATTGTTGTTTTCATGCCTTTTTTGATGTTCAAAATAACAAAATCCTTGGTTAAAGTGGATTTGTCAATCTTAACCCGAACATATTTAATTACCCCTATAGGGTGATGGGCTGATCTATTTGCCATTTTAACATACATCCTAATGAGTGTGATGTCACCTAACTCCAATTTTTGACACAATTTGTTAGGCATTATATTGATACTAGCCCCTAGACATACAAATGTCTTATCTATTTTAACACTACCAATTTTGTAGGGGAGGTAAAAGCCTCCCGAATCATCTCTCTTTTATGATAGTGTTAGGATTTCCGTGAAGTTTCTTCCACCTGACAATTCATTCTCAACCTCCCTTTGATAGATTCTATAAGGGTGAGTAGTGTTTGTAATTATTCTATCACATCAGGGACTTCCTTCAACTTCGTTCCTTTTGACTTCCGTTGTGCTAAAATGGGATATGGAATTGGAGGTTAATATTTCTTGATTTCAGTCAGGTTATATTTAATTTGCAGCGAACTTTCATTAGTCTTTTACCTTTCTTTTTCCCTTCATCTTTAACTTGACCGGGTTTTTTTTCAAAACTTGGATGATCACCATTATTCTTTCCTTTGGATTTGCCTCAATGTTGGTAGGAAGGGTTCGCACACTTTTGGTCCATAACACGTCTGCTAACTGGCTCATTTGGACTTCCAGATTGTGTATGGATGAGGTTTAGTTCTTTGTGACTTGTTCAAAATTCCATTCTAACCTCTTATGAGCATCTTCCATGCCTCCAATTTTTTTCTAAGATCTTATCCAACTAGGAGTCCATTGAGTTTGGTTTCTGCTATTGGAAACTAGGTGATCCTTGAGGTTGGAATTGACCTCATGCATTGTTCGACCAACAAAAGTTTGGGTAATTCTTCCACCCAGGATTGTAAGTGTTTAAATAGGGATTGTTCCCCCCACCAAGTCTAAAATTTGCTCCTATATGGTTAACTTGCTCTTCTTCTTGGTCCTTCATAAAGAAACAATCAATAGTATCATGGTTGTCCTATCCATACAGCTCACACCTTCTCTAAATAGCTTTTATAGGGGCTAAAGAAGAGGCCTTTATATTGTTTAATTGTCAAGTCAAGTTTTCGATTTTAGCTTGTATTTATATTATTTGGTCGATAACTATCCTTCCCTTCTATTCTCAAAGGGTTATGTGTTGTCTACTTCGCTCATTCATCCACAAACAGTTATTACTGGTCGTTTCTTCCAGTAACTCCTCCACTTTGTCAATAGTCTTTCACATAAATGATCCCCCAATGCTATATCTATAGTATCTCTTGTGACTAGATTGACTCTATTTTAAAAGGTTTGCAAAAGAAACTCTTTTGGTAGGTTGTGGTGTAGACACCTCCTTTGCAACTCCTTATATCTCTCCCATGCCTCTTAAAGTGATTCCCCATCACTTTGTTAGAAGTTTAAGATTTCTTTTATCATCTTCGTCATCTTAGTGAGGACAAAATACTTGTTTAGGAATAAACGTACCAATTGCTCCCACATTGTGACATTTGAGGGGCTCAGTAAGTGATACCAAGCTTTGTCTCTATCCCTCAGTGTGAACGGGGAAAGCCTCATTCTAATAGCATCTTCCGACATCCTATGATATCAAAAGGTATCATATATTTTAAGGAAGTTTACAATATATGCATTGGGATTCTCATTCATTAGTCCATAAAATTGCACATTTGTTTGTAATATTTTCAATAAGTTCGGTTTAATCTCAAAAGAAATGACTTGAACTGCTAGTCGAGTTACTCCTTAGTTGGTAGAGTTGAATCCTAATCTCATAAAGTCCATAAGGGTTGCAGCTAAATTCCTTGATTTCCTCCTTGATTGAGCTCTTGTTGAAATTCTTCCATCATTGGTTCCTCTATTTCTTATTTTTTACATTTGGCACATCAAATGGCTCGTTCTAAACGAGTGGTGTCAAGTGCTAAGGTTTCTACGATCTGACCTGTAATTCAAGTAACTCTTGTGTTTATGCAATTGCACAGATATAAGAGTGGTGAAAATGTCTTAAACTACTAGAACTAAACTAATCATACTACTCCCAGGTAATGACGAAAAAAACTTAGTGATAGGCAAGTTTTACAATTTATAAGCCCTCAAAATATTGCCAGCGCACAGGTCGTGGGTGTAATATGTAAGGTGTCAATCCCTTGAGGAGTGGTGAACTAATTCAATTCTAAGTTATCTTAAAGCCCTAAGAATTATAAAAATAAAAATAGAAAGTAGACAGAAATGTAAACACATGAAAATAATTGGCAGAAAATTAATTTTCAAATTAACACAAAAAGAAATTAAATTGAGCTATACCAAATTCACAATGAGAAATCACACAAGAAGAAGTTCCAAATTGTAAAAAAGGGGGATTTTTCCTATCATTAATGCTAACCTAATAATTTATGTGTTAATGAGGTGTTGGTTTTAGATTATCAAATGGAGGATTACTCTCTTTCAAGTTATAATCATAAACCCTACTTAATAGTCCCTAATTAGGTTAAATACCGAACATGTAATCTCTCAATTACGAACAACTCTAACCCTAATTAGTTCTTAAGCTTTCTAAAAAGCAACTGGGTCTCACACGAGATCTCTCTCTATATAATAACTGATTTGATTAACTGTGTGGTCTATTGGATCACTTAACTCTCGTTAACCCAACCCAATCATTTTGCATTTGATTCACCCTCTCAATTTATTACCGAAGCATGAAGTTATAGCAATTATTCATAACAATCAAATGGTTAAAAACAAAAATTAATTATGTTAACATTAAATCAAATCAAAATCCGTAAAGAAAATTAGAACGTCAGGATCAAGCCCGAATCAATCAATATATTCATATCCATCTCAACATTCAAAGAAAAAGAACACAAAGATGAATGAAATGCACTTTGTAAGGGGATCAGGATGCCTTAAGAAAGCAACAGAAGTCGACTCCTCTCTCCTCTTCTTCCTCTTCTCTCTCTTCTTCTTCTCTCTTATTGGAGTTTTCCCAAAAATGGTTGATTGGAGAGCTCCACTAGGTTTTCTTCTCTATCCTTTTTACGCTCTTTTTTATTTTAGGCAACCCTAGTATTTTTTCGGATTCGAAAAGTCCCTCGAAAACTTAAATCTAGAAGGTTGTCCACGTCTATCCTCATGCAGGCCACGATTGTGTCCCATAGGGCCACGATCGTGGCATTTGATTTTCCTTTCTATCACGATCGTGGCAAACTAGGCACAATCGTGGCACCTTTTATTTGGTTCTGTCATCGTGGCCCTGGGTTTGACTCCAAGCCTTCTCCGAATTTCCTTCATTCTTCGACAAACACATTAAGGCACCTCAAACACATAAAATTGAAGGTCAATCGTGTGCTCTAACGCACAAAACACAAATCTCTAACTAGTTAACATAATCTTAACATAAACATGCACTAATCGTTCAATTTAATAACTAAACACATACTAAACTACCCACTAAAATATTATGCAATCTACCACTATCATGTGTATACATTATTATACCAGTACACATGTTTAATCATACATTTAGATGCATTTTGTCGAAATTGGTGAGACTGTTGAAATGATTGAGTTGTACGAATTTGTTACATATAGCCTATACTAGTGATATTTTATTAGCATATATTATTTTAGTTTAATGGATATGTTGTGTAATAATTTCTATTTAACTAAAGTTGACATTAATGTTTTGATTATCGAAATCCATAAAAGAAGGACAAGGTTGTAATTAGAGAACTCTCTCCTTCACAGGGAGGAAAGAAGAAGATTTGAAAGGCAAAAAGGAAGGTAACAAGCAACCATTTTAATTTAGAAAAATAAGGACTTGTTTGTTTCTGTTTATTTTTTTGTTTTTTGTTTGTTTTCAAATTTAGTGAAAAATTTTTGTTTGTCTAAATTTTTTGTTTTTGATTTTGGTCTTGGTTTCTTTCAATTTTCAAACTTACGAAAAACACAAAAAGTGATTTTTGTTTTCTGTTTCTGTTTTTTCATAATCTAATTTATTATCAACTAAATATATATTATTTAATTATTTAATATATTATTTATTAACAAGATTATGAATATTTTAATTTAATATAATATTACCTGTAATTAATTAAATTATGAATTATTTTATTTTATTAATGAATTAAATATAATTAAAATTAAAATATCTTTAAAACATATTAATTTTAAATAATTTTT
>JAOQMS010000005.1:18454029-18464483 GCA_027563885.1 Erythroxylum longipes
CATTTAGCTTACATTTTATCTTACATATTATGTCCTAAATGTATGCATGATATGCATGTCACTTAATGCAATCAATCCATTGAACATAATAATCACATAGCATATAATTCATAACATAACATAACATATTCTAAGCCTAGGTATCCTTAGAAACCGTGGGCTCTGATACCAAAGATGTTGGCCCTGGGTCTCCATATGGATTTTATGGCGACTACGTGTCACCATTAGAATTTATTTGAAATAATAATAAATATATTTCAAATTGCAATAAAATAAAATTACAACATTTAAATTTAATTACAGTCTAGACAAGGAAATTTTGTGGTAGGACTTTTCTAATATAAGCAAATAATAATTAAAATATCATATAATGATTTTAGACATAAAATTAAATTATTCAAAAATATGATTTAATATAAACAATTAATTATTAATAAGATACACAATTAATAGCTAATATTAGAATAAAAGAAATAGATAATAATTATATTAAATAAATAAAATTCATGGGAGAAGTAAAAATAATACCCAACAATTTAATGAAAATTTTCCATAGCAAAAATGAACAAAGAATAAAAGATTTGGGTGTTAAAAGAATTAATAGCAATTTGATTTAGTAATAAAACAACTCAATTCAAAACGGCAAAAGTCACGGGTGTGACTCTTCATAGTCACGCCTGTGACAAAAGTCACGGGCGTGACTTTTTATTTCTCACGCCCGTGAGAGGAAGAAAATCCCAGGAGAGTCGCGATCGTACCGTGTCACAATCGCGACTTTGCAAATTTCTGGGACTGTCACGATCGTGCTTCGTCGCGATAGCGATTTTCTGAAAATTTTCGGGATGGTTGCGATCTCAACTTGCCGAAATTCTATGACTGTCGCGATCGTACTGTGTCACGATCGCGACTTCCCAGTTATACATCCTTACTTTTATACAACATAACTTTCAATACAAAAGTCCAAAAATTACAAACTATATATTGTTGGAAAGCTAAGAAAAAGATATACAACTTTTATGAAGACAATTTTGTCTGATTCAGCCTGTATCGATACAGTTTATTCATTTAAGTAAAGATTACCATTTCAGTCAAAATTGTACACCAATTCTGCAAAAATTTCACACCAATACTGCTATCTTACAAAGACCATAACTCTTGCATCTGAAGTCCAAAAATTTTATTCTTTATACCATTAGAAAGATAATAGAATAATCTACAACTTTTATGAAGACCACTTAGCCTAATTCTATCTATATCAATGCAGTTTATTCCTAAAAGTTTCAGATTACATTTTTATCTTATTCTCTGTTTTCATTCATCTGTTCATATACATTTCTAATACAATTTCAAAGGCCAAACCAACATTCAATTTCCTACATATCAAAACTCCTTTGATACACAATTCACTTCCAACAAGTCCATCCAAAGATCTCTCAACATTCAACACACAGCCAACTTAACAGAAGAAAAAGAATCAGCATACATACATATATCAAAAATTTTCTGCACTTTCACTGACAACTCTCACTGTCAATTTGCAACATACACATCTTCATACTTCATAGCAAAATGCCATATCAGTATTATGGTTACAAAATACATACAAAATGTTTATGCTGATATGATTCTAAGATCACCAAAAATGATTTACACTTAGTTACAAAAAGTCTGAAATTCTTGAAGTTTGCCAAAACTTTGCAAGGGCTCAATTATGATCTGCTGATTCTTCACCTGAGGAGTAGAGAATTTATGGGGTGAGCCGAAAAGCTCAGTGGCTAATATATTTATAGTCAGTGATAATGAACAACACACAAACATATCTGAATGCTCATATAGGAACACTTATCATCAAAGCATAACACTCACATTACATATCAAAAATGCAATGCACAACATACTGGCTCGAGAGTTCTGTGGAACGAAACGGCGAAACCGAAGTTTACACCGTGAAACGAAACGAGTCTGATTTCTCAGGATCTCGTGGCCACAAGCTGGTAGCAAGGAGAAGGCTATAGGTCATCGTGCACGAGACTAACGAAACGGATTCCTCTCTTGCCCACATAACAGGTTTTTCAATGCTCATTCATTTCATAATATATTCATACTTTCATGCTTCTTAAATTTCTGTTTTTCCTTCACACAAAAGTAACAGAATTCATACAAAGCATCATGATATACATTCACGAAATATCTTCCCACATTCACAAGGAATAAAACAAACATATCAATCATATATACACATAATTGTTTTAGCTCATCATCACAAAAACTATAAGCATATTACCCACCTATTTAACTTGATATTTCCAAAATCAAGCTTGCTCTTCTCCTTGATCTTGACGTCGATGTTCTTGATTACCTAAGAACAATCATATCTTATTTAATCAACACACATGCATGAAGCTTTCCGTAAACCTAGCTATCCATGAATAAGCTTAAGCTTAATCTATTCTTGATTCTATCTAACTAGAAAAACTAAGATCTAGATAAGGTTTATAAAAATCTAAAGAAAACATCAACCTCTTCTTCTTCTTCTTTCTTGCTTCAACTTCATTTTCTTCACATAAAATCTTCTTTTTCTACTTCCTTAATCTATCAAAACAAAAAGAATAGACAAAGAAGAACTCACCTAAACTTTTCCTTCTTCTTTCTCCTTTTTCTTTCTTTCTTTCTTCCCTTTCTTTCTCCTTCTCTCCTTCTAGTCTCTTCCACGACACTTTCTCTTTTACTTTTGCTTTCTTAACCCTCACGAATCCTTCTCTTCTTTGTCTTATTAATTTAAGACAAAATTTTTTAGGTTCCAATTTTACCCTTCCTTATAAAAGAAATTTCCCACTAACTCCTCTACTTTGTTTTAATGCTTTCCTTTTTAATTCATAGCACCAAATAAAATTCATAATATACCATATTAAATTCCAAAATTTTCTAATTCATAAATTCTAATTTATTTTCATGCTTGACAATTTAATAAAATAAATAAAATAAAAATATAAAAATCCTAAAAACGGAATCCAACACAAGTTGCTTATGCTAATCAATCCAACCAAGCTCGAAAGGACTATTGTACCCAACTCACTATATAAGTGGATTGTGTTCAATTCCTTTTACGTCAAGGATTGGCTTTTCATGGTCATGATGAACTAGATTAAAGACTTCTAGTAATAATAGTAATTTTCTTCAACTTTTACAATTCTTGGCTGACCATAATGAAGCTATCAACAACGTTGTTTTAAACAATGCCCACGGAAATCTCAAAGTCATTGTTCCTGACATACAAAAGGATATTGTCAAAGCCGCTGCAATTGAAACCTCCAGTGCCATTATTAATGATCTTCAAGGTAGGTTATTTTCTATCCTTATTGATGAGTCTCGTGATATCTCAATCAAAGAACAATTGGCTATTGTTTTATATTATGTGAATGCAAAAGGATGTGTGCTTGAGTGATTTATTGGTATTATTCATGTTAGTGATACCACCTCTTTATCACAAAAGTTTGCAATAGATGAATTGTTTTCAAAGCATGGATTGAGTATATCATCTCTATGTGGGCAAGGCTACGATGGAGCTAGCAATATGCAAAGAGCGATTAATGGTTTGAAGACTTTGATTTTAAAAGAAAATAATTCAGCTCACTATGTTCATTATTTCTCTCACCAATTGCAATTAGCACTTGTAGCGGTGGCCAAGAATCATGTACACGTTGCTTTGTTGTTTAACACAGTCTCAAGCTTATCAAATGTAGTTAGAGGTTCTTGTAAAAGAAAAGATCTTCTTCGTGAGAAGCAATTTAGTAACATTGTTGAAGGGCTGAAAAATGGTGAACTTTTAATTAGTAAAGGTTTACATCAAGAAACTTGTCTTCAAAGACCAGGTGACAGACATTGGGGCACACATTATGGATCATTATCAAGCTTAATTGTGATGTTTGACTTCATAGTTAATGTTCTAGAGATCATTACAGAAGAGGGCACAACTTCAAAGCAAAGAGGTGAAGCATATGCTTTGCTTAACTCTATCCAATCTTATGAATTTGTGTTTAGCTTGCATTTGATGAAAAAAATCTTAAGCAACACAAATGAATTATCTCAAGCATTGTAAAGGAAGGATCAAGACATTATCAATGCAATTTCTTTGATTAAAGTTTCCAAACAATGACTACAAATGATGAGGGATGATGGGTGGCAGTCCTTATTTGATGAAACATCTTCATTTTGTGAGAACCATGATATTGCCATTCTAAATATAGATGAAAATTTTGTACATCGGGGAAGGTCAAGGCGAAGTGCATGAAAAATGACGAATTTGCATCATTATCAAGTGGAATTATTTTACACTGTGATTGATATGCAACTTCAAGGGCTCAACAATCGCTTCAATGAGGTAAATACCAAGTTGATTATTTGTGTGGTATGCTTGAATCCAAATGACTCTTTTTATGCTTTTGATAACCAAAAATTGATTCAACTTGCTGAATTTTACCCTTCTGATTTCTCTAAAGTAGAGCTTATTACTCTTGGTGATCAACTTGACAATTATATTGTTCATATGCAATCTGATGATCAATTTTTGATATTAAATAGGATTAATGATCTTGCCAAGAAGCTAGTTGAAACAAAAAAGGATGTTGTGTACCCTTTCGTTTTTTTACTTATGAGATTAGCTTTGATTTTGCCTATTGATCCTGTATCAGTGGAAAGAGTATTTTCTGCAATGAAGATAGTGAAAAATCACTTGTGCAATCAGATGGGAGATTATGGGATGAATGATTGTTTGATCACATATATTGAGAAAGATATCTTCAATCGTATTGACAATGAGAAAATTTTATAGTGATATCAAAATATGAGGACTTATAGGGAACGATTGTAATAGGTTATATATTTATATGTAAGAAGCTCAAGACAATGATGTAATTTTTTGTTTATCAAATGTACAAATATTTGTATCTTTTTCAGTAATATAAGAGTACTTTAAATATTTTGCCCCCACTCAAAAAAAAATTCTGAATCCGTCCTTGATAATATCATGGTGGCTTTTTAAGTTGTCAAGATAAATCCTAAATGCCTTCATCCCTTCAATGTTTGCATAAGATTATGTAATCTCGACTGGTATTTGCAAGCAAGTTCTAGATTTGCTTAACCATGAAAGAATGCTCTTATCAATGAATGCTTTTAATTGGTGTTTAATGTTTCAAAAAAGCTCAAATTCTTACCAAAGGAAGGTCTCATTCATCTATCACAACAAGCTAATATCATTTCAATTGAAATCCAAGTCAATCAGTTTAAGCATGCAAATATATTAATTCAGTCATATTATACATTTACAATCCTGGTCAAGTTCATTTAATAACCATACATCTCACTATTAAACAAGAAAACAAACACGCAATATACAATACTAAGAAAATAGAGGATTTAAGACGCAAACAACATAAATAAAGACAAACAATAAAATTAAAAATAATTTAATGAAAAATAATAAAATAATAAATAGAAAAAGATAGAAATACAATACTAAGATGAAGGTGGACACTGTCTGGAACGAATATTTGAATTCCCTACGAAATTCCTCATCTCTGCTATGCTAGCCTCAATCATGTCTAATCTATCATTCGTTCCCCGTTTAAATGCAATTAGTTGATTCAACAATGATTGATATTCAACATAAGTAGGTGCAATGTTCTAACACCTAGCTTCGGATGGCAAAACATCATCCTCTTCCCTACCTTCAACTGCTCTGATGCGACTATGCTTGCTACTTGAAGCTTCTGTTATGTCGTCATTAATGAGAGCATAACGATTACCTTATCGCCTAAAAACCTTCATAGACACCAATGATTGCAAGTCTAAACTAGAGTTGCCTGAAACTAACTGCATAACTATTCTCTTAGTTAGTAAACCAAAGTGCTCTGCAATTTGGGTTACAAATGCTCCAACTACTATTTTGCCAGCTCTAGCTTCAGCCACATCAAATAGATGCATACTTAACCACATACTAGCATTAAAATGTTTAGCATGCACCATACACCACAACACAAACAATTCTGCTTTAGAGACTGCACCTTGGCTATCTCCTCTACCAAATAATGTAGAAGTTCAAAACCTATGAAGATAGGATAGGGTCCACTAAAGCAAATGATTTAGACCTAATTGGAGAAAAGCGTTTCTTGAGTTAGTAATTTGATTCTAAAAATCTGTAGGCCTAAAATCATCATGGTAGCCATATCAATCACTATCTGAAAATCCAAATATACTATTCAATACATCTAAAGTAATTACATACGGCATATTCATCAATCTAAATATTATATTATTCATAGTGCCATCATCGTTAAAGATCAATTGTAAAGTACTCAAAAATTCTGAAGTTAATTCAACGTATGAATTTTTTTTAATTCAGCAAATCTATCCCACCCTATGTTGTACAGCAATTCATTCACTCAGTCCGCTATTCTAATTCAATAATAGCTCCATGATTGATAAATCGATTCAGAATAATTTGACGATCTTTTAAAGTTGCATACCTTAACTGGCTCTTACGACTGTCAAATTAAAGACAAGGATTACCTAAAATGGGCATATCATCCGGTTGAGAAGATGAAGATGCCGAGAATCTCATATGAGGCATACGTGATAACCTTACCTGAAACAATAAAATAAAATTACAAAAACACATCTACAGATAGCTTGCAATTCTTTAATATGAGGAATGGTTGGAATTCTCAAAATAGTTGTAGCAGGAGATTGTGCACCATCATATCTATGATAAATAGTCAAGTCTGCGACATTAAAAATAAGACTAATTCTAATATCACTTGGTAATCTTAAAATATAAGCATCATATTAGTCAATGTTAGGCATAATGAAGCCATTTAGTGGACTAACGAACCTATTCTGGTTAGTTAAAATCTGCTATTTTTCTTTCTTGTAGCTTTTGTTATCTTGTTCATTCTTGACTTTGGCTTATGTGATGTTTTGTTTTAGTTAAATCTTGAACTACTTTCAGGATAATAATGGAGACAAATATAGTGATTATAGCAAAAGTTTTGGTCTCATGCGACAATTTGTCATCGAGTAAGGTACTGCTCCATATAAGATGTACCAAGGACAAGTTAGATAGTGCACATTACTAGTGGGAAAACTTGAATATTTATATATCCTGAAAGCTTTTGAAACTATCATCAAATAGGGTGTTTTTCCACTCTTGCCTTCTTACGAAAGTGATTGAGGAAAAGCCTTTACTTTCTACTGAGAAGAACTATTACTTTCCTAAAAGCCGCCAATCCTTTCATTACCTGACATTTCCAATCTGCAATTTTTATTTGTTTTTCTACCATACGATGTATAATAAATTAAAGAAAGGGTTATACCTCTGTTCCGTCTTCACGGATCTACTGCAACTCCGTTTCTAGGACAAATTTGCCCTTTGAAACACCTGAGTATGCTACTTCCAATACCAAAAACCACAAATGAAGGTGGGGAAATCCTTTCTCTCGAACGTCGCTGACGTTTTTGTCTTCATCGGTCTGATCTGCTCCAGTTGCGTCTCGCGCGGGTGTGATATTTGGTTGTACGACTGAATTGAAAATCCATTATATTATAATATATTTATTTCTTTAAATTTCACAGACACCCGTGACTATTTTTTTTTTAATTTTTAACTTTTAACTCAAATATTATAATTTATTTATTTATTTTTATCTACATCACACTACACATTTACAATTTTGTTTTATTTTTTCATTCCTAATTTTTACTAACTAATTTTATTAATTCATTTCAAATATTCTAACTCTTATATTTTTACTTATTTTCTCCCCAAAAAATTTATCCACATTAACAAACTTTAATGTTCCCCACAAATTTTAAAAATTAACAATATTTATATATACATATTTAGCCAATCATAAAATAACATATTAGGCCATAACTTCTTATATTCGTATACATTTTTTAAATTATAACTTTATTTTTTAAATTATGTACTAAAATATTATAACACATTTATTGACACCTTTCCCTATAAACTTTTACTAAACTATTTTATCTTTTATACTATATAAATTTCACAATATTCACTCACATATTTCATCCATTTATCTTTTTAATCCATTCATCCATTTATTTTTTATTCATTCTTTACTATACATTTCGAGGATTTCAAAATTTTAAAATTTTATATTTAAACTTACTTATTTTATTAATTCATTCGAAATAATCCAACTATTATATTTTTTTCCTTTTTCTTTGACAAAATTTTATCTTCAATTGCACAATTCTATTTTTCCCTAAAAATTTTAAATTGAAATATATTCATTTATACAATACTCTTTAATTTCAAATTAAGTGAGCATTATATTTATTTGGATTATGACAGCACAAATGTGCAGTCCATGTCTACTAGTTTATTATATATTACGGTTGGGGCTTTGTGGTACGAATAAATTTACTCAATTTTTTATTTTTTAAAACTTATTTCTTTTTATTCTTTCAATATCAAATACATTCATTTTTTATTTTCAACTAATACCTTTTTAGTAATTTCCATACGTATCTTAATATTTTTCATCAATAATATCATTTTTGGCGTCCAATCTTTTTCCATATTGATATACAATTTGACGCATTATTGTGTTGTCACTTCGGTAATAACTCGTAAGACAAAGATGTACAGGGAAGCCTTGGAAGCTTGGGAATAAAGACGCATTACTGTGTTGTCACTTCAGTAATAACTCGTAAGACAAAGATGTATAGGGACATGAACTTTTGACGGACCTGATCCTTTGGTCCCTTAACCCTGTCCCAACTCTGTCTCAAACAATTCAAGCCATCTATTTATGTGGACCCACATAAATAGATGGCTTGGATTGTTTGAGGATTTGAGGGGCTTTTGAAGAGTAAGACCTGGAAGCTTGGGAATAAAACAAACATTAATGGTCGTACGTTTTATGACCCTATGATTAGTATGTACAAGACTGAAAGAGTTGAAATAATTAGAGAACTTCAAAAAATGCATTCCCTCAAGAATTGCTTTTACTGTTAGATATTTATGGTCTCATTATACTTGGATTAAAAGTAAAAAATTGTGTTACGGAAGAGGTTTAACTTTTAAAGTTTCATAATATATAATTAACGTTTTATTTTAGTTACTCGTTCTTCACATGTGCTCCCTCCATCGAAATTTTATTTATTTTACATATTTATTAACAAATGAAACACCTATTTCCAAAATACACATTACAAATACCTGTTATAAACAAGATGTATTATTTATTTTCATTTTGTTTAAAATATAATTTATTCTTTTGAATGAAATAATAATTTTCATTTATTATAAGGGGTTATTAAAAATCTGAAGGGTGTAGTAGTTTCGTAAACTTTCATATTTTGCGGCAGTAGTTTCTAGCACAGAAAAAATCAGAAAATTTAAACTCAACAAATAAATCAACATCAAAATTTGGTAACGTAGTTCGGCACACTTTGCCTATGTCTACGGGGCCCTTACCTAGCTTAATTCTTTCACTAACGATAATAGTTTTACACAAGGCTTTACTGAGTCGACATCACTCACCTCTTGACAATATCTCTCGTCTTCACTACCAGTAAAAGAATTTCATATCTAATAGTACGACTGCCTCGTACTAACTTCAACAGAGGATTTTCTCAAACATTGTTTAATGATAACGAAACAAATAAACAACTCAAGTGAATAAACAAAATTTAACATAAATGAAAACACTTGAGAAAGAAAAGAAAGAACAACTTCTCAATATTTTTCAGCTCTTCCGAAGATTAATCTGACTGTTGTTCACCAATGACACTAACTGATTCACAAAGCCACAGCTGCACCGATAACACATTCACCAACAAAAGTATTCGCAACCCACAAGGAAATTAATTGATAAATGTTGCTGCCCAAGATGGAATTATACTTGCACACCACCTACAACCAATCAAAAACGACGCAAGGAAGGAGTCACCCCCACACCCAATCTGTAGCTCCCTAACATTATCCTGCAATACACAACCACTTGAGTGCTTTCATGCACTTTGTTTTTAATTACCAAAACAAGCAGACCATGGCCACACTTCACATACACCCGCAACCAACCCAGAACAAAGCAAAGACCCAGGCATACCCACAAGGAGTCACGCGCACACACCGCACACAATCTGTTGCAATCAACGACAAAGACACCAAATAGAAAGTGCAGCAACTACTGAAGACAACCCTCTTCAACCAACGAAACACTAAGGGCCTGTTTGATTGGAGCGTTAGTAATAGAATGGAATGGAATAGAAGGCAACACGTTTTTATCGTTTGGTTAAGGGTTTTATAATAGCATGGAATGGAATGAAATGAAAGCGAAGGATTTGATGTTACGTTCCATTCCATCCTAAACAGTGAAAATAAGAAACCTTCGATTCGGAGGGTTTAGGATGGAACATAAACT
>JAOQMS010000005.1:18464583-18493750 GCA_027563885.1 Erythroxylum longipes
AATTCTTCCATTTAATACTTCCAATTTCCATCAATCCATGAAATAAATCCTCCTAAACTTGACTTAATAATTAAACTACAATTAAAAATAATTTATCCACAAGATCACCAAATTCAATCAATTCATACTTACTAAAAGAATTAAAAAAAAATTCGGGACCCAACACTAGCGTTCTTCCTTTTGGTGCAGAGGGCATATCGAAGCCAAAGAACATATTTGGACATCTCTTTATCTTATAATGTTGTTCTTTATCTTTTGGAATTGTTCGTGTTATTCTTTGTTTAATTTTTTAGGATTCATGTATGAATGATTAATGTTCTCATTCTCAAATAGATTGTTCATATATGAACCCATTGCTAGAATCTATATTAAAATACGTAATCGTTGTTACTCTGATTCATTTATAGTAAACTAATGGTTTTGCATCATTAGGGATAACATAATATAGGTTAAATGACCCAAGCTTGTGTGGTTATTATTTAGATTAACCTATTTTTCTAGTTTGTAATATAGTTGTCATCCTAAATCTAGAGAACTTATTCCAGGTTATTTGATAGCTAGACCTAATTAAAGATGTTATTTTGATTCTATAAGATATAAGGGAAAACTGGGGCTAATAAAACTTATTAATTAATCTACAGATAATAATTTCAAAGAGAAGTACAAGAACAACATGATTAGGTGTGATCAATCATGTGGAGGTTGAGATTAAACTAAGAATTAGATCTGAACATCAATTTTGTACTGTTCTATTTGATTTATTTTTAATATTTAGCTTTACTTTATTTTGTTAGCCAAATTGAACCACCCCCCTCCCCTAAAAAAAAACTTAAACACCAATTCATTCATTACAAAAGCTAAACATACACTCTCTGTGAATACGATCCTACTCGCCACTATTACAAATTTAGTTGTGCATAGTTAGGTTTTATTTTCTAGTACATTCAACACGTATTAAAATGCCTCCATCCTTCTTTTATAACTCTAAAACAATTCATATCATCTTCAACTGTAACATTGAGGTTTCTTGATTATTCAAGATTGCTATATTTCAACTCCTAAATATAACCTTGTAGTTTAGAGTATTTATGAGCATAGTCTAATGCTAACTCCTTCCTTAACTTCATCTTAGCAACTTTGCACATAGTATGATTCATAAATATGTTAAACTTTTCTTGGCATTCTTCAATCATCTTCACAGTGATAGTGTTAGGCTTTTTATCTCTAAAAAACTTTGCTGATATCATTTTAGGCTTGTTTATTATGAAATATGTATGCTTAGACCTATATGTTTTTATTTTGAAATATTTGTCATTACTATCATAGGTTACATACAATTTTTACTTACATCCTTTAATGCATCCAGCTCTAATTCACTTAGACTCACCTTTTCTTTTCACTGGACATTAACCCTTATTTCTATAAATAATCAATAACAACATCTTTAACTAAACTTTTTAGCATTACCAAACTATATACTTAGTGTTCAATATAATGACTACCACCTGATTCATGTCTAACACTTATGCTAGGTCTTATAATTGGCTCCCTAAGCTCCTTTTGACTAGGGTACTCATCATTATCAATGAAAATTTTATAATCACTAGAGTCAATCTCCATTAGTTGAAACATCAAATTTATTTTATACACCTTCAGCTATATCATCACTTTCAACTTCATTATCACATTTAGCTTCATTGTCACAAGTTCCCCATATCCTTATTATCACTATTCTCTTCTTGATCGATATTTATATTGACTTCATCATGCATAATATCCTTATTAAATTCCAAATCCTCTTCATTACCTATTATAGCAAAAACTTTTAGAGCCATAATCGAATCATTAAGTTTATGTGTGAGATAGCCTAATTGTCTCATGTATTTTAACAATTTTATTAACCTAATGCAACTTTCATTAAATTCAAAGAGCCTTAAAGACTTATTGAATCTAAAAAAAGGAACTCTAATAAAACTTGTAAGTATCAAAGTTCCTCTCCTATCTCACAAATTTGTCTATAGTTAATAAAATCAAGTTTCACTTTGTCAAAATAAATTGACAACCCACCCTCATAACTCAACTTAGGATCTTTCTTAGAGTATTCACCATAGTATAACTTCAAGGCTCCTTATTGAGTCATTATAACTCCACAAATGGCAAGTAAATAACCCTGTAAATGACAAGTAAATAATAATTTGGCAAAAAACATATGTAAACACATATATAAGGTACTTTGACTAATGTAAATTGAGTATAAAATAATATACAAGTTGCTTTAGATGCAAACACACATACAAGCTATTTTAGATACGAACACATATATAAGCACATATAAACACATATACAAGCTACTTTTACTAATGCTAATTAAGCCAAAAAAAAAATACAAGCTATTTTAGTTGCAAATAAACATATAAGTTATTTCAGTATAAACACAGATACAAAACCATACAAACACATATACAAGCTATTTCAGCTGCATTTCAAGTCACATGAAAGCTTATAATTTTAAAAGAAATGAATATGCAAGTTTATAATAGAAGTTCACAAATTATTTATACATTATTGATAAGTATAGGACACAAGAGATTCAAATGTTTTACAGATGGAATTTATGTTGTTTTTTTTCTCTTTTTAATCTTAATGCAAGACCTCTATCAAAGATATTTAAGGATGATATCTATATACTCAAATGAAATATTATGTTATTGAGTTTATTTTATTCTAAATGGTATTGGCATGAATGACCAATTTTGTAACCACATTCTTACATGATTAGCTTCAAGGATTTGTATTGATTCAATAAATCTTTATATAGAGGTGCTTCTTTTAGGTAAACATATATATAAGCTGTGCAATATCATATAATATCGAAGGCATGTAATATTTGAAAATATCGACCAAGAAAGGTTAAGCTGTTGGGACTACATGTTCCCTCTAATCCACTACAACAAACAAAATGGGTCTATAGTTGACTACACTTGTCTCCTACTTATATAAATAGATATCTTAGTAAAAATTTAAACAACTTAGCATTCTTTAACATAGCAAACCATAGAAACTAAGTGATGGAGTCACACCACACTGTGAAACAAGAAGAAGCCTACCATAAAAAGTGCACCACACCAACTGTTGATAAATGCGATATCAAGAAATAGAAAAAGGCCACACAACAGCTAACAAATAAGCTCAAGATTAGGGATTTCAGCGCCCACTAACATATAAACACAAGCACTTGGGGATATTATGAATTATCTCCATGTCTAATCTTAAATGAGGTGTTTCTATACATTCATTTCATTTGGTTGTGGTGTGTTTCTTTATCTTCTTTTTTCTTGTTTCCTTTCCTTTCATTTGTGGGATATCATCATAAAGCTCTCAATTTCATAAGGCAAAAAAAAAAAAAATCTTTTGCCTACCCTGTTCTTAGATTAGAAAACCTTTATCTTTGTATTTCAAGAACCAAGTTTTAAGGCACAAAGAAGATAGATTTTCGAATATCTCTATATTTTGAATTTTGTTAGTTTCCCAAACTAGTTATTCTATATATTGTTTTCAACTTTTCCCATTTCCATAGTATTGTTTTCAACGCATCATATTTGGTGACAAATATCTAGCTTCTGGTGCCCTAATTTTGGTGTTTAACGTTAGGACTTGTGGATTTGTTCGTTTAGTATCTGTAATATGTTGAATGCTTTTTAGGATATTCATTCCACACTTTGGTTGGTAAGTTTGGATCTAATTATTGTCCCTCCTCTTTGCTTATTTTCTTTTACTGTACCTTTTATCTCTCCGTTAAATGATTGCTCAAAATTTACGAAGATTGCAGTCAATAAACACTACAGTCTAGATTATTTTTGGGTGTTGAAAATTGTTCCTTCCATCATTGTTGTCGCATTAGACTATGTTCTCTTCTTCTTTATGTGTCACTCTTCTGTAGACCCTCTGTGCCCATAAAGATTCAGGTTTCTAAAACTTCATCCCATTGAAGGATTGGAAAAATTGTTGATTTCTGAAAAATTTTATGATTTCAGGGTATTTTTGGATTTGGGTTGATTGTTGTATGGTGTTGTGTCCTTCCAACGGTTATGTGCTTCAAATTCCTATACATATATTGACTACTTCCCTTCTTCCTTTTTATTTTTGCTAGTTTCTTTTCCCTAGCGTTCTATTAGTAGGGCTTATTGGATTTATATTAGATAAATTCGATTGCATAGCGATGAGGCCAATCATGTTATATGAGGCGGAATGTTGGCCTATATACATGTAAATAAGTTTTTGGTGATGGAAATAAAGATGCTCTGGCGGATGTGTAAGCTTAGTAGAAGATATAAGGTCAAGAATCTAATGGTAAGAGACAAATTAAAGGTGATGGGTACTAATGACAAATTGAGAGAGACAAGACTTAAATGGTTCGAATATGTTAAAAGGAGACACCCTGATTTGCCAATGAGATGATGCAAGAAAATAATACTTAGTGACTGTAAGAGGAAAAAAGGAAGCCTAAAAAGAACTAGGAGAAAGTAATCAAGAATGATATGACTTGGATGGATCTTACTGAGGACTTGGCCCATAATAGGAAACTTTGGCGTACTATGATACATGTAAAAGATCTCTCTTAATGATGGCATTCGTATTCTTGTAGGTATTATTAGACTATGTTCTTCGCATTTATCTCGTGGTACTTACCCCCTTAGTAGTTTAGCTTAGTTAGTTTCCTACTTTGCGAATTTACTGCATGGACAGACCTGGTCGGAGTTACTCTTGTATGAGTCCTTTTTAGTCTGTAAATGTATTTTACCTTTTAGCCTGGTTGAAGTTATTTTTGTACAGGTCTTTTTGGTATGTATACTTATCTTACCATTTATTGTTAATCTTTGACATGTTCTTAACGTACGTTTATTTTGTATTACAATACCTATTTATTATTATTATTATTAGTATTTTTATGTATTTATTATTATTATTATACCATTATTTTTATACACATTCATTTAAAATTTTATAATATCTTTGTGACACATTTGCATGTGGGTCTATCGAATAGTCTCTTTACTAAATAAGAGTAAGATTGTATATTATTAGATTTTTTTAAACCGCGTACCTCAGTGGGACTTTCACTGTTGTTATTGGTACTGTTATTTTAATTTTAAATGAGAACATTTGGGTTTAAGTTTGTCGACTGCATGTTTTTCCTTTTATTGCAGGTGAGATCATTTGGTTAAATGCCAAACGTTGTTGCCTGACCTTATTTTTCATCTGATCATCGCTAGGTGACAATTATGGATGTCAATGAATCAGGCCGGACTCAAGCCCTTTAGTTTATGGTAGCCCGTGGCCTGTGGCCCGACCTGACCACAGGTTAACTGGTCTGTTATGTATTTTTTAAATAAAAAATATTTAAAACGATGTCGTTTTGAAAATAACTAACAAACCATGAGCTTGTGGTCCCATCAACTCAACCTGTGGCAGGCCCGTAGATCCATCAATTTGGCCCGTGGCACGATCAATATAGACTAAAAGTGGGCCGGGCCAAACACACGAGGTCACTTTTGACATGCCCATTTGACATGCCCGATGACAATGTTGGTTTATTGCCAAGCACCCAAATGTCGTAGTCGAGCGATAAACGCAGACAGAAGACAATGGCGTTTGACATTTAATCAAAACACTGTCATCCAGTATTTGGAGTGAAGAAATTCAGTTTTTTTTTTTCCCTCTCGCCATTATTAACTGGATTTTCCTTTTAAACGTTTTAAAAACCATATAGTTATTTTTAAATTTTTGAAAAAACTTTAAATTTTTTTAAAACAAATTAAAATGTTAAAATTTAGTTTTAATTTTAATAAAAATATTTAAGTCTGATTTGACCTTCACCTTTCCAAATTTTATTATTAAGTATTAAAGTTTAGGTTTTAAAAAGCTCGTCTCCTTTATTTAATAACTAATAATGAAAGGCAAACTGTAAAAGACAAAAATAGAAATTCAAACCCAAGCACGGGAGAGGTCGAGTCGAGTCGAGTGGAGTCGAACAAAGCTACACCTAACCCTCTTTTCCTCCGTCAAAAACGCTCCTGGAATCCCTACTTTTCACGTTCTGTCAAAAGCTCCACCATCCCTCTAGAGATCTTGGAATATATCTAGTCCCCGCCGTCGCCACTCTCCTCCTTGACCCCATCACTACCACTCTTAACGCCCTTCTTCCTCTTTCCCAACAATTTCTAACGGTTTTTCTTCTTGCTAGTCCATGTTAAAAGCAAAAATTTCTCATGGGTAATCGTTAAATCTCTGAATTTTGGAAGATATGGATGAATTATTAAAGAACCAAGTCTTTGCAACACATGCAACAGCTGCTGCTGGCTCAGTGGCATTAGGCTCGGCTCTCACTTATCCTCTCGATACACTTAAAGTCCTCGTTCAGGTTTACTAGCTATCCTGTTTGTGTTCTCTTGCATATACTCGTACTGTTGACTGTTTCTGTATGAAGAAGGTATATATTTATGTTCTTGGACATTTTCCAGGTTGGTTCAGGTCCTGATGGACAATTGACCCCACTTCAGGTGTTGAAAAGAATTCGATCATTATCTGGATATTCAGGTAGTTACTATTTCAACTTCACTTTCAGTTTTTCTTTGGTTTCCTATTGATTTACTTTGTTCCATGTGTTATTATATATAGATGTTGATATAAATAAAATTTTCCGTCTCAGTTGTTTTTCTTGTTGGTCTTTGTTTCAATTTTTGAGACTGTCGAATGTTAAAAATATAACTGACAAGTATGGTGGCCAGTAATTATAAGTAGTTAATCCTATGTGATTGTTAACTTTTGAAATGGAGCTGAGATGGTTTTTTTTTTTTTTTTTGTCATCCTGATAGTTGTGGTTGTGATGAAATTAAACCAGTGATAATTACAAATAGGAGACTCTGATCCCTACTTATTGAATAGGAGGACCCCTTTTCTCTATAATGTCTGAATATGGTCATAACGAAATTATCCTTGATATTACAACTCCCTCTATTTCTTTTCCTCCTTTCTCTCTCCACAACCCTATCTTTATTTTTACCTTTTTCTTTCTCTCCCTCTCTCATACCCGTTTAAACGTTTTTTCATCTTTCTTATACGCCTTCTCTTTCTGGTTCTTAGTCACTCACCTCTCCATCTTTTCAACTTTCCATTAATAGAAGAGGACCTAATGGCTAGCACTTCATGGTTTCTTATCTTCCTCTTTTGTAACCATTTATGTAATACCAATCTTGACCAATAATGATTCACCCAATTATTTGCCATTGTGGAAAGCAAAATGACTATTAGCTTAAGAGAAATGAAGCCCTTCATAAGCATTACAAAATGTGACATATTGGATCAACTGTCCCTTTAGCTCAACAGAAAATTGTAACATCTTCCAATGAATTTTAGATATTTACCTTTTATTTCCTTACTAGTTGTTTTTTTATATTTATTCTTTCTTTCTCAATAGGCATTTTTTCTCCAGTCTTATCTCAGGTGTTTTTGTTAAAGTGTTCATGTATAATTTATTATTGACGTTTAAAATAGTAAATTATATTAAAAAAAGAGGAGGTCTTTAAACAAATAAGTGACTCAAATAGCCTCTTTATTCCATAATTGGAGATCAAAGACCCCTATTTATAATTTCCCATTAAATTAATGCAAGGATATTTCTAACAAAATGATGAAGTCAAGGTGTGTGTTGGACAATCTTCTTTGGAAAAGAATGTAACCTTGTTTTGTAATTTTATTGTGCATGCCAAAACTCTAGAAGCAAAATTTAACCAAAAAAGCATTTGTGTAAACTTGGTTTCTTGCAGAAATTCCTTTAATGGTTTTGAAGGCTAATTGATGCTTAGAAATTTGCTGTTATTAGTAAGTTTAATATGCTTATGGACATGCTTATTGCTTCACTGGGTTCATGCTTCCTTGTACTAGTCTGGCATCACTGTTTATTTCCTATAAAAGAACTTCCCAATTTCATCTTAAAAAAATTGTAACCGATATTTTAGGCTTGTATAGTGGTTTTGGGTGGTTCACTTCTGGGAGAATTCTTGGTGTTGGAGCCCGCTTTGGAGTCTATGAGATCTTAACAGCTTTCTATAAAGGTGAGTACTTCTACTTTTCTTCGGTATATGCGCGACCAGTTTGTTTTTCTAAAATGCAGCTTGACATGCACACATCCACATATATAGAGACACACATGACACAAAAGAGAGTGAATATGTGATTTTAATTTTCCAAGTACAGTTCTTGTGCAGATCTCCAATAACAATTGTAATGGAAAGTCAATGGAGAGGCTTTGTTAGAAACATAAATTCCACCATTTCATAGGAGTACCAAAATCAAATTTCAATGGTGTCTCTAGAAAACAATTGGACACATAGCTGGCTTTTACATAATTCTTTTTTTTTCCTCCTGTTTATTATGCTTTACATCTTATATTAATTTCCATTAGAGCCATTGGCTGTGATGGCATAACCTTGTATTTAACCATCTCCATTCAACCTTCGATGTTTATGTCATGGTTGAACATATAAAATTAGTTAAAAATGTCTTAAAAGAATTTATTATGAAAATGTAATAGTCACCAGAGTATATTTTCTGTAGTTTGCGAAGAACTACTAACAGTGGATTCAATATGCTATTGCACAAGCTCAGTTTTTCATTTACAACTTGGGAGTTTTAAACTCGACATAGATTTCCTTGAATCTTACATGCTACTGTTCTTATGTTCCTTTTCCCTTGATTATGTCTGTCAACTGCATGAGAGAACATAATTCCTTACATTCCTTGTGCACTCTGTTGTTTGTCACACATGAATTACACACACGAAATCATCATTGTGTTCACTTGGCTTAAATTATATCGTATTGGACCAGCTTGTAGTTTAAGATGAAATCATTATTTTGGTTCTTAAGTAACAGAATGTAAAATTAAAAACCACTTTTGGTAACAGAACATGGGCTACAAGGTTGTAAATATGCCGTACATGATGAAATCGAATTTCTATTTGAAATCATTATTTTGGTTCTTAAGTAATAGAATGTAAAATTAAAAACCACTTTTGGTAACAGAACATGGGCTACAAGGTTGTAAATATGCCGTACATCATGAAATCAAATTTCTATTCTATCTTTGAACATATTATTGTGTTTGCATTATCTTAGCCTTCCTTATTAACTTTTAGTGTATGAATGAGTACATCCATGCTTATAGATTTTAGTAGGTTTAAATCATGTAAGGATTTACTTGATATGGGCAAAAAATCACGTGGTCAATGTCTGTGTTTCCTTTACTAGATTGACTTCTTTTTGAACATAATGCACTATTAGTATTTTATACTGAATTGCTCTATCTCAAAATCCATTTACTTATTCGTGATAAGAGTAGTCGTAAACGTAATTATGCCAATCTTGAAATGTTACATCTAATGAAGAAAAGGACCTAGACTTTTATTTCATAAGGTACAAAGTTTGTTTTTCTGTTATAAGTGGCTGCTTTGTCCTTGCCTCAGTAGAAGATTTATGGAATTTTACAGTTGAAGAGCCTGTTCCTGTTGAAATACTAAGATTTATTTGTATTCTTTTCTTCAGATTACTCACTATTCTATTCCTGTGTCTCTTACTGGGGAGATGCTTCCATTCATTTATATGAACTCAGGATCTTAATATTTTGTGCTAGTCAAAATGATTATGCTTTTTCATGAAAAATGCCCTGTTTCCTTTACTTTTGTTGAGAAGTGCACTGATAAAATGAAGAACACATGAACAATCGAAATTTTACCAATGCATTGTCTACAAAAGCAAGTGGTTCACTAGCATTTATGTATGATGCCTTATTAAATGTAAGCAAGCACTGCATTGACAAATTTCAACTCTTAGTCTTGGGAAAATTCCTTTTATTTCTGGCAGATGGTCGTGAAGATAACTATGTGTATGTCTCTGAGGCTCTTATGGCAGGAACAGTAGCTGGTGCTGTAGAGTCACTTTTAAGCTCACCCTTTGAACTTGTTAAACTACGTTGTCAGGTTTCCGCTGCATCTCGTATGCGGGTTTCTAGCTCTCTTGCAGAAAATAAAGTTGTTACACCCATGATTGCTAAACTTCTACATGGATATACGCCAGATAAGAAGGCATTGAGCCAATCTCTTGCCCTTCTGACCACCTTAACCGCCAAGCATCCGAATTTGTCTGGTGCCTTGCAAGAATACCCCTGGATGATGACCGGGTCTGGGAGGCCACCACCTGTATCTGATGTTCGGAAACCATCTAATATAACCTCTTTGGAAGGATTGGGTACATTTTGGAGAGGAGTGCGGTCAGGAATTGCTCGAGATTCTGTTTTTGGTGGGATATTTTTTGGCAGTTGGCAGTTCCTGCACGAAGCAATGGTTATCTGGAAGGCAGTTGGGATGGATCCTGAACCCAGGTCATAATTTGAACTTTTGATTCAAAATCTGTCATCAGTTCCTGCTCTAACACTGAAAAAAGTTCCGGATAGAAACTAGCTAATCTGCCTTCAAACAGAGCACAGTGCATTACATGTCTGCAGAAACCACTAGATTAATTCTCTGTACCCCTCAAGGCCACTAGTGAGACATATGTTTGTGCTCTTTTATTATCATATGAGCAGTATCCATACAACAGACAGAAGCATTCTGAAGTTCCATATTTACATGTTCTCAAAGATTTGAACTAATAATCCATCAATCATTGTGTTTGATCAAGCATTAAACTTGGATAGATTATATTAATTGTGCAAAGCTTCCTCAAATTGCTTCTTATTTATAATATCACTAGGCTTCCTCAAACTGCCCATTTGTAATATCACTGTAAATCTGAAACTTTTGTATGCATCTTTCAGTTGCTTGGCTTTGCAATTTTTAGAGTAGCAAAAAAGCACTATATGGCATTAAATGCAATCTTCTTATAAGTTTCTATATCCGCTTGACATCTTACTGTTGTGCTGATTCAGTATTTCCTGTTGATGTGGGTTAGTGTAGTGGTGCTTTGTGGTTGTTACTTGACACCTTTGACCTAGTCCTTTGTGCTGTAGCTACTCGCACGAAAATAGATACTGCGTTAAATTATTGTAACACCGTTTTCTTGGAATTATCTGTTTCATGTTGTGAAAAGCTATTACCTATGCTTTCAAGGTGGCTTCTACGTAATCCTTCAATAGCGGCTATAACCAGAACATCAGTACTGTTATCATTTTTTGGTGTGAAAATCTTCCTCGCTTATGATCAGGTCTGATGAAGAAATTGGGCCGCTTTCTCCATTAGCAGTTAGTCTTGCAGCTGGGTTTTCTGGTTCTATGGCTGCCGCTGCATCTCATTGTTTTGACACTGCCAAGAGCCGGTCAGAATGTGTTGTGCTGCCGAAGGTATACTTAAATTCTAGAAAATAGTTTGCATTTGCATTTTATTTCAATTTTGATTATTATGTTATTTTCATTGAAACCTTATACTAAGCTGCAGTGTTGATTGATACCTGTCTATTATTTGATGTATACTATCACCATTTTGTATGTTTTTCCCATTTTGCACGTTTTCGTTTTTGCGGTATCTCTAGTTACATCATGCTGCATTACCTTTGTGTACACATTTGGCAAGGAGGTGCTGTTCTGCCTATATGATTTTGAAGAGCACATTAGGAGGTTCCCTAGGAAGAGTAGGGAAGTGGAAAGCACAATAAGAACTGAATAAACCTGTGCTTTATGTCCATTTATAATTATGTTAGTTTGCTGCCCGAACAACTTCCCATTAATTACAAACATGCAAAGGTTCGGGCACAAAACTAACATAATTATAGATGGACACAAAGCACACGGTTTCTTGTCCTCGGTTCTTATTTTGTTTTTCATTTCCCTACTCTTTTATACGGTAACTCCTAATGTGCTATTCAAACATTTTGCAATGCTAAATCGCATTTTAAAAGATTTGAAATTTAGTTGAAAAAAATTAAAAGGTTTAACACTGATGTGAATAAATTTGAGAAGGTTTAGCACAAAATGAGTTATCCTTTTCAGAAATGAAAACATTTGATTGTCTTATGAATTAATATATACTAAAGATAGAATTTTATATGACCATCTTCTCTGTTTCCAGTTTGTTTCAGTGGAGAGGAGGTTATTGAAATGGAATCGTCCAGGTAAAAGGTTGGAGAGACTTACAGGCATTCATCCTGCAGATCGGAATCTGTTGTTCCGTGGCATCTGGCTGCGAATAGCTCGTAGTGGGGTAGCGTCATTTGCAATTGTTGGTGGTTATTATTTGGCTGTCAATTACCTTGTTGAAAGTTGATTGATTGAACAGAGTGAATTGTACTGATGTATCACTGGTCTCACATCTCTAATTTAGAGTAGAAGGCTAGCTGATGGTTCTCCATGCAATATTAAATGTTTCTTTACACTTTGTCATGGTTATGCTTAGTTTATTGATGAGTCATAAAGCTTCAGTGTCTTCTCCACGATATTGAAAATGTTGATAAAAAATTGAAGGAAAGAAGAATAGAGAATTGGGACTGCACGTTTATATACACTTCAGTAAGAGGAAAACTATGAAAGATTTAAGATCAATTTTTTAGGGAATAGGCTTGTTGATGGGACGAGCCTGGCTTGGGCAAAAATTAAAAAAGGCGGGCTAAAATAGCTCGTGGGTCGTGGTCGGACGGACTCTAATCAGCCTGTATGCATGCTCATGGAACGGCCCGGCTAGCTTGCTCAGGCTGCGGGCAGCCCGTTGGGCCTTTGTCAATCCGATCGTTTAATATATTTTTAAATTTTTTTATATATTTATTTTAATACAATTTTAAAAAGTAGTTGCATGTTTTAAAATTCATAAATTATAAATTATTGCATAATCATTTATAGTAAAATGTGAGATGAAATTACCTATAAATTAACAAAAATATTTATATAAAATAAATGAAATAAAATGTAAACCAATTTATATTTATTAAAAATATGTAGCAACGATAATGTTATCATAATTATTCCCTGTACAAACAAGTAAATTTAATTTTAATTTGTAATTTTATTATAACAATTAATTATAATGTAAATGTAAAAAAGTTATTATCTAACTAGAATGAATTTATTTCAAATATTATTTTTACATGTTTAATAAGTTATTATATTTTTTTAATATGATTTTTTAAAAAATACGTTTATTACATAGTATTTTCTTTTCTTATTATATCAATTATTAAATAATCATTGTAAAATTTTATTTTATTACACATATTAAAAGAAATGAATTAATATGATAATTAATCTTAACACATTTAAACTTTTGTTTTATTTTTCATATTTAGACAATATATACATTATGCATATATGTATTTATATTAATCTTAAAATGAATTAATTACTTTATTAATCCTAAATGTATCAATTCCAAAATAATATATAACTAATCGAGTTATAAAAACAAATAAGTACAGTATATTATATTGAAAATAACTATTATTTTATTCAAAACTAGAATACATTTTATAAATACTTTTGATATGTTTTTATAAATTATTTATTTTATTACTTTCAAAATTAGTTCTTTTATTTTTTTCTAAAATCATTATATTCTAATTAATCTAAATTTATATTCATAATTTTTTCCTATCTAAATTCTAAATTTATATTATTAGAAGATTTATTCCTAAGTCACTTTAATTAAAAGTTTGTTAAGAGTAATTCTCTACTCAAAACCTTGATATAATTTTTCCTTTAAATTATTCTCGTTCTTATAATAGTATAAGCATATCATATTTCATAAAATTTCTAAAATTTTCACTTTTTTTCTTTTTAATATATATATTGTGTCACAACTTTACATTATAACAACATATAATTATGATATAATAAAGTTATTAATTTATCAAATATTAAATTACAAAATATTTATATCATTTTATTTAAGCACTTAATATTTCATTTGAATAAAACTATAAGTCATTAAATGAAAGCGTAGCATCACTAACTTCTTAATGTTTTAATTAATATTTTAGGTATAATGACTAATGATCTAAATATTAACACAATTTGTGTTAAAAGTCATTAAGTCAGGTTTATATTGAAGATTGTTACATACATTTGCATATCATTAATAAGAAAATACATTTTAAAATCAAAATTGTGAGATATATTTATTGGTATTATTAATTAGAAAATTTAATTCAATTAATTAGAAATTTGTATGAAAAGTCATTAAGTTAATAGTTACAGTTAAGAATTTCAATTCAATTAATTACGAAATTTTAATTTATTTAAATAATTTATTAATTATTATAAGAGAGAATTGATAAAATCAAATTCATTAGCTATAGAAAATTTTGTTGCACACGAATGATTATCTAAATCATTTTACAAAATTAACAACTGGATAGACTGGAGAGTGGAGACTGAGAGAGCATCATCTAATTGATTAATTGTACTTGTTGATAAATCATCTGTATGTACAAACATTCTATTTAGTAATATAATATTAAAATAAAAACAATATTTAGTAATGTAATATTATATAAAAAGAAATTTAAAATATCTTCATCTTCATATATTTGACCAAAATAACCTGCAATTGGTCAATTAATTTCACTAGTCTCCTCTGCATTAATACCTGTGGCTGTAGGAAAATAAAATACACAATATTAAGTAAGATAATATAAAGATAGATAAAATAAATATATTAAAAAGAAAAGAATTTACCATCGTTATCTTTATTATTTAACCAACTTTGAGCACACATAAGAGCTTCTATAGTGCGATAATGAAGTCAACCATGATGAAGAGTAAGGACCCAACCACTAGTACTAAATATAGACTCTGAAGCAACGGTTGATGATAGAATAGCTAACAAGTCCTATGCAATGGCTTGCAAGATCGGATAATTATGTGCAGACATCCTCTACCATTACAATATATCGAACGACTCACCTTCAGTTTTAGTAACACAATCTACAGAAAAATGTTTATCTAACTCCATCGTATTGCAAGAAATCCTAAACCTTTTCTCTTTTAAAAAATTTGAAAGAGTATCTGCCAATAATTGGTCAGAAGGTCAAATTTGAAGTTGAAAATAAAGTCTGAGTTAAACTGCCTACATCCTGATCATGAGTTTGTTGCATTCTGACTTTATAATCATAAAACAATTGATATCGTAATTGTTTCATGCTATGTAGACGCTCTTGAGCTTCACCACTGTACAATGCATTATAGATATATTCAACCTCGTCCATCTTATATCTTGGGTCCAACACATATAATACTACAACAATATCTCAAACCTTAGATTAATAAAAATTAAACTTTTCTGTCATTCGCTCCGCCAATCACTGCATTGGAATCAAACATCCACAATGATAAAACATGCTTTATGTTGGATATAATGTTAAAGATACGGTGCGAAATTGGATATTTTGTTCTTAAGAATAATTCAGTCCAATTATTGAATAATTTCAACTTCATATAAACTTGTGGATCACGGGTCAGGCCTGGCAGGACCAAGCCAGTTTTGAAATGCCTATTGAGGAATAGATGTATTTCATTCCTAATTTGAAAATATATCATAAAAATTTGAACTTGGTAGAATATTAGTTAGTTGGCTTCTCAATGGAATATATGGTATGCATATAAGTCCTCCCTCTAATTTCTCTTTGACAAAATATCCATCAAATCTAATATGCTTTGTCTTATCACATTGAATAAGGTTACGATCAATATTAACTTTACTGATTGATTTGTTGTCAAAATAGTCAAGTCATCTAAGATAATCTTCAGCCATAACAACTCATATAACTCTTGAGCACTTGTTCTAAATTCTGATTACATTGATGATCTAGCCATAACATTTTGTTTGTTACTCCTCCAAGTTACTAAATTGCCTCCAAGGAAAATGTAATAACCTATGATTGATCTTTGTTCCACTTTAGATCTTGCATAGTCTATATTAGAATAGGCTTATATGGAGAGATGATTATTCCTCTTAAACAAAATTCTTTCCTTGGATTTTCTTTTAACTAATGTAGCACCCTATATATAGCTTAAAGATGTGATTCTCTTAGACCATATATGAACTAACTAACTATGCTTATTAAGTATGCTATGTTGGGCTAAGCATGAGCAAGGTATATAAGCTTGCCTATGATTTAGGTCTATTAAGGTATAGACTAGCTTGCACCTACCTTTCCTGTCTCCTTTAAGAGATCAATAATATACATCTATTGAGATATGAAAATTTATTATATGGAATATGCCGTCTTGATCGGTAGTTGCTTCAATTCCTCTTTTTTTTCATAAATACTATTTATAATAATATCATCAACGTACACTAAAAGTGTGATCACCTTGACTGTGTGCTTGATAAAGATAGTATGATCACTTTGAATTTATTTATATCCTATCCCTTTCAAAAGTTTAGTAGATCTACTAAACTATGCTCTGGGAGATTGTTTTAACCTATATGGGGCCTTTTTTAACCTACAAACTTTATTTACCCGTATGTTCTTCAAAGTACGGAGGAATTTTCATGTACTTTTATTCATCTAGATCTCTATAAAGGAGGGCATTCTTCACATCATTCTATAGAAGTTATCAGTCAAAGTGAGTTGCCAAGGATAACAAAATCCTTATAGTATTCAATTTTTTAGCTAAGGTAAATATCTATTTCTGATTAATCCCATAAGTTTGAGTGTACACTTTATCAACTATGTTTTATATCTCTAGTGATCCATCAACTTTATATTTTAGAGTGAAGATCTATTTACAATAAACTATGTTATTCCTCTTTGGCTTATCAACAATCTCCCATGGTCTACTCTTCTCTAACACTTCTATTTCCTCTCTCATAGCAACCTTTCATTCCCTTAAATAGTATTAGGAATTGAAATGGTATTTAGAATCATAATGAATTTTTCATAGGCTGGTGATAAATGTTTAACTGATGCATAATGGGAAAATAGGTATACTAAAGAGTGTGCCTATCTTAATAGAAATATGAATGTGGGAGTCATTTGTAAGTGTTTCAATGATTGTGTATGTAAAGGAGAACTAGATCTTACTATGGACTCATTTCGAGAGTTTGCATTTGATTCTTAGGCTAGTTTTAGGTTTGAAAAGTTGCTCTTCTGTAATACACATGTGAACATCTCGAAAAATCTTAAGCAACACAGATGGAGACATGAGAAATTTCTTTATTTTCTAGGATAGACATAGAACTAGAGGTAGAAGATGAATTTGGGACATACATAAGAAGGTTTAGTGGCACTAAAAATCAAAATATTATCTTTTATCATTGATGTCTTCACTTAAAGATAGATTTAAAAAAGACGTAGTTTGTTTTTAATGGAAGTGACATTAGCTAAAATAACTTTAGTGCTAAAGGATTATAACACTTATACCCCTTTTATGTAAATGAGTAATCTAAAAAGATACAGTTTACTATATAAAGATCTAACTTTCCTCTATGTTGACTATGAATGTGTACAAAAACAATGCAATTAAATACTCTAGGGGCACATTGATTTAAGGTTATGAAGTTGGAATAATAGGTATTAAGGGTTTCCAAGGGATTTTTATTGTCTAACATATGCAAAAGAAGTCATCATATGTCTCAAAGTTAAAATTGTTTCTCCTAATAGGATTTAGGAATATTCCATTGAAAGAGTAAAGACTGAGTTGTATTATGTAAATTCCTTTTTTTGCCTCCTAACTATTCCTTTTTTAGGTGTATCAACACATGAGTTATGAATAATTCTTTATTTCTAAAAGTAGGGTGAAAACTTTTAATTAAAGTAATATGTAGCATTATTTGAGTTAAAGCTTTTAATATTAACCCCAAATCGATTTTGAATCATAGAATGAAAGTTAGGAATAATAATGTTGACATTATATATTTATCTAAGTAAGAAAAGCTATATGACCCAAGTATAATCATTAGAAAGGAGATAAACCAACAAGCCTAAGAAATATTAGGAACAATAGAAAGACTCCAGATTTCACTGTAAATCAAATAAAAAGATGAGAACTTCTTTTAGTACCAATAGGAAAGCATATAGAAGTAGGTTTTGACAATTCACAAAGTTCACAATGAAAAACTGAAATGTCTAATTCTTTGATCAAATAAGGAAACATGAACTTTAAAACTCTAAAAGATGGATAACTAATGCGTAAATGGTAAAGCCAAATGACATCTTCATTTGAAGTGTTAAGAAATGTTATGGATAAATTTATTCATTATTTTATGTGAATATTTAAGATAATAAAGGTTGTTCTTTTCCTCAGCAAGTCTAATCATCCTAAGCCCTGGTCCTAAAGAATACAAAAAAAAGGAAAAAATTGCATAACATTTATGGTTATTTAAATTTTTTTTAATAGAAACAAGGTTGACTGATAATTTTAATATATGAAGAATGTGTTATAAACAAAGGAAAGATGTAATATATACATCTCCTGCTCTTATAATAGTAGCTAACAAACTATTAGCCATTAAAATTTTCCTATAATAAGGACACAGGCACTTATAATAAATATGAGGAGTGAGTTGTATGGTCTGTACAAATAAATATGAGGAGTGAGTTATATAGTATGTGACATTAAATCAATTATCCATGTATTGATGTGATACTTATCTAAGACATTCTAGCTAAAAATTAAAACAAAGTTTACTAGAGAAAGTTAAAGAAATAACATTAGAGGGCTTGTCAGGATATCCTAATAAATTCCTCAATTTTCTTACTATTAAAACCTCCTCTATCCAAACCTTTATTTGTGCTTTTTTGCTCCATCAATTATGCTTGATATCTTTCACATTAGAGTAAAATTTAATAGATGAATTCATAGATTCGTTAATCAATTATAAAAGTTCTAATTAGAAGGAGATTTAATTAATTAACTTAAGATTAGTTGTTAATAAAATTTAGACAAACATTAACATAATTGAGAAATTTTCACAATCCTATGAACTTTAAATTAAATTTATGAGTGAATTCTTACTTGTATGGGAAGTTTTAAGAGGATCCATTATCCAGGTACGACTATTATTGTTGGTTGTTTCTTGATTTAATCTTTTTTTAGATAACTAATTGCATTGATTTGTTTTCGTTTGTTTCTTTAAATTTGACTTTGATTAATCACCATTACCATAATTTTTCATTAGTAATAAGTTCACTTGCTAGAAAGATCTATAGGAAAGGAGATCAAACACATTAAGTTTTTTATGCCATTATCCAGAAATGAGGATTCTATTAATCTAACCATCATTTTTCTTTCTTTTCTTTTAATTTATTTTTAATTACTAACTTGTCTTTATCTTATTTATATTTCAGGAGCTTGTTCGTTTATGACTCGAAATAATCTATCTAATTTTGTTAAAGAAGATCTAGAAATTGAGAGAATAGCTCTTTAGAATCTTACAATGAGACTTAGATAGAGGTAAGAAGAGTTAAAGAAAGAATTTGAAGACGAGCAGGTAGTTATCATGGTGGAACCATATAGGACCATGCCTAAATATGTGAGACCAAGATTCATTGGAAGAGAATAGCTCTTCGGAATCTTAAAACGAGACTAAGATAGAGGTAAGAAGAATTAGAGTAAGAATTTGAAGACGAGCAAGCAGTAATCATAATGGAATCATAGAGGACCATGTTTAAATATGAGAGACCATCATTAATTGGAATTAAGTCCAATATCATCATGCTAGCTATTATAACCAAGAATTTTGAGATTAAACTAAATATCATTTAAGATGGTGCAATAGATTGTTAAGTTTGATGGCTTGCAAGATGAGAACCCAAATGCCCATATATAAATATCTTGGAGATCTGTGATACATTTAAGATTAATAGAGCCACTAATGATATATCCATATTGAAGCTGTTTCCCTTTTCATTAAGGAATCGGGCTAGAAAGTGGTTGGATTTGTTTCCCATTGAATCTATTGCTACATAGGACCAGATAGTTGAAAAATTCTTAATGAATTACTTCCCACTAGCCAAAATTGCTAAGATGAGGAATGATATTTTTTTTCATTATGTTCAAATTGATTTAATGCTCAAATTGAGTTAGAAACATTATATAATACATAGGAGAGCTTTAAGGACTTACTAACAAGACGCCCACATGATAGACTTCCTACATTGTTATAGTTTCAAATATTTTATAACGGTTTGAATCCATCAACCAAACATATAATAGATATAGAAGCTAAAGGAATTTTAAATAGTAAAATGCCTAAAGTAACCCAAGACTTGCTTAAATAGATGGACATGGATACTTATTAATGGCTTCCCACCCACTCAGGCATAGCTTAGTAAGCCTCCTAGTGTTTATTTTGTTAATGCAGTTATAACTCTAGTAGGTTAGGTTAAAGATCCAAAAAAAAATAATTGATGGATTATTAGTTGTATAAAAACCAGATCTAGTGATGCAGTATGAAATGTATAAGGGAGGACATATAGGCTAAAAATTTCAATTTGTTAAAGATATGGAAAAACCAATTGAATATGTTGATTTTATGAGTAATACTCCTTGTCCTTAGAACGATCCATACAGTAATACGTATAATTCATGTTGGAGGAATCACCTAAAATTTTCTTGAATTAATCAGGGACAACACACCAAAATTTCAATAGTATCATCTACCTCTAAAGAAGAAGGCCTAGTATGGAAGATCTCATGATAAAATTCATCCAGACATCTGAAGCTCGCTTTCAAGCTACTGAAAATTCATTAAGAAATCAATTGAATATGATAATTTGTCATGTAAGAAGGTGAATTGTTGTTCTTCTTCTTCTACAATTATCTTTGTCCCCTTTTTGTCATCCGCTTCTTCAATATAGACTTTCTTATATTCTTCAAGCTTTATATCCACCGTCATCTATTCCTCTTCCTCTTCTAAAATTGCAAATTCACTTCTGAATTTGATGTTTGTTTCATCATCATACTGAGGCATTAATGGGCTCCAATGACATACTATATCTGGCTCAGTGTCTTCAACTGAATAAACACTCTCTTAGGATACTCAGTGACTTTCTTCACTATTGGCAAGATCTTTTATTAATGATTCAGTTGAAGCGTAATTGTTCATTGCATCAATGTAAAAGTTACTCTATTATAAAAAGGTTCATTTTTTACCCTAATGTTTACATCAATCGATAAATTTAATTTTAAGGTTTCAGAGAGTAAAAATTAATCCCTAACATTTGGAAAACATTTAAATGTAACCCTAAAATAACAGAGTCGTCAATTTTTTACCAAGTTAGTGCCTACTTGGCATAATTTTATATTATTTTATTTTATAACTGACATGGTAGTGTGGGACCTACTTTGTTAAAATGAAAATTTTACGTTTTTATCATGGTTCCTCCATCAAAATGTAAGAACTCAAAATGCTAACCTTTAAAGTCCAAACTTGTTCCAACAAATCTTTTTGGTTTAAATGATAAGGAGTCTTCGTAGACTAAAGGATCACGTCCAATTGCCCAAACATTTGCCATCACTTGAGAGTTCTTTGGAACTGTGTGATTCATATCTTTGCAAGCCTTACTTGCATAACGTGGGACGATCAATGGCACAGGAGTATTCAACCTTAGTGTTTCCTTTTCATATGCATTTAGATATGGAATGTGAGAGACTTGAGTTTATTCAGTTCTTTTTGCTTTATTCTTTTAGCTCTTTCATTCTTGAGTAGCTCAGCCATTCCCTACTTAATTGTTAAGGTAGTTATGTTAGTTCCTGCACTAAATAGTTCCTACAAAAACAAAATTTCATAGATCAAAAAATGTGTTGACATAGAGAATGAGAAGAGGAAACAAAACAAAGGTTGTTTGCTTATAAGAAACAACAATAAAATCAAATAAACCAACAAAATTCTTAATTGTTCTTTTCTCTTTCTAACATATCCATCCCTCTATACCATTTCACTCTTTAACAAAGCCAACCAAAGCTCCAAATGTTGGAAAGAAGAAAGAAATGCATAAAATCAAAGTTTATTCAACAGAGGAAAAAAGAAAAAGAAAAAGAAAATATAGTTTCCATCCTATTACACACTGCATCCACCATCTCTCTCCTTCTCTTTACATTGACAGTTAGGTTTCTCCATCATGTTTTTGGGCTTCTTCTTCAACTAGATTCTGAAAAACAACCACGCTTAAAAGTTACTCATCTTCTTTTGTAATTTCTTGACCTTTAGTTTGACAAGTTAATTTTATGATGGTGGAATTGGAAAATAACATGAAATTCAAGGGCAAACTGAAACCCACCAATAGTTCCTCTTTCTTAAATTGATCTTTCACAATTCACCCTTCAGCTTCAAAGCCCAATTCCTAACCTTCATCAAGATTATACAATTCTTTTGAGTCCATTAAAGATAAGGTAAAAAAGCTCTGCACTTTTTTTGAATTGCCAAAATCCCTAACATTAGCTTCCAATGAATCTCCATTGCCATTACAAATCTAGAGTAAGAAGCGGGTATTGCACTGCCACGTTAGTCTAGGAGAGAATGCACAGGAAAGAACTCCAGATAATAGAATATGTTCTCGAATTGCTTTTTTTTGTAGAAAGCTCGACTAGCGATCCCTATGGGGTGGTAAAGGAAGGCCCCAAAACCTAGTAGATAACTAACAATATCTCATAGCCATCAATTTCTCCATTATTTTAGGATTACATTTAAATAGTTTCCAAATGTCAGGGTTTAATTTGTACCCTCTAAAATCTTAGGGATAAGTTTGTTGATTGATATAAACGTTAGGGTCAAAAATGACCCTTTTTCCTTATCATTATGCTCACATAGTGTATTCTGGGACCAGTTCACAAGCAATACAGATTCTTCCACATATAATATGATGTTCGGCATCGAAAATCATGATAGTTACCACAAAAATGTCAACACAAGATGACTGTCGGTTATGCATCTGTGTCACTTGGAAGACTCCCCACATTCCTCGTTAACAATGCATTGGAAGGTTTCTCAAATTGGAACTTTGAGTTATGAAGAGTAAAAGAGTGGCTTGTTATAAATTGATCAATTTTGGCTTGCATTCTCATCTCACTTTCTAGCTTGTTAAACTTATCTAGTAACTTGTCACACCTGGAGCTAAACACGTCCATTATCTTATCTAACCTTGAATCAAAAGAATTTAACTTCAAGGATCCAAACCAATCCTGATGGAAACTTGGTGGAACTTCTGCTCTCATGTAATATCCTGTGTTGTTCATCTATGAATAATTTAGGTGGTCCTGACACCTAAGATTATATGTGCGATAGTAATTCCCATCCATGTTGTAATGCCAAGAAAGGGTTTGCAACTTGCTCAGTTTGAAGTTACCGGAAAAGAATTTTAATTCAAATACCTGCACTCATACAAGAAAAATATTAAATCCTTAAATCAAAGGAATTAAAAGTATTAAGATGTTAATAATCCCTAGCAATGGTGCCAAAAATATGTTGAGCAAGTTTTATATAAAATAAAACTCTCAATATCTCAATTATATGGATCGTTTTTTATAGTATCAAAAGGTATCATTCCCACGAGGACTATTAAACACCTAAACAAATTGAATAGAACTTTTTATAAGGTACTAAGAATTGATGTGAATTAAAATAAATAATTGAAGTAAAGCAACTAATAAAAACAAACAAGTAAATAATTGATAAGTGAGCTACCAACTAAATTGAGATTTATTTGAAGACTTAGGAACTATTCTATTCTTATTTTTTTCCTTAATCTTGTTGATTTAATTTATGTTTGATCTAAGATATCGTAAAGTTTTGATTACTCTCTCTCACGATCTAATCAATTAACCCTAATAGAATTTGATAGTTATAGAGTTGTAATCTCTCGATTCACAAAGCTATTCCTAACTTGTTCAATATCATATGGATAATTAATTTCAGAATTAATATCTCTCTTTAATTGTTCATTATTCAGATAATTGTAGGTCTATTAATTTGCTAACTCTCTTTGTGCATCTGAACAAGAAGTAAGACGTTTATAAAATAATTCAAGAACAATCCCTAATAGGGATCTAGAAACCCATAATCATGGTAAACATCTTATAAATCCAAATAAATATTCAAGACAAAGAAAGAAATAAAGGGAAAAGAAAGAAAAACTAGTTGGAGTCTTGATTTGGAAATCTGGAATTCTTTTACGCTCTTCTTGATGTCTCCTCTTGATCTTCTTTGATGTAGTGGCTGCTGCATCTTTTTGATGTTTTTCATGCTCTTTTATAGTGCGTAAGGCTTATAGGGTTTTTCCACTTAGTTCAGTTCCAAAAATAGCCCTAGAACCTCAAAACTGTAGAAAACTCATACACTATTATGCCTCACATTGTTCTTGCTTCCCTATCATGATCATGCCTTGTGTCACGATCATGCCTTCCTTCTTACATCCAAAATCTTCTTTATTCTTGTATTTCTTGTTTTCCAATACTTATAAACATACTAACAATAACACAATTCTAAGCCTATACACATGATAATCATCTAAAAAATGCTTATAAACACACTTAAATACCTATATAATATAATATAATATACATTTATCAAGTAGGAGAAATGAGAAAGATCTATTCAATATGTTAAAACTTGATTGGGGTTCAGACTATGTTTGGGCCACCTATAAAGGGCTTTAGGCAACCAATTCCATTTTCATCTCTACTTATGTTTTTTGTTCATTAGGCCTAATATCAAGCATGGTGGAAAGACAAAGGACTTAACAAAATGATTAATAAACTTGCTCACAAAAATCCTAATTTTACCTTTTAAACTCAATTCAAATAAAAATAAATAAGTATAAAAATAAATATATGTTATTTGCTTAATTTTGAATATGAGTTTTTAGGCCCATTAGGGTAGTTGAGCTTTACGTAAGTTTAGATCCTTTAAACCTTTAAGCTTCTTTTAAACAATAAGAATCTGAGTTTATTTGTCTTTCATTTAATTAAGTCAAGTCACAGAAAGCTTTTGACCCTTCATAAGACTCAATTTATCTTTTTAAATGGTAAAATTCGTCAAATCCTTTTATCTTAATAGTTTAGTTTACCAAACCTTTCTAAAATTTTAAGGTCATTTCTTTTAAGGATCTCTTTTGTCCTTTAAAATAAAAACTCTATTTGTTCCCTTTTATCCTTTTGAGATTTTTATTAGCAATTTTATTCATTTTCAATCCAAAGTTACTCTTTTCAACTAAACTTCAAAATATTATATTCAATGCTTTATGATATAGTTTAGAAAATTTTAAATGTTCTATTTTAATCCTTAAGTCAAACCATAAATTCATAAGCTTTTATCTATATGTTTCAATTATCATTTCAAATATTTTATAAATTGAATACTTAGTTAATAGCAGTAAGCAAGAGGCTTTATAAGGAAAAAAATAACCAATGGCAACTAACCCCTATAAGGAGAAACTAGATAAACAAGGTGTAAAATGCTAAATCCAAATATTAAGGACTATAAAGAAGTTAAAGCATAGGTGGAAGAAATTTCCTTCGGAACCTGCAACTATTGGAAATCAGGCTTGAAAAATTAAGGCTATAACATTGATGGGGAATTCGAGTAATTTCTAATTAGATATTAATAGAATACATGCTTTATCTTAGTCTTTGGAAACCACCATTATTTCTCTAATCTAGCTTAAGGTTGTGGATATAAATTTTGAGCTAGCAAAAAATTTTCCTTGATAAATTCTATTATTCACTTCACTTCATATTTCATTTATGCTACAACTAAGAGCAATCTTAAATAAGCTAGAGTCCCCTTCTATTTGATATAGCTAATTTCTTTATTGTTCCACTACTCTTGGTCATTCCCTTTTAGGATAGGAGAAATTGCACAGTAGAAGAATGGGATTCCATAAGTCTTATAAGAAATGGAATTAAAAAAAACAAATGGTTTATTGATTTAAGAATGAGTTTACAAAGCTGACAGTGAGGTATGAACATCATTTCAATTTATCTTTGATTTTCACTCTGTTTAACTACTAAGTAGAATATGAATAAAAATTTAAGGGTGTTAGACTTAGATCAAACTAATCAACTTACCCTCTAATTCTGCGTCCTGAAGACCTATAGGCAAGACTTGTCTATGAATCTTCTTGTTCCCTTGGCTAAATTATGGAATCAAAAGAGTAAGGATCATATTTATATCTAAGCAAGTTATCTTCTATTATAGCTAAACCCTTTGTGTTATAACACCACTCCTCACCTTGGATTACTTCTTTCACTTTTTCACTTTCAAGTAACCTTAGGTTTAATGAATCCATATTAGATCTTTTTTACAAAGGCTCCAAATTACACCACTTTTCATACTAGGACCATGTTTCTTGTCCACTTACAATCAAGATTTTGAATCTCTTAATTGAAATTATCTCTCATATTTATCATCAAGAATTCTCCTCGTTAGATTTCATACCTTAAAAGTTCTTATCAACTAGATAGTAAGTACTCATCCATCTAACTCATATTGATTCCTTGTTATTAAACACTTACCATATCCTTTTTAAGATAAGTATATGAATCAAGGCCTTTGTAAACATAATTCTTAGTTCCCCTTCCACCTTCAGGAAATAGGGATCAGTATATTTAACTTTGGATGGGGAAGATTTTCTAGTACCATCAGATCATAGAAAGAGGATTTTCTCCATCACTTTGATTAGGCTTTTGGGAAGTAATAAGTGAGAGCTCCAATGTATATAGTTGCAGTCTACCAGCATAGGATAAGAATAGATTCTATCATCAAAAAATCCTCTTCTTAATAGTCTCAAGTAGAGTTAAGAAATCTCTAGTAGTGGAAATTTTATTAGTGATAAGGAGTCTCAAATATTTAAATGAGGCTTGCTAAGGGAGGAGACCTGAATAATTACATCCATATTTTAAGCTCTAACTAATACATAAAGTATGTTTTAGCTAAAGTTAATAAACAGACATAGGAGATTAACAAAGGAGTTGAGGAAGTTCATAAATATAACAAAAAGTAAAGATATCCACCACAAAAGAGAAGCAAATAATCAATAAAAGTGACGTTAAAGATTTAAAGTTGTTTACAATTATGGTGATGCCAGAACTTACAACTCAACTTAATGTTTTTGGATATGAGCTTAGTAAGTATCTCAATACTAAAAGTGAATAGGTATATGGATAAAGGATTCCCTTATGAAATCTCATATACCCTTGAAACATCTTAATAGACTCACATTTATAAGAATAGTGAAGAAAGTTGTAGTCATGCAAGATTTTATCCATTCAATAAATAACCTAGAAAATTCAAAAGTATAGAGATAGGTGATAATGAATCTCTAGTATATAGAGTTAAAATCCTTATTGAGATCAATCTTTAAGGTTCAACTCTTGATTGAAGATTTGGTGTCATAGTATTTGAAAAATTCTTGGATAAGGAGGATATTATCACTACCATTTTATTGCCTTGAATAAAAGCACTTTGATAAGGATTAATAAGGTACAATAAGACCTTTTTTAATCTTAGAGTTTACATTTTACATAAGACCTTGTAAATCAAATTAGAACAAGATATTGGCCTAAATTCATGCAAAAGGATGGGGTTTGCCTATTTAGGGACAAGATATATATAATGCATGTTCTATTTAGCTCTTTGGGCATCTTTTTACTCTCAAAGAGTTCAAATACTACGCCAACAACTGATTCTCTAGCGAGACTCTAGTTCTTCTGAAAAAGATGAGGCATTGAATCCATTTGAATATGGGACTTTATTGGTATTGAGGCCGAAAAGAGAAATTTGAACATCAAAACCAATAAAGGGCCTAATAAGTAGTTATGCTTGAGAGGGATCCAACCTTGAAGTTAAGAAACTAGTGAGTTCTTGCATAAAAGATTCATAATTAGATTCCTCACTAAGAAAATATTTAAAGTAGTTAAAAAATATAGTTTTAATCTCATCTTGATCATAACTTAGGTTCCTTATAGCATTACCTAAAACAAAAATTTTGTTATGTTTTCTTTTTCCAAAATTTAGTTGTGGAAAAATTTGGCATTTCTCTCACTCCCTTTTAAGATATTAGATTATTGATTTTTGCATTAGTAGATAATTATGGATTTTAATGGCCTCAATATAATTTCCCAGGGCTTAGTGCACTTGGATGTTAAGTAAGCCATTTGAAGGTTTTTTATAGCTTTCAATATACATAGCCATAAGAGAAGCTTTTGTGGCTCTGACATTGTCATTTGTGTTTGGAAATAGTATCTTATTAAGTTTCTTAATCTCTTATTTTATTACTTTCAGTTTTCTCATTAGTTGATGAGCCTATCATCCATCAACCTAAACATTTAGACCATTCTTAATAGCCCTTTCAAAACCCTCAGCTTTAGTTAGATATTTTTGTAATATTAAAGGAGCTTTTATAGGATTGATAGTAGCAAAATCCAATAACCCTATAAAAGAATAATCAGAGCATAATAAGATACCAAAATGGACATGGCTAGAGGGGAATTTTTCAACTAGGTTGAGTTTATCATTGCCTTATCCAATTTTTTCTAATAAGCTAATCACCTTTTTTTTCTATTACTCTAAGCTCATCTTTCAATTGCCTCAAGTTAAATTTACTCCATTTAACCTTCTATGATTTTATAATGAAATTGAGGTCCCCTAAGAGTAATTGAAATAATTGGCTCCTAGCATGGATCCTTTTTAGATCATTTCGTAGTACTCTCTCTAAAATGCTAAGTTTGCTACATATATAATGGAAATGTTGATAGAAAAAAAATGAAAAGGTAATTGAACAAGTAAGGTAGATCACCACTCATGACCTTGTACCATGTTATGCTAGAAGGTATGTAGGGTTAAGCTCTAAGGTTGAGGAGCTAAGGTGATATCTTTTCCTTAAGTAGCTAAACAAAAAAGGGAAGAGGAACAACATTGCTTTAAAAGCAAGAAGCGAGGAAGTGTTAAATGGAAAAGAGAGTAGGCTATTTTTAAACTTAAAGGGGTAAGGAAGAGCTTAAGGTGTCAGAAATCACTAAGCTATGGAGTTTGGAATGGCTTTGAAGTCAAGGAGGCAAGGTAAAAGGAGATCCAGGTAGGGGAAGAGATCCTGTTATTGGCATCTAGAAGCTAATAGGTGTGCATTAGGATATGTTTTTATAGGTAATTGGCATGTGTTTTCTAGCATAATTGTTGTTTATTGTTCTA
>JAOQMS010000005.1:18493850-18532516 GCA_027563885.1 Erythroxylum longipes
TAGTTGAAGATCTTGGAGTTTTTCAACAAAAAGGTAGTGACTAAATTCTTTAGTATTGGAGATTTTGAAATAAATCTAATGAGTCACTGTCATTTGCATAAGAATGTCATTTACATACTATTATATTTTTGAACACTGTGATAAAGGGATGAAAATTTAGGGATATGGTGTTATTTGGGTCTTGATGGATTATAAGTGATCAGGTGTTGTGAGGTGGTTCTTGGAGTTGAAATAGAAATAAAATGATGTATACGATTAGTGTAGAGAGTTAGATGTGGAAAGGTGATATGCTCCGTTTCTTCGCTAAGCATGTATGAATACTTAAGTGTTTATATGAGAGCTGATGAAGACTCAGAGATGTTCAGGAGCATAGACGTTTCGTCTGTAAAGACCTAGCATCTATATTTCTTATCGTCTGTGGTTGACTATTCTATCGTCTAAGTTGACCACCTAGCGTCTGTATTTCTTATCGTCTATGGTTGACTATTCTATCGTCTGAGTTGACCACCTAGCGTCTGTATTTCTTATCGTCTATGGTTGACTATTCTATCGTCTGAGTTGACCACCTAGCATCTATATTTCTTATCGTCTATGGTTGACTATTCTATCGTCTGAGTTGACCACCTAGCGTCTGTATTTCTTATCGTCTGTGGTTGACTATTCTATCGTCTGAGTTAACCACCTAGCGTCTGTATTTCTTATCATCTGTGGTTGACTATTCTATCGTCTGAGTTGACCACCTAGTGTCTGTATTTCTTATCATCTGTGGTTGACTTTTCTTCGTCTGTGTTGACTACCTATCGTCTATGTTTTGTTTCCGTCTGTGTTTCACTTCGTCTGCCTTTGAATATTCGTCTACTTCTGTTTCGTCTACTTTTCACTTATATGACCATAACTTCTTCTATAGATCTCCAAATGATTTGATTTTTGAACCAATAGATTCCTGGAGCAGCGTTCTATCCCTCCATGAACTTTTGTAGCATTCCGAATTGAATTGAGAAAAGTTGACCACATCAAAGTGTGGAATCTGTTGGAACAGTGAAATAGGATTTTCTTCCTGAACACCATTCGGTATTTTGATTATATATAGATCTATAAGATTCCAAATAAGACGCTTTTTAATTTGGAGTAAACTAGAGATATAGGCTTACAAATTTTCTTAAGAAGTATAATTTTTATTCTTTCTCTAAGATATTGAATTTCTGGATGGAAGTTGTATGTAGTACACTATTTTTGATTGTGAACAACACGATAATTTTGGAGGTATATCTTCCAAATTTCTAAACAAAATTGAGTGATTTTGGTGTCAATGGAAAGATAAGACATAGAGGAACACTTTTCTAGAAGATAGTATGACCAAATTACATGATTTTCACTTTCTAATTGAATGTGAACAATAGACCCGAAAGTGTTACTTAGAAAAATCTGAAGTGAGTCAATAAGAAATGAATTGAGATTCTAATGGTCTTAGTGAGGCATAAAACTAAGTATAAATTGTAATTATATGAGTTTTGATATGAAAATGATTTTGTAAATGAAATTGATGGGAAGATACCCGGGGTTGTTATGAACATGCATTGTACATAATTCATTTCATACATGTGTATTATTAAACACTCATAATTTTGCACATTGTGATATGTATGTATAGTGTTTGATATAGAGGAGCAATTGGAACGTCAACCTCCAGACATTGCCGGAACTTCCAAGAATTAGCTTCAGGAGCAACTTGTGAGTAACTTAGATGGCTTCTCTCAATTATTGTTTGCTTAAGTTATGCTGTGAAAGAGAAATGAATGTGAAATGAATGTGTTTGATTGTGGATTCCGGACAGAAGGTCCGCTGAATGTGAATGAGGATTGAGATATTGAAGTGCTACTTGTATGTGAATGTGAAAACCTATGTGCTATATAATGTGATTGATTGTGTTACATGCATTCCATTTATGAATGCATAATCAGAAAATGGAAGTTGTGACTAGAGTAACCAACGATCAGAGCTTAAAGCTCAACGAATGAAAATGAGCCTCAAGCTCACAAGTGTTTCAGAGCCTTAGGCTCAATGTGTAATGAGCCCTGTATCCTCATCGGATAAGGGACAGTTATTAATGAGCCCGGTATCCAAAATGGATACGGGACAGTACAGGCACTCGGTCATAACAACGTAACAATTGGAAAAGAGTCTCACGATCATTTCATATGCATTTGGTTATGTATGTTTGATTGATTGAAATTCATAAGTTGCCTATGCTTAAGTGAAAATGTGAAACGTGATCAAATATGCAAAAATGTGATTATATGTTATGTGAAATGATGTGATGTATGAATTGAGTGAACCATCGATGATGGTTATCTTATTGAGTTCGCAAAACTCACCCAAAATTTGCAACTATTTTTCAGGATCAGAAGAATACCCCGTTGGGCCAACGGGAGTATGCCTACTGCATACAAGTGAAGGATAGAGGTCGAGATTAGTCCGCATCTGCATTTCATTTCTTTAAATTTATATTGAAGTGTTCTTTCCGCAACTTTTGTATAAAGTTGTATTTCAAAGCAACTAAAGTGTTTTGTAATTGTGAAAGGGCCCAACTAGCTATTGTAAATATTGGTGACTGTATTGTGTTGATTGAAAATGGTTAATATGGATTTTTGCATATCATGTTTGTGGTTTAAAACAAAAGAAAATTTTTTTATACCGATTTCTGAGTGATTGACTACTCTAGCATGCCACTCTCGCGGGGAACGAGCTCAGACATCACCCATCGATGTCGGGTTTGGGTCTTGCGGGAGTGGGGTGTTACATACTATATGAAAATGGTATATTAAGACAATCAAACTAACTCATTAAAGGAATAAAACATATCATAAGCATTCTAAGTGTTCAATTCTTCCCATTTTATTCACAAACATGAATCACAAGTGATTACAATTCACAACCCATGTATACATTACTCAACATTCGTTTAAGTTCAATCTCAGTACCAAAAATATAACGTGAAATGGGATGCTAATACAAATGACGTCTATTTAGACTTCTCAGATTTAGCTAATCAGACCTTTGAGCCATTATTATCCCCAAAATGCAAGTACTATACTTTTACTATATCACCTTAGTAACTAGAACTCCCTTGAACCTAAAAAACAATGTTGCAATTTTGATGAGTTTGCGAACTCAGTGAGTGAACAATCATCGATGTATTCACTCAAGTCAGATCACAAAACAAGTTATAATCCAATTCAACAAGTATATCAAACCATCAAGTATTGAATACCACATCATATTTCATCATACTTTAACAAGTACATCATGTAAGCTAGCATTGCATATCATAACACATCCTCCATTTATTTCAACTGTAATTCATTATTTCAAAATAATTTAATAATACAATTCATTTCAATCATTTGGTTCATGTAGGGATGTCTATGTAAATGCATATATGTCTCCATTTTCATTTTTACTTTGTTGTGACCAAATGCCTATCAACCCAATTTATTATCTCGTATCCATTGCAGACACCGAGATCATTTCTGGCCTGTATCCATTATGGATACCAAGTCCGTGTCTTCTAAGCCGAGGCTCTTTTTAACAATCCTGATCTTAAAGCTCTTTTCCTACTTCGATCACTCTAGTCACAACTCCTTTATCTGATCATGAATTCCAATGTGATGAGATGCATTATTTCACATGCCATGCTTTCATATCAGTATACTCATGCCTTATACCAAGATCCTCAGATCTAAGTCCGACATTTATCAATCAATTGTACACACATTTCAGATTAACATTCAATTCATACAGAAGCACATATATTTGAGTTTACACATCTAAATTAACTCACAGTACGCTCTAGAAAAGCTATTGCCTCGATGTTCCGGCAATGTCTGGATATGAACAATCACCTTGTGCATCTATCGTCCTGCAATACACATATAATTCACAAATCACTAATTTGTTTGATCATAAGAATATACAATCATACACATATTTATATGTCATGTTTCAATGCATATTCAATTAACTTTCTGGGTATGTATTCTTATACAAATATCTTGACCATTCAAACATTATAGCTTGATTTACTCCAAATTTATCAATCATACATTCACCAAACTTTTCTAGCAATATATATTCATATAATTACCCAATTTTTTTTCAAAATTACCTCATGATCTTCAATTCTCATTCATTCATGCCTAATACACATTACTCGTGTCCTTATGATCACGTTTGCATTCATAAGAGCACCTTTATTCCTTTGACAACTCATAATGTCTAGTTGGATACATAGATATCAAAACAGTCCATTCTTTAAGTTATGACATCAATTATCATCCTACACGTGTCAAGTTCTTAACCAATTAATCAAGCAACAATCTAAGTTCATTCCAAGCCTTAATCATAACCAAATACACCAATTTAAAGTGAACATGTACATAAAACAGAAATTATCTTTTCAGAAGTAGGCCCACAATCGTGGAGGACCTTGCCACAATCGTGACAGAAGCTAGTGCAACAGGCCACGATTATGCTCTGAAGGCCACGATCATGCACAGTCTTTCTTCCTCAATTCTCCATGAATTTCACATACTTAGAGAGATCACTACCACTTGAATTTTTTTCAAATTTCATGATCCTTAAAGCTACTTCATTTCAGGTTAATTTAGCATCCATATTGATAACACTAAGTCTCCTAAATTCTGCTCACTTAAATCTTTAACAATATCCTTTTTACAAACTCATTTATATCTCTAACTTTCGAGATTCTAAAACATCTTAATAACGCATACCTTTAGCATGAATTTCTACTCAATTAAACTTCCAATCCCAACTTAGATCATCCATATAATAGCCTATAAACTACTATTATCATGCATTCAAAAATAGAATACAAAAGTAACTAACTCATCCATCACAACTTCAACATCAACACTACATTCAATCCATCCCTAATTAGTCATCATATCATATGCCACAAAGATCAATATTTCACTTACTTGTTTAGCTCAAATGCCACCTCAATGTATCAAGCCTACTTGGCCTCACATGCATACAAGATCATCTCAAGAACAAGATGGGAGTAGAATGGTTTCAGTAAAGACAAGAAGTTAACAACAAATTTAACAATGTTCTGCTTCTAAAACTATCTTTATGAAGGATTTTTGCATGGATTTTGGTGTGGAAATTGAACAAAATTTAGGCAAAACATAGAGATGTGAAGGGGAAGTGCATTTCGGTAGTGAGAGGGAGGAAAAGGAGAGAGTTTCAGCAAAAACACAAATGAAGAGATTTTGCCATGCATGTGTTGTGTGGTGTGAGTGGAGAGGACACTTTTCCAGTGTTTAGGCCAGCTGTATGTCCTCTCTTTAGGCTGCCAAATGTCACTTAGTTCCTAGACCATTTGTTACTTAATTCTATTGCCATAAGTCACTCAATTTATAGGCTTAGTCATCCTATATTTCCACGTGTCAATTGTCTTACTGCTTGAAATTTTTTCTAGTCTAAATGTACATATTAATTCATCAAATTTTCAATTGTGACAAATAACTCTAAATTACTAATTGTAATCCGTCAATTCTTTTTATTGGCGAATAAAAATACAAGACATTAGAAATACATAATCATGTCACAATTATTTAGAAACTTTCATACCCTAGAACATGTCAATTGAGTGCAATTTTTTTTCTAAATCAACATTCATGAGTGTATGCCCATATTATGCATTTGAATGAAATCATAAAAATCATATTCTAAAAGCACCAAATTCATTCTAATATAATATAATTCATATAACTAAGTAATTTAACACTCTAATCATTCAGTAGGTTTGGAAACCGACTATTACAACTAAGGTGATATAATAGAAGACTAGTGCTTGCTTTTTGGGGACAAGAATGGCTCAAAGGTCTGATTAGCTGAATCTGAGGAGTCTAGTTAGAGTCTTTTGCATTAGCATCTCATATCATGTTACACATTTTTGTTCTTTGATTAAACTTTAAACTGTTGTATGTTGTATATGTGGAATCTGAATTGTAATGATACATGTGACTTTTACGTTTGTGAATGAAATGGGAAGAATCGAACAATTGGAATGCTTATGTTATGTTTGATGCCTTTAATGAGTTAGTTTGTTCCTAATGTACCATTTTCTTAGAGTATATTCTCGAATATTCTCTGGAATATTCGGGCTTATGCTCTATAGGATTGGTATGTTACATTAATTCTTAATGTTTTGGTTTCTCTTTCGATATGTTTTTGTTTGTTTTCCTAGTAGAGTACATTTGAAGTATCAATCATCTTTGTTGCAACAACACTAAACTGCAGAACTTGTTGCAAAGTTGAACTACTTATGTGTGCAAGTTGAGTATTGGTTCAGAAGGATTTATTAGGACAATAAGAAACTAGGCATTCAAAGAAATACCCATCTGTACAAATAACTAAGTGAAACAGATTTCAGTTACTGTAAATCGTAGGAGGATAAGAAATCTAACTTATGAACATAGATCAATTAGAAACTATCAGTAGGAGTGATAGCCTTTTTGAAAGGTACTCTCAACATCAGAATTATGGCTATCGGAATCCTGGTTTGCATCTCCCTGCCTGGTATCTTTCCTCAATTTCCTCCATTTCCTTTTTCTCTGCCAATGTTCTATTAGCATGACAGATAGGCCAAGAAAGACCATTCCCATTATGCTACCGCCTACTGCCAGCAATGACACAAGCATCCAGTCTCCCCCTTTGCTATAAGGCATGATCACCCATGTTGCTGCAACATAACTTGTTGCCATAAAAGAAACGGCTAACCACATGGCTTTGTGAGCGATCATGAGAATATTCATCTGTGGTCGCCTACGAAATGGGATGATACTGACAAGAATAACGACTATAGAAAGTGAAATGAATAATGCTACATTGTTGCTTAGAGCAAAAACCTTGAATGCTATAGTTCTTCCTGCAATTGCCTTCCCTTTCATTGGTCCTTCCTGGTAGACACCACCAGGAGGACTTATTCCAGCAGCAAAGGTAACTGTTGCTATCAGAACTGCAACCAGAGTCACCGTGTTCCTTGCATTCTGCAATGCCTCATTATGTACTTCTTGGAGCTTCTTTTGGCGTCGATTGTGAGGCTCACGCAATACTTCCAATTGCCTTTCTATAGTATGCTTTTGCTGCATATTAGATGGGGTCACGGGATCCGATTTAGATTTCTTGCTTCCTTTTCTATCTCCAATTTGGCATTGGTCTATTGCTGCTACAACAAAGTCTCGTTTGCTGGACACACGAGCGCTCCAGTACCTTAAGCTATCAGGAGTAGGAAAACGGTGGATGTCCATCGATTGAGATATTTCAGTGTCATTTCCATCCCCAAGTCGATCATTTGGTGACGAATTGCCGCTGATTGAACTCAAACTGGTCGTAGGAGAACTAGGACTAGTAGGAAAAGACTTGAAAGTATCTGCCAAGTCTTCACTACGTGGCGATCTTTTGATTGATGGCATCGGGTCAAATCCCGGTTTTATAGCTTCTGACGTTTGTGTTGAACCTTCAGTGCTTCTTTTACCACCAGTTGCAATGAGCAAGGCATGAACTGAACGACTTTCTTCACTGGCCTCAACCTCGTTAAGAATGTCCAGCGCTGTGAGTCCATCGCAGTTCCGAGCATTAACCTTAAATGTTGTTTTCCTAATCAAATGCTCTGCTATCTGGAATAGACTTGCCATTAATAGTCTAGTTGGAAATATGCGTACACAGTCTGAGATACACTAGCTAACTAAAATCAAGCCAGACTTCGTTAAAAGCGTACGTAAAAACTTACCTGATATTGTTTTTCTTTAAGTGCAAGATGCAAGATGCTGTTACCATATCGGTCTTGACAATTCAAAAGATCAGTGATGTTGAATTTCTGGGCCAAGAATAAGAAGGTATTGTTTTGCCTGTATTTTACTGCCAAGTGAAGAACAGTCTCTCCATCTTGTGTGAGTTGCTGATAAGAGGATGGAGCCCTTGACAAGAACTCAAGAAGAATTGGAACTTTGCCATTCATGACTGCCAAGTGCAGTGGTGAGTAACCATTATGATTGTATTGAAAAGCAACACTTGTGTCTTGCCTTAACAGCAGACGAGTTATGTATGCATGCCCTTCCTTGCAAGCAAGGTGCAATGGTGAATTTCCACTTTTGTTGATATTTTTAGCCAACCTGGGGAACGCACGTAGCAACTCGTTAACAATACCTGCAAAACAGTTATAGATTAGCATCCCCTTTTGTTTTCCATATCAAGGTCAGAAGGAGTTGAGATAAATCAGGGGTAGGTGGTGATGGTTAATACTATAAACAATAATATAATATACCTGTGTGTCCATGCAATGCGGCAATGTGAAGGCAAGTTTGATCAAACCCATCTTCCTCCAGCTTCAGGAATTCAGGTAGACTCAAGAGAAGCCTTACTAGATCAAGATATCCATAACTGCAAGCCACAGAAAGCAGACTCTGCTTCTCTGAATTAAGCTTGCAAGCAGACTGAGGATTAACCTGTAGTAGCCAGAAGAGCATCTTGGCGTTGCCACGGCGACAGGCTTCATGACATGGCGTATTCATGTTCTTGTCTTCGGCAATGACCATTTCCGGGCATAACCTCACAATTTCTCTCACCAGTTCCATATGTCCAAACCTTGCTGCAAGGTGTAACACTGAGTCACAGGTAACAGCCGTTCTTTGCTCCATCATTCCTTGATTCTCTTGAACGAGGTTGAGAAAAGAAGTAATGTCATTGTTCATAATTGCCTCAAAAAGCCTTGGATCCATTTTACTTAATTTGCTGACGCTCTTCTCTTTCTTACTTTCAAGTCTCTTGAAAATTATATTCTCAGGAAAGTGAAATATCTGTTCTGGGACACCTAGAAATGTCGAAGGAATTGAAATAAGGGAATGACTGACATAGTTTCCTCGATGGTTTAGTTGAGTAACATTATAGTATTTTTTATTTGTTTGTATCCTTTCTTCAAGAGTTGTCCCCACCACCTTCTTGGGACATTCATGGAATGCATTCTGATCGTTGCCATGAATCTTCAAGGAAGATCACCCTCTCTGGACCTCCATTAAATGTCTTATTTTCACATTCGAGAAAGCAGCCTTTGATAAACAATTGATATGCCTCTTATCTACACCTTCAGATATGTTTCCTTCCACTTTCGCCCATTGGCCCGTAGTGCTTGGAGACTTACTTTAATTTCAAGTCAATGGCAGGACTTGGTGATAATATTCCACTGTCATTTTCTTTGTTTCTTCAAAATTAAAAGTCGTATCTGGTGTAGCTTACGCGGGATTACCTTGATTCATGGTTAGATGTACAAGGGATTCCCTTAATTCATGATTATAAGCGCTGTCGTAGAACTTAATTTAGAAGTTAAACTAAAGAGGTTTAAGATGTAAAAAATTTAATTAGTATTAAACTATCATAAAATTAATTAAATACTAAATAAAATTTTAAATTTTAAATTAAATAAAATTAAAAATTTTTAAAATAGTCATTGAAGAATTTAAGACTTTTAAATAAAAATTAATTGATTTATTTTTATTTATAAATATTGATTAATTTATAAAACTAACTAATTAACTAATAAATATTTTTAACAATAAGAATTATTAAAACAAATCAAATTGTAAAATTAAAAATTGAATTGAAGAGTCAATTAATTCAAAAATTTTAAAGTTGAATCGATCAAATTAGTTATATTTTTTAATCAATGAATAGAATTACTTGAGTTTTCTTAATAACTATGAAATTAATACAAATTACATGATGAGGTTTGAATGATAAGATTACTGAAACATATGTATATTCAATGACTGTATCCTTTTGCAGAATTATTTCTTTCATTAGCAAAATTAGGGGATAATTTCTGTTGTCAAAAGTCTGCAATACTAGCCTTCAGGAATATGCTACATTTTTTTTTTGTTTCTAGAAGGAGTAATAAATAAACTCAGAAATTACATCCAACTTTCCCGACAACAAATAGTAAGACACTTTCCCACCAACTGCACGCGTACCCTCTTTACGTTTGTCCTTTGAGTGACTTTTGGTTCCGCTGACTACAGCTGGCTGTGACTTGACAATTAAAAGAAAGAAAATAGTTTTAAACTCGGGGATACAAAACTCTCGTAAAATTTTTAACTATAAATCGAATTTTAAATATTAGTAATAAATAATTTAAACTTTTAACTTTTAAATTTTAGCTAAAATTTCTAAAATTTTAAAATGTGACAATAAAATATTCAATTTTTTAATTTTTTAATTTTAACCTGACGTAATCTGTTGTTCTCTCAATACCTTTAACTCTCAACTTTTCGTTTTTATGATATCTTAAACTATTCTTGCATTACAACGTATTGCACCAATAAGCTTTTCATTTTAGTTCGTTCTCCTGATGCCTTTAGTGTAAGGGCGTTGAGGCTACATAATTTGAAAATTAAAGGGTGAAAATGTCGAGAGAATAAACTGAAAACAAAGAAAAAACTAAAATTAAAGACTAAGGTCGTCAGAACTGCGTAATCTGATTTAAATTATTTTTAAATAACAAAGTCGTTTTAATTATGTGATTAAATAACATTGTTTCATTAATCTTAATTTGTTGTGTTAATTTTGACTAATGTGTATTAATATTTAAGATTTATAAAATGCGTGACAATTCACGTCAATAAACTTAACGGAAACGCTAACATCAGGTTAGAATTTTAAACAATTGAAAATTTGAATATTTTATTACTACTTTTTGAAGTTCAGGTTATAATTGAAAAAAATTGAATATTTTATAATTACTTTTTAAAATTCGAGTTATAATTAAAAAATTGACAAAAGTTAGAGTTTTTCCTTATAATTAACCCTTAAACTTAACCTAATATTGTTCCAAACTTCAGATCAAGATTTCTTTTTCCCTAAATTTGTATGCAGTATTAGGATTATCGTACAAGTGATAAATGTAAAACTAGTTTTACAAATGGTAGCGAGATCCCAAGTTCTGAGAACTGAACACCTTTTCTGGAACCAAAAGCTCGGAGTTAGTCCAAGCAAGATTGGTTTACATGAATTTCTCCAAAAAAGAAAAGAAACAATTGGTTTACATGCAGATTCTTAATGAGTTTCCAAGGATTATGATCCAGTCCACAAATTTTATGATATGATAATATATCCACTCATAGCCTCATCTCATCTCTACGATCTAATTCCAATGATCCAAGTCCAGAGCATCGCGTCACCATGATATTTTAATAAAAACAAAAGAGAGATATAGTCTAAAAATGAATAAATCCAATTCAAAACCAACCGACACATGCTATTCTCAGTAGGTACGTCAACGATAACAGTAAAGACTCAGGCCTGTTGAGTCTCAGGTTATGAACTAAGGTTAGAGGCAAACACGATGATAAAATGATTCAAATATGCACGATCCTTTATTGGGACAAAGATATTGATAACTGATTATTATCCTCCTCAACAGATAAAAATAACGATGCTATTATCCATCATATTAAGCTCCCTTGAGAATATCAAAATTTATAATCGCTTTACTCTTATTTTCTCTGCTAATTTAAGTGTCAAAATCAGATATTTGAAGGAAGAACGCAGAAACAGTTTTCAGACATATGTTGTATAAGCGTACGTAAATTACAAGGTCAGTGCCCACAAATAGAGAAGCCTGGAATGCCCAACAAACACATATGGAAACCCAAGAAAGGAAATCAAACGTGCCTTTACCCTGCTTAACACGGTGGAAAGTCAAAAGGGGCCTAGTATTGACAAGCCCCATAACCTATAAGCCCAGTCCACAAAAGACCAAATCACACTTCCTCATCAGCCAATCCACAACGTTATGGACCAACCAAACACCAATACCTAAGGTTTGCTAAATATTGGTTTTAAATCAAACCGGTTCTAGATAATTTGGACAAAAGTAAAATTTCATGACTCTAAACTGATTTGAAACCAAATTTTTTTTATCAAGCTGACCTAACCCAATTTGGAACCGATTTGTCCGATTTTAACTAACAGCAAAGAGTTATTAAATTGCACCATCTTCTTCTAATTTCTTTTTCTCTATAAAACCAATAAAAAAACTATAGCAAAGAAAGAAAAATTATGGTTGTCTAGTTGAAGTTCAAACCAAATAAATGGTAAGTCTATAATCAAATTCAAAAAAACGAAAATACAACTACCAAATTCAAAGTCTCCAATAGAATTACAGCAAGAAGCCACAAAGACACAAATAGTATACTAAATCCAAAACCAGTAAATCATATTGTTCATACTACAAATTTAAACAAAATAAAACATGCAAAGAAATACCAAATCCTTCTTCATCAAATCAAAATTCAAAATTACGTAAATCTTTTTTTTGCCAAATTTTGAAACAATGATTTTTTTGCTTTTTTTAAATTCGGATTGGACAACTTTAATCGGTTTTAAATGTTCGGTGTAGACCAAATTTTTAAAAATTAAGACATTTTATCCAATTAGGTCAACCCAGACCAGATTTGATTTTGATTGGGATAAAAATCAGTCAACCCGGTTTAAATTCGGTCAAAAAAATTCTAACCTATATCTGATTTTTTCTAGATCGGACAAGGCCAGGTTATCGGTTCGGATGAATTTTTGCCAGGCCTACCAATACTAATGAACTGACCTTGGCACATCGAATGATTCATAGCAACCCTCAAATTTGTCCACCATACAAGATATTAATACAGACTCCACCAACTAGTTTCACTTTGATTACCATATGTAGTCTTAAACAAACTTGATGAAATCAATGATAAGCAACATGCCAAACAAGATAGAGAGATGCACACAGTAGTAATCCTGCATCACCCTTCAACAACGATCTCTGATTGTGCAAAACGGAAGTTATCCACGTTTAAAACCATGAACTTTAAAGGAAAACTTAAAGTCAATACCCCCAAAATGAAAAACACAAATCGAAAACAAGGAAGGAAAGGTACAAAATGGCCTGAAGGCCTCTTGATAATCACAGAACAAGACCTAAAGGCACCTATAATGGAGGAAATGCTAAATGGCCAAATGTTAACTAAACCGATTTTCGGACAGGACGAACTTGTCCTAGACAATATTTCCATTGATCCGGCCACGCAATTGAAGTGTGAGCTATACGGCCAATTGGATCACGATAAAGTGGACTGCTATCTGATGAGAGACGATAACCCGGAGCAAGTTAATTCTATAGGGGCCAAATTTGGACATGGAGGGGGCAATAATCCCTACTCCAACACATATAACCTGGGTGGAAGAATCACCCAAACTTCTCCTAGTCTAACAACAACAATGGAGGGAAGTTTAGACCCCAAGAATAATCGAGCTTCCAACAGGACAAAACAAGCTCGATAGATTCGAAATTGGACAGAATTTTGGATAAGATAGGAGGAATGGAGGAAGCACAAAGGAGGCTCGAGAGTAAATTCAAGCAAGTCACAAAGAATTATGCTTCGTCTATCCATAATTTAGAAGTCCAAGTGGAGCAGCTCGCGGAAGTAATGTCGACTCAGAATGCTGGAACTCTTCCAAACAACACTGAATTAAACTTGAAAGAGCATATTATGGTTATAAGCTAGACGCAGGACGAGCAGTCGGAAGAGATAGACAAAGAAGAAGGTCAAGTAGTTAAAGACAACCTTCCACTTGAGACTGTGAGCAAATTGGTGCAAGTAACTCGATGAATATTCCCGCACCAATTTTTTACTCAGAAGGGGTTATATGCTAGGAGGGAAGTAGAAAAGTTAAAAGAAATCGAGCCAAACAAAGTTGAGGAAGTGACGGAACGAAGACATGCTAATCTGAAATTACAAGAGTTCATCATAGGGAAAGGGAAGGAGCGAATACTGGAGGACACCCCGAACATAGTGAAGAAGGATGATCCAGGGGACTTTTTCATCCCCTGCAACATCAACAAGATCATCATAGATAAGGGATTCGCAGACTTAGGAATGAGCATAAATGCGATGCCCTACACTCTCAGTCTTAAATTGGGGTTACAAGAGTTAGTGCCCATAAATTTTTTGATTAAGATGGCCAATAGGACTTTACTTAGACCGATGGGAATCATACAAGATGTGTCGATCAAGGTCGTTAATTTTATCTTTCCTACGGATTTCTATATTTTGGATATCAATGAAGATGAGGATACTTCGATAATTCTTGGACGATTGTTCTTAGCCACTGCAGCTCAATTATTGATGTGGATGGGGGCGAACTAACTCTACAAGTAGGGAAGGAACAACTGACCTTCAAGGTGACTATTAGAGATTACGGAGCTCCTTTAACTCTAGTGGATCGCAACAAACCCGAAAGGTTAAAGTACTAGCCATGATCATGGCAGTTAGAGCCGTGCCCTACTTCGGGCTGACATAAAAACTCAATTTTTGGGTGATTTTTTCGACCGTTTTGACATCGAGTTTAACCTAGAGCTACTACAGAATAAATATAACAATACCTAGCAGCCATTAGGAATTTTTAGAGAGTCGAGAGAGCTGTGCAAAAAGGCAGATTCTGTAAAAATCTGAGAGAGACCTAGAGAGAGATCAAGCGATTGAGGAAGGTGACGAAGGAAGAGAGGCACGGAGATACATTTGACACGACGTACTTCCCGAAATAGATGGTTTCTTACAATCGCTACCTCCGAGATCCATTCAGACAGTATTTTCTATTTTTTATTTCGATTTCGTTGATGTATGAGATTTGGATATTGATTAGGAATATCGTCGTTGAGTGTTGATCTGTCTAAACTCACCTTTGTTTTTTTTTAATTTTTGAGACTAATAAAATTTATTTAATTGTTTTTTATTCGATTTATTTGTGATTCAATTTAATTCTTCATAACTTGGCAATAAACTGAGAAGGTGAGTCGGGAGAAAATCATCAATTTAGGCTAACAAGAGTTAGGTAAATCGATAGGTAGAGAATTGAATCAAACCGATAGAGTCGTGTAATGAGAGATCGAACTTAGATTCCCGGTAGGCTAATAGACAACTTTAGAACTAATTTAGGTTTTGGACCAACTGCAGATCGAGAGATCGCAATTTTCATAATTTGAATTAGGGATTATTAATTAGGGTTAAGAATTATAACTCGAGAGAGAGTAATTCACCATAGGACTATCTAGGCCCTTCAAGTCAGAAATTACATAATTGGATAGATTTCTTTAGTTTCGAATTAGTTCCCCCTTTCTCTTAATTGGTCACTTTTAGGTTGAGTTTCAGATTATTTGTGTAAGCTGGCTATTTTGTTCATTCTTTTGGTGCTTTAATTTCTCATATTTGATTGTTGATTAATTTTAATTTCTACAGTAGTTGTTTAATTAGGTATTGTGAACTTAGCTGCCATTAGATTTTAGAATTAGTTCCCTTCCTTATAGGATCGATACCTTAGTTACACGCGAACGACTTGTGCGCTTGCGGTAATTAACAAGGTTATAAATAGTAAAACTAAGCTCGTGTAACCTTGAGCGAACAATATTAACATCAAAAGAAATCAAATTAACATTAATTCAAAAACAAATCCTTAAAGGAGTTTAGAACAACATTAACAACATGTTTAACATTCTCGAACTAAGTCATACATCAAGATGAAGTAAATAAATAAGAGAAATTAAGAAAGAACTTGAAATGGCTAGGTTGGAGTGGTTGGACAACAGCTACAGATGCTCCTCTCCCCTTCTCTCTTCCTTTTGTCCTCCCTCAAAGTGGCAAATGGATGAAAGAAAAATTAGGGTTCCAGAGCCCCTTCTGTAGTCTTTTCTATTTAGGGTAAAATATAGATTTTGCTTGGGCACAAAATGTCTTAAATAACCCCGTAAAGTCTGGGTTTGTTGTAGCGCAGGCCATGATCGTGGCTCCCAGACTATAGTCGTGGCCTACCCATTTTGCTTCTGTCACGATCGTGGTCTATTAGCCACGATCATGGGCCTGGATCTTCAACAGAGCTTCCTCCAAATCTTTTCCGTTCTTCGATATCTGATCTTAAACACTAACAAACACATCAAGGCACCTAAAATACACAAAATTTAAGCTCAATAGCATGCTCTAACCCATAAAACACTCGAAACGCAAATATCTAACTAAATTAACACAATCTTAACCTAAGCATGCACTAATAATTCAATTTAACAACTAAACACATACTAAACTACCCACTAAAATATTATGCAATCTACCCCTATCAATATGCACAATCCTTTATTGGGACAAGGATATTAATAGTTGATTATCATCCTCCTCAATAGATAAAAATAAATATAGTATTGTTTACCATATTAAGATCCCTTGACAATATAAAAACTTATAATTACTTTACTCTTATATTCTTTACTAATTTAAGTGTTGAAATTATATATTTGAAGGAAGAATGCACAAACACGTTTCAAATATATGTTGGCATACCTAAATTACAATGTCAGTTCATATTCCTATAATTATCTATCAACATTAAGTCAATGTTGAAAACTAGATGGACATTTAGGAAAGTAACACATTTATAACTGAAGGAAATATTAAGCAACCCACCAATTGATCAAAAGGGAATGACTTACCTTCAAGCCTATTGTTGCAAATACTTCATAAGGAACTCAAAGTTCACTAGAAAAATGAACTAAAGTCTAAGTACAATAGTTAAACTTTCATAATTTAACTCAATCTTACCAAATCTTTCATATTTAAGGTGATTCTCATAAAGGCTAAAGTAGACTCATGAATTTTATTAAGCTAACACCATAGAATGGACAACAATAAGAAGAGAAAGATACACGAAGCTTTATGGCAAAATTGTTAACCTACACTACTCTTAATTGATACAAAGGACACAAAAACTCCAATTCTCTCTAATATAGGGAAGCCTTTGCTTAAATGAGCTATTTATAGGCTTTTGGAGACTTGTTGGGCAAGAATACAAGCAAGTGGGAACAAGGCCACTAAGTCACTAACTTAGTTGGTGGTTGACATCCCTAGCTACTTTAGCACCACTTTAGTGGGTGGATTACATATCTTACCACTATCTCACTTCTAAGTAAAGGGAACATGTGATAATGAAGATAAGACACCTCATCCATGTTCTTTTTTATATCCTTCCACTTTTTTGATGATTCATCCCACTAGCTTTACTAAATCACCAATGATCTTCATCTAAAAGTGAAGGTTACCTAAGTTTTGAGCCAATTCGCACATGATTCAACTAATGCATATCCATGGTCTAGTTCGTTCATCCATGGTTCATCATTTGAGCATAATTCCATCCTTGTTACCATAAAAGATGTCTTAGGCAAGTCCAACTCACTTTTACCAAACCAATTAGTGCCCCATGGTTCATCAAGGCTAGCCAAAGCTCGAACTGTGCTTTTTCTTACTTGGTTAAGTTACCTTAGTTCCTTTGGCATATCTTCCTCATACTTAATCCATGCTAGAAATTGGCTAAGGCTCACCAATGGATAGCAAAAAACATCTTGCAATGTTAAAAGGATAACAAACCACCCCACTTGATGAACCTAACACCCTTGTTAGAACAAATTAAAGGTAATCGTTTACCTAGTCTTCGAATTGCCAAAAGGTAGTGTCTTTCTCCTAGGTAACCTCTAAGACTAGTTTTTTTTCACTGAATTAGGAAACTCATCCTTCGATTCATCTTATATTTCAACAACATTCATTGATCCAAAATCTTCTCAATTTGATCGTCAAATTGTTTCCTTACAACCGATGGAGCTCTTTTTACTTGACTTCGTTTTGGATCTATTTCACCCCCATTATATGAAAAGTAGTATGTACCTTTAAACACTTGGGTAACTTGAGACGATAAGCCATATTTCCTACCTTTTCAAGGATCTTAAATGTCCCATCATACTTTGACACTAACTATATCTCCTTGTACTTCTCACTACTAATTTTCTTCTAAATTTTTTGAGTAAGTTTAAGAAGTACCTTATCCCTAATATCAAAGTTAAGGGGTCTTCTTCTTTGGTATTCATATTTCTTTATTCACTTAGAAGCTTTACAAAGGCTATCTATTGTTTCATCCAATAATTCCTATTTTTCCTTTATAATTCGACAAACAACTGGACACTTTCCTCTTGACATCTATTAAGCTATATTAGAACAATTTCAAAAGGACTTTTCTACATTGCTGAGAATTTATACATATTATAACAAAGTTGTGAGGTATCAAGTAAAACTAAATAATTTCATTGACTTATAGTTTTATAATGACGTAAGTATTCCACCAAGAAGCCATAAATCCTTTTCTTCTACTCATCCATTTTCAGGTAATTTACAATTAAGAACTTTAATTTTGAACAGAGATATAAAAATTAGACAATAAATTGGGCATTTCGGTCACTTACAATTTCCACTGGAACTTTAAAGTGCTTCATCATTTTTTTGTAAAAAAGCTTCATATAAACATCTATGGGTATAAAGTAGAGTTGGCATAAGGATAAAATATTTGGAGAACCTATCAACCAACACTATGATTGAAATCATGTCATCCACCTTTGGTAACCCACCAATGAAGTCCATTGAAATTGACATCAATGGATTTTTTAGAATAGGCAAGGGTTGCAATAAACCTGCCTCATTTTTTCTTTTAGTTTTATCCAATTGACATACAAGGCAAGTTTTGATATATACATGAATTGCATTCTCCATCTTTGGCCAATTGTAAGATCGAGAAAGGAGAGCAAACATCTATTGGACTCTAAGATGAGCAGCCTATTGTGAATCATGGGTCTCCTTTGTTAATTTTTCTGTAAAGCACCAAAACTTGACAGATACAATTGGTTGTTCTTTTTCATTAGCAATCCCCCATCATCAAGCCAAAACATTCATACAACACTATCCTTTACTTTCTTCATAATTTAATTATAAGTGTTGTCATATGGAGTCACTTGCTTAATTTTCTCCAATAGGTCCGATTTAACTTGCGTAATAATATATAAGGTTGTAAAGACTTCTTTTTGGCTCAATGCATCCCTCACATTGTTGTGTCTCCCCAATTTATGCTCCCATACAAAGTCATATTGGATAAGAAACTCTTGCCATTGGGCTTGCCTTGCAGATAATTCCTTTTGTGTCATAAACAAGATGCTAGTAACATAATCCATATGAACAACAAGCCTAGTATGTAACATCCCGTTCCCATATTAAGGGTTAGAACCCTGAAATACGGTATAGGTGAGATCAAGGAGAGATTAAGAAAAATGCATTTTCATGCTAATGCATAATATTAGCATACACACGTGTGAATTTGAATTTTTGCACACTAAAATGATTGTACATGCATTCATTGACATTTTCTGGGTATAATTGATCTATAAATGTGATTATATTTGGAATTGTGAATTATTTGTATTGAAAATTGATTTTTGAGAGTATAAGCATTTATTTAGAATTTTTGGTGAAATTTTAAGGATTTTCTGGAATTTAAGGATATTTTTGGACTAGGAAAAATGTCAAGTGGCAGAACAATTGATGAATAGAAATAAATGTCAAATAAATGTCAAATGTATGTGGAAATTTTAATATGTGACACTAAGATTTATTGACAAGTGTCATTGAAAATTGGGAGAAATTTGGGTTAAGAATTGGAGGTAAATGGACTAGCTTATTAAAAGATCAAGAAGAGACCTTGAGAGAGTGACATATGGCACTTGCCACACCTCTTGTTAAGTCAATTTTTTATTAAGTGTGCCAAAAACGACACATGCTTCCTTTTTGTTCAACTTCTTCATTTCTTCATCTTCTCCATTCCTCTCCTTCACCCACGACATCCACTCTCACCCTCATTTTGTTGACTTTTGTTCAACTCTTTCACCTTGCTTCTTCAAGATTCATTGTCTTCCAACCTATTCCACCTTAAAATGGTGAAGATTGTGTATGTGGGGGAGCTAGGGTTTCTTGGTGAATTGAAGGAGTTTAAAGCTAAACCAAATAAGTTATGCTTTAAATATCATGGGTTAGTTTAAATGGTGTATGAAAGTGTATGGAAATGTGATAAATTAATGAATGAGTTTTTGCCTTGTTTTCTATTGATGATGGGCTAGAGCTAGCATGATCCGAAAAATAAGGTTGGAAGAGTGACGATTTGTTGGCAATTGATAAGTTGTTGTTGTTGAGATGATTTTTGATATAGAAAGGTCATTATGATGAATGTGTATATGATACGTTTTGTTTTTGGTGTATATGATCAAGCACGGATTTTGAATTGTGTATAGATGATATTGAACTGTAATTGGGGCATAAATGAAGAGGAAATGATGTCGATATAAGATAGAAATGATATACTAAGCAAAAAAGATGAATTAGGATGAAATTGATGATGAGGAGTGCTGAAAATATGTTAGATGTAGTGTTTCTACTGAACATACATCTGAAATTTAGACATATATTGATCTAAGAACATACAAATAGGATGATTGTTGATTTATATTAAACTAGAGACGCATGAATACAATTTTCATGAAGGAAGTGAATTTTAATTCTGTCTTTAAGGGCCTTGAATTTTGTCTTAAAGTTGAGAACTGTGAGTTGTCGTGGTATAAGGACAACCTGTAGTATTAAGCGTATAACTTGCAAAATATCGAACAAAATTGTATGAACTTAGGTTCTGTAGAAACTTAATACATATATGAACAATTGTTCAGAAGAAGGTATTGCCAAAAAACTGCATTTTCTAGGTCAAAATGGTCATACAATACTGATCTGAAAAACAGAGTTGGAAAAGCTAGGAAATGAGTTCTGTTTACTACTTTCTGTGAAAGTTCGCCGCAGCCAACTTCTTGGTTCGCCACAGCCAACTTGCAGGATTTCTCTTGGGAAAATTTCGTCATGTCCAACTCCTTGGTTTTCCATGGCCAACTTGAAAAATTTTACGAGGATTCCGTTCGGGAAAAGTTCACCGCGGCCAACTCCTGGCTTCGTCACGGCCAACTTTCTTGTACAGCTTAAACATATTCTGGTATTTTGATCATAAATTTTTCTATAGTTATCCTGATGGATTTATTCTTAATTTGGAATAAACTAGAGACATAGGGCTAAAATTTTTATGAAGAAATTGAATTTTAATTCTATCTTTAGAATTCCAGAATCTGACTTGAACATGAGCACAGAATACTATTTCAATTTAAGAATAGTCATAATTATTTAGAGTAAAACTTTAGGAATACTGAACCAAATTGAATGATTTTGGTTTCAATAGAAACTTAAGAGATAGAAGAACAATTTTCTAGAAGAAAGTGTTGTCAAATTACTGCATTTCTCTGGTTAGAGTGATCATGTAAAATTGACCTGAAAGTTTGGAATTTTGGAGATGTTATAATAAGAAATGAGAGTTAGATACTATGAAGAGCAATAATGCTATAAATGAAATGACGAGTAATTGAGTTATAAAATGAGAATGTGGATAAAATGTGAAATTTGATAATATACCTGAGATTGGCATTGAGCATGCATTGTACATAGTCCATATACACATTTGTGCATAAATGAATACTTAAGATTGTGTAATTATTAATGTGTGTGCAATGTGTGTATTGCATAATATTGATGTGCAGGATAAAATGTCTGCATCTAGATGTTTTCAGATTTTGGAAGAAAATGCTAATCTAGAGTGTACTGTGAGTTGACCTAGATGGTCTTGCTTACTGATTGTTCTGTTTGTATTATGTATTGAATGATTTTGCAATGTGAATGTGGTTGTTCTAATTTTTGGAAATTGAATGTCCGAGGAGTTTGATAAATGTGAGAACATTGGAAGTGCTCCTTGTATGTGAATTTGATGAAATAAGGTTTTCTCAACTTATATGTTGAATGCCAGACCAAGGTCCGATGACATGTGAAAGTGAATGTGTAAAGTGAAATAAAGTGACTGATTGATCATATGTGACTGATGCATTTCATCACATGAATGCATGATAACGTAAAGGATGTTGTGATTAGAGTAGCCACTGAAAAAGAGCTTAAAGCTCAGAATGTGAAAAAGAGCTTAAAGCTTATAATGTGATAAGAGCCTTTGGCTCAGTTGTGCATATACCCAGTATCCACTAAGGGATATGGGACATTATTCAACACAGCTCGGTATCCACTAAGGGATATGAGCTAAAAAAAAGAGGCACTCGGTCACAACAATAATAAAAGAAAGTGAGTCTCATGAGCACTGCATATGCATGTGATAGGTATAGTTTAAATAGTTGACTAATTTCTGAATGTGAAATGTGAAATTAATGACCAAGTGATACGCGATGATATATGATTATCAATGAAATGATGTGAATTATATGATTATATGATTGTCTGTGTTATGTGATCGAGTGAGCCATCGAGGATGGTCACTCATTGAGTTTGCAAAACTCACACAAAATTTGCAATATTTTTCAGGCTTAGAAGAGTCACTCTAGTTACACAAATTGGAGTATAGCCACTGCATTCAAGTAAGAGATAGAGGTCGGGATCAGTTCGCGTCTGCATTAGCATTTCTGTATTTTTGTATCAAAATATGTATTCACAAGTATTTTGCAATGTGTATGTAAATGATTTCGTAATGTAATGGTTGTGACATTGTGTTTGAAAATGTTTATGAATAAAAGTGGGGCCGATTTATTTATTGATTTTTCGCAATATGCGAGCATTGTTTTAAACGAAAAAAAGAAATTTCTGTATTGAATTTGATTGAATGACTGTGCTAGCATGCCACCCTCACGGGATACGTACTCGGATATCACTCAAGATATTAGGTACGTGTCCTATAAGAGTGGGGTGCTACATAGTACCCAATAAGTATACCTGCCAAGCTTGAAGCCAATGTACTATTACCAATATCTCCTTTTTATAAGTCGAGTATCATTGCTTGAAACTATTAAAGTTATGCCTTTCAAATGCAACAAGATGTTGTTCTTACACCAAGACTCTACTAATATCTTTGTTTGAAGCATCCATGTGCCCCTCAAAAGGAGAACAAATTTGAATGATTTCAACATAGGCTTAATAGAAATGGCAGCCTTTAACTTTTCAAAGGCTTCCTGGCGTGCCTTTGACCAACACTACTCTTGTTTCTTCTTTAATAAATCCTTTAAAGTTGTTGTTTTCATTGAGTACTCCATAATAAATCAAAGATAATAATTTTCTAAGCCAAAAAGCTCCTAAGTTCTTTCATCAATTTTAGAACCTACCAATCAATAATTGCTTGTACCTTTTTTAGATCGATTCATATCTGGCCCTTTCTCACCAAACTTTACTTTTGGTTGCACAAATTCACACTTCTCCATCATCAAGAAAAGTTTATGTTGTCGAAACCACTCAAACACCTTGCTTGAGTGCTATGTATATTATGTCATGTTAGTGCTATAAACCACAATATTGTCTAAATAGACTAGCACAAAATTGTCCAAAAAATCATGCAGGGCGTCATTCATCAAATTGCAGAAAGGAGCAAGGGAATTAGTCATACCAAATGGCATGACCAAAAATTCTTACAAGTCATACCGAGTTACATATGTCTTCTTCTACTAGTCAGCATCGACAATCCACACTTTATAATACCCATTCCGTAAGTGCAACTTCGTGAACACTACAACCTTCGATAGTTTTTCCACCAAGTCTTATACTAAATGAACATGATATTTATTTTTTATAGACACATTGTTCAAAGCTTGATAGCCTACACACATATGCAAGGATCCATCTTGCTTCTTTTAGAAAAAAAAATGGAGCATTTCCTACGTCCAACAACTCACTAAGCTGCTTTTGTAAGGCCCCAACATATATCCTAGAAGTATTACAGCATGTCTAGGGTGTATTAAGAACTGAACATAACAAATGAATTAAGTGTATCTAAGTATAGTAAGAGACATAATGGTACTTAATGTAAAAAGATTTGGGAAGACGGGTAATTTGTTCATTTCGGCATGAATATACCCCTATATTGGCCATATCTTGATCTGTAGACCTCAAAATTGGATAAATCCAATTATAGATTAAACTAGAGACATAAATATAAAACTTTAATAAAGAAACTGAAATTTTATTGTGCCTATAATATTTTTTATTTTTGGATTGAAGTTAAGTTATAACTGTTGTCCCTGTTTTTGAATAGCCTATAGTATTTTGGGTATAACTTCTGGAATAATTAACCAAATTGCGTAAATTTTATTCTGTTAAAAAATTAAGATATATGGGAATGAAATTAATTGATAAGATTGTAGGCCAATTTGGTAAGTAAAGGAAGAAGAAGGACCAACATTCAATTCTTTTAAAGTTAGCATATGGACCAATTAGATTAAGGTATGTGTGACCAATAATAATAAAACATGTGCTTCTAATCGGAATTATGCATATATGTGAGTCTTGAAAGTTCTAGAATAGGCCTATAGAGAGGGTAGATGCACGACATTTTGGGGTTTCTAAGTTCAGAATTTTTTCCTCTCCATTTCACCTTTTTCATCCCATCATTTTTTCATGTAAGAAATTAAGCCAATCTTAGGTGGAAATCAAGGTAAAAGTTAGGGATTTTCTCTTCACCTTTATCTATCCTTACTTTGCTTATGAAGAAATGAAATTACAAGGTTGTAAGTGGGATTGAGATGTATGTTTTTGCTATTTCTAGTTTGTGAGTCAAGCAAAGCCAAAGAGGAAGGGAAGGAAAGGCAATAGAAGACCTACTTTGTCAATTTTGAGGTTTAGGACTCCACTTAGTTAATTTCTGTATTTGTGTATATTTGAATGTGTAAAAGGATTCATTTGGATGTGGAACGGTTGTTGGGATGATGATTTCGTGCTATTTTGGTGTTATCTTCTATAGAATTGGTTGAATATGACTAGAGATTATCGTGTAGTAGAATTCTATCTAGGGTTTATTGTACTAGTCACATTGTTTGGGTCATAAATCAGCCTAAAGACCTTTAAATTTGTTGATTTTAGTTTAATATAAAAACTAATACATAGAACTAGAAATATCTAGAAGAGAATTTGACTTAATTCTGGCTTTATGATGTTGGAAATTGGGATAGAAAATGGTGACCTGATGTTGCCCCTATTTTGGAGCAGTGTGTGATATTTGGTCTATAGCTCATGTGTTAGAAGTATGAATGGCCTGATCTTTATTGTTTTGGAAACTAGAAACACAAATGGACAAATGTCTAGAAGACCATGGAATGCAGTTCTGACTTTTCTATACGAATATTAGGGAACAACTAGACTCATTCATGTGATTTGTTTCTGGACTAATAGTTTGCCTATTTTTATACCACTTTGGGGTCTAACTCAAATTGCATTGTTTTGAGTTCGTTTTCATTTTTGATTTTTATCAAATCTTATCTAAACTAGTTTGAATGTTTATGAAATTTTTGGAACACCTAGAAACACATAAAATGGGACTTACCACAAGTAAATTGGGAGATTGAACATTAGAATATAAGATTTAGCATAATGCATTCCAAAGAAAATTTACATGTATATAAATGATTTGTATGCATATTCATTACTCATATGTGTATAGTATGATTATACAAGTGTGATTTTGATACCCTTCTAATGGTGGTAAGCCATTAATTGCACATATGAATGCAAATACAGATTTTATGACTTGAAATGTATATCATATGACTTGTTAATATATTAATTATGAAATTTGCAAATGGTTAAAGGAAATGTTGTGCCTACTTTATTGTCTTAGTTGTGGATAGATAGGTATGCCTATAGGGATACAGTGTAGCTGCTATAGTTTGATACCATCAGTTTCCATAGTTCGATACCTTTAGGTATCCACAGTTTGATACCTTTGGGTATCCACAGTTCATTACCTTTGGGTATCCACAGTTTGATGCCTTTAGGTATCCACAGTTTTGATATCTTCAAATATCCATAACCCTCATTATCCACACCCATAGGAATGTGTAGGCCTAACACGAAAAGTAAAGTAAATAGATATAAATAATAAATACAGTATGACAATACAAATAATTGGTATACGAATAAGTGTTTGTGTTTATATTGATAACTTGTATCATTGAGTCTGAATATTGATGTTTGACTTTTGAAGGTGAATTTATGGTATATGAATAAGATATTGAAGCATTTTGCATTATTTATTTGATTAAGTATGCCATCACTATTTATATTTATGTGATATTCATGAATGTATATGCTTGGGGGATGACTGCCGTAAGTGGCCATCTAAACTAAGTGTTTTCCTATTAAGCTTTCAAGCTTAATATGGGTGGTAATTCATGTTGGTCTAAGTCATAGGAGTGAAGTACAGGAAACATCTACATGGATCAAGGCCAACAGATAGAAGAAAAAGTACTTTTGGAAGGTGTTTTTAGTTCAAGATGATTGTACATGTAATGGTTAAGGGAAATTGTATGTTTTCTTTTAGATTATCATGTAAATGTAAAGATGTTTTTACCAATGTTAAATGATAATGTTAAGCATTGGTGAGTTTGGTAATGTGTATATATATAGCATTGAACTTAAATGTATGCCGTGAATATATGTATAGGAAATTGGTTACCTTATGTATGGATGGTTGTTGGTTCCGTATAGGGGGTTTTACATTTTTTTGGTATCAGAGCCAGTTTTAGGCGTTCCTTACCAATAAGAGTCTAGTAATGTGTGATAGGGTTTGGTGTTGTGTTGGCCTAATTTAGATGTCCCGGTTTTCTTATAGATAGTAAAGATGGAAAGATCTCATGAAGCTGAGGAGGAGTTCGCTGATAGTGTGGTAGAGGCAGATCATTCAGTTTTGGGTCCTCTTGAGCCTCCAAGGGTAAAGTATCAGTACATCAGTACATGGGGAGATGTTTCTAAAGCTTTCCCATGATATGCTGAGATTGATGGATAGAATGACCGCACCTTAAGCTCCCATTGAATCTTTGAGAACACATGGGTGGAAGCATTTGCAAGCATGACTCTAGATGAATCAAATAAGTAGAATACTGGTTAGAGCAGACAAAGAAGGCTAATTTTCCACAAGGCTCAGGACAGAGGGGTATCCAATGCACCTATGAAATATAGAGGACGAGGTAGAGGCAGAGGTGGACCAAGCCAGTCTAGGGCCATTCTGAGTACAACATTTGAATTTGTTTATTGTCTTACAGCATCAGCTAATCATGCACGGGCATATACTATAAAGGCTCGTGAGGAACAGGACGCCCCAGAAGTTATAGCTGGTACTTTCTCTCTCGCTCTTTAATCTTGATATGCATGCATTAATAAATCCTAGTTCACTCATTCATACATTTGCAGTGGGGGAATGTGTGATAGGATGTTATCAATAGATCAACTAGCCTATGATATAAATGTGATTAGTCTATTGGGTGATAACTTATATGTGAATAGAGTGTATAGAGACTACCCTATTATGATCCATAAGAAACAGTTTGTTATTGATCTAATAGAACTACCCTTCCATGAATTTGACTTGATCTTGGGCATCGATTGGTTGTCCAAACACCAAGCTATAGTTGATTGTGGGTTGAAAACAATTGTGCCTAAAGATTCTGATGGCTCAGAAACAATGGCGCATGGTATTAAGCTTAGTCCTTTGACTAATGTAATATCAACCATACAAGTAAGACGATTTTTTAGAAAGGTTGTAAGGCATATTTGGCTTTAATACTTGATTCAAAAAGGGATAAGGTGAATTTACAAGACCTATCGGTATTAAATGAGTTTCCTTACATGTTCTCAAAAGAGTTACCAGGTTTGCCACCTAAAAGGGAGGTAGAAGTATCTATTGAAATTGCACCTAGTACTGCTCCTATTTCAAAGGAATCTTATAGTCTTACATGGTTAAAAGAGTTGAAAACTCAGTTACAAGAGCTTTTGCCCAAGGGTTTTATCCAGCCTAGCGTGTCATCAATGGGATCACCGGTCCTTTTTGTCATAAAGAAGGATGGCACCCTACAAATGTGTATAGACTATAGACAATTGAACAAGGTGACTGTAAAGAAAAAGTACCCATTTCCCATAATAGAAGGTCTATTTGATCAGTTGAAAGGTGCAGGAGTGTTCTCCAAGATTGATTTGCGGTCTGATTATTACCAACTTCGGGTAAAAGATGTAGATGTTCCAAATACTACATTCTGTACCCGATAAGGCCACTTTGAGCTCTTGATCATGCCTTTCAAGCTAACTAATGCAACAAATGCTTTCATGGATTTGATGAATAGAGTGTTTCGACCCTACCTAAACTAATTTGTTATGGTTTTTATAGATGATATATTAGTCTATTTGAGGAATGAAGAGGAACATGTTCAACATTTGGTAATTATGCTCTAGACTTTGAGAGAGAAGCAATTATTTGCCAAACTGAGCAAATGTGTTTTTTTGCTAAAGGAAGTTTCTTTCCTCGGGCATATCATCTATTCGGAAGGTATCATGGTAGATCCTAGTAAAATTAAGGTTATTGTTAATTAGAAGCTACCTCGGAATGTGAAGTAAGTGAGAAGTTTACTTAGCTTAGCTGGTTATTATCGACGCTTTGTCAAAGCATTATCAATAATTTCTTCTCCAATCACAAAGTGACTTCAGAAAGGAACAAAGTTTGAATGGAATGATAGATGCCAAGCCAGTTTTAAGTCATTAAAGAAGATGCTCACTGAAGCTCTAGTGTTGACATAGCTAACTCCGAGTAAAGAATATGTCATGTACAGTGATGCTTCTAGGAATGGTCTGGGTTGTGTATTGATGCAAAATGGGAAAGTGGTGGCTTATGCCTCAAGGCAGTTAAAACCACATGAACATTGCTACCCTACATATGATTTAAAATTGGCAACAGTGGTGTTTGCCTTCAAAATTTGATAGCACTACTTATATGGAGAAAGATGTAGGTTACACACAGATCATAAGAGTTTAAAGTACCAGCTTACATAAAAGGATCTAAATTTGAGGCAATGACGTTGGCTAGAATTGTGTAAAAATTATGATTGCATAGTTGACTATCACCTAAGAAAAGCTAATGTAGTAACAGATGCTTTGAGTAGGAAGTCTATTTTAGCACTTTCATTACAGCATAGTAGATGGACATCTACACCAAATGGAGCTTTAATAGCTCTATTAAAAGTGGGTCCTGACTTAAGATAGATGATACTACATACACAAAAAGACGATGCCAAGTTGCAACAAATTGTACGAGCAGTGCAAAAAGGGAAATAGACTAATTTTATAGTGAACGATGACAGAAGTCTCTACTTTAAAAGTAGATTATATGTACCAACTGTAAAGGACTTAAAGAAGTTATTACATGAAGCCCATAATACTTTGTTCACTATGCATCCTGGGGGTAATAAGATGTATTAGGACTTGAAAAAATATTACTGGTGGCTAGGAATGAAGCATGATGTAGTGGATTATGTTTCCAAGTGCTTGACCTATCAATAGGTGAAAGTTAAACATCAAGTCCCATTTGGCCTATTGAATCCCATTCCAATTCTATAGTGGAAATGGGATAATATCACCATAAACTTTGTTACAGGTCTACCCCTTACACAGTGAAAACATGATGTGTTATGGGTCATAGTGGACAGGCTCACTAAATCAGCTCACTTTATACAGATTTGATATGATTATTCTATGGATCAGTTAGCTGGGTTGTATGTGAATGAGATTATTCAGCTACATAAAGTGCTATTGTCAACTATTTCTAACTGACACCCATGATTTACATCAAGGTTTTGGAAAAGTTTGCAAGCAGCTTTAGGTACTCAATTGAGCTTTAACATAGCCTTTCACCCACAAACTGATGAGCAATCTGAGAAAGTTATATAGGTGTTGGAAGACATGCTTAGGGCATGTGTTATAGAATTTTCGGGCAGTTGGGATGGATACATTCCTTTGATGGAACTTGCCTACAATAATGGCTGTCATTCCAGTATAGGCATGGCACCATATGACGCATTATATAGCAGAAAATGTAGAACCTCGATTTGTTGGACAGAATTAACTGAGAATGAGATGATTGGGCCTAATATAGTCAAAGCCATAAAGGATAAAGTGAGGGTTATTTAACAAAGATTGAAGGTTGCAAGTGATAGACAGAAATCATATATTGATTTAAAGAGGAAAGATATTAAATATGCGGTAGGTGACAAAATTTTCTTAAAAGTTTTGCCCAGGAGAAAGGTGTTAAGATTCAGGAAAAAGGGAAAACTTAGTCCTATATTTATTGGCCCATATGAAATCCTTGGAAGGATTGGACCAATGGCATACAGGTTGCTCTTCCTATAGAACTATCCAAGTTTCATGATGTATTCCATGTCTTAATGCTATAGAGGTACTGATAGGACGATTCACATGTGTTACCCCTACAAGAAATAGAAATCCAACCAGACTTCTCATATGATGAAGAGTCAAAGGAAATTCTAGCTAGAGAAGTAAGACAATTAAGGAATAAGCAAACTCTTCTTACAAAGGTGCTTTGGCAACCTTTTGGCATTGAAGAGGCAACTTGGGAACCTTAATCAATAATGAGAATTCAATACCCACAGCTATTCAATACATACAAATGTCAAATTTGGCCTGGCCTGATTTTAACCCAGGTTGACCGGACCATGGGCCGACCATGGTAGGCTCGACCAGGCGACTGGCCAAGCACAGTCCGAGCCCGGCCGTGGCCTAATCATTACTTTAAAAACGACATCATTTTGTCAATAATGATGTCATTTTTTACTTTTTTTAAATATATATCGTGACCCAGGGTGGGCCACGTGCCACGTACCGGTCAGCCCATGGTTAGGTGAAGCCACAGGTCGACCTATCCAGGCCTGTCAAGCCACGAACTGGGCCATGGGCTACCCTAGCTGGCCCCAACCCGACCTGACCCATTGACATTCCTATCAGTACATGTATGAATTTTGAGGACAAAATTCTTTTTAAAAGGGAGAGAAATGTAAGGCCCCAACGTATATCCTAGAAGTATTATAGCATGTTATTAAGAACTGAACATAACAAATGAATTAAGTACATCTAAGTATAGCAAGAGACGTAATGATACTTAATGTAAAAGACTTGGGTAAATGGGTAATTTGTTCATTTCGGCAAGAACATACCCCTATAATTTGGCCATTTCTTAGTCTATAAACCTCTAAATTGGATAATTGCAATTGGAGATTAAACTAGAGACATAGTTCTAAAACTTTCATAGAGGAACTGAAATTTCATTGCGCCTCTAAGATTTTAAATTCTGGCTTAAAGTTGAGTTATGGTTGTTGTCCCTATTTTCTAACAATTTGTAGTGTTTTGGGTATAACCACCGAAATAATTAACCAAATTGCATGAAATTTATTCCATTAGAAAATTAAGACATAAGGGAATGAAATTAAATTATAATATTGTAGGCCAATGTGGTAAGTAAAGGAAGAAGATGGACCAATATGCAATTTTTGCTAAAGTTAACACATGGACTAATTGGATTAAGACATGTGTGACCAATAATAACAAAACATGTGTGTCCAATAGGAATTAAGCATATGTGTGAGTCTTGAAAGTTCTAGAATGGGAATATGGAGAGGGGAGATTTGGATTTTTTTTTTCTTTTCATTTCAGTCAACTTCGAGTGAAGTAATTGCAAAATAATAAATAAATCTACTCATCTTCTCACACTGTGGGTCTGGAATAGGTTAAGCAACTAAAATATATGTTCATTATTTTGCAACTAAAATAACACATATTACTGAACCAGAATTCATGTTATGAAAAGATTTTCCCTATATGTCAGTAGAATTTCTAACGTTGTTGTTGTATGTATATATTCACTTAATAATAAATAAATTAATAAAAATAAGTCTAATGTGATAATTCAAATTTTATGTTAAAAGTCTAATTCAAATAATTAAATAAAATAATATGGATATAATTGTAATTAAAATTCATATTAAAAATTTTAAGGTAAAAATGTTTTTAATTAAAATATTACAAAATTTTAAAAGAGTAATTATCGTTTTCCTTAAGTATTTAAAGTTTTCAAAATCCTTACTACTAAAATTATAATGTAACAATAAATATATTTTTAATTTTAAACAAATCTAATAAACTAGATTTGATGAGTAAGATTGATAGAGGATTATCTTTGAAAAGTATAAAACTAATTTATTTACTACCTTTTAAAATTATTTTAAAAATTATAACTTTTTATTTAAACTTAAATTGTTGTCATATAAATTGTAAATTTATTTTTACATAGCCGTATGAAATTATTTCACAAGATTATTATGATTAATAATTATTGCTTCTCTTTATCTCATGCATACATAGTTAATTATTATTAAAATTATATTTATTAGAATATAAAAACTAATAGCCTCCAAACAATTCTTTCAATTAAATATTCAAAATAGTATAGCTAACTATGCAAACTCGTTGTTATGATACTACACCACCAGATTTGGTGCTGGATATAGTTATGATACAATATGATATTGATATCGATCAATATCGAGTACCATTTTAAATATTTTTTAAATTATAAAATAGTTTTAAAATTTTATAAAACTGCAAAAGAGTCTCTCAATATATTATGTCATACAATTTTTGTCTTTATATCAATCCTATATTAAGAAATCATAATAATATAAATTTGATATGATGAATATTTCTTTATTTTTACTAATATTGTTTTTACATATTTTCATAAATTAAGATGAGAACAAGATAATTTAACTCTCATATAGATATAAATTTGAGAATAACACAAAGTAAACAAATATGTATTAATAATAAATGAATTTAATTTCAAATTTTATCTTTATATATTTTGAAAGTTATTATTATATTTTTCACATGTATGCACTAAAAAGTATATATATTGTAAATATAAAATATATAAATCTTAAAATATTTATTAAATATAATTATTTTAAACTAATATGTTTAGTTATGTAATCAATAATCACCTTGTATAAGTCTAATTACATAAAAAATTTATTTAATAGAATCTTATTTGTATCTTTACTATTTATTCTATAAATCATAGGCAATTTTGTCAAATTCTTTTTTATATATAAGTAATTATTATTTTATATAAAAAGAAATTTAAGTTTTTAAAATTTTTTAAATTACAATTTTGATTGGTATTTGATTATCTTTTAAAAGTATTTTGTGTATATATGCATATTCATTACTAACACTTGATGGCTGTTTTAATCTAAGCAGGATATAGTGCGTACAATGTTGTAGCAACTGAGGATATGTCACCAGCTTGCAATCAATAGATGTTAATTAACCGAATCTAGTTATCTATCCGTGGCTTATGTCTAATTCAAGGACAATACATTTTGTGGAAAGAATAGTGTATTGAAATCTATGATCGAATCACGAGTACAATGAAAAACAAAAAATTTTACGGATTTCGAGTAGATCCTGATAATTGTATAAATTTGAATAAAACATAAACGATTTAGCAATCGTACCTTGTTCGCTATTCTGTTGAAAAATCTTCGAATTTTTTTTAGAGTGATCAATCACGAATTGTTCAAGCATTCAGCCTCTGATAATATCCATAGAGCAATTCTCAACTGCTTTGAGAGGAAAAAGACAGAAGTGCTAGCTTTTAAAAGTTTTTCCGTATTTATAGAAAAATCATAAAAGTCTTTTTATTAAAATTAAAACTCTTTAATTATAATTAAAATCAAATTCTAATTCTAATTAATTTAATTTAATTTTAATAAAATCAAATATCTCATATTTGATCCTCAAAGTTTCTCAAACTTTATAATTAAGTCTAACTTAATTAAATTAATTTTTCTTTCACAAATTGCTATTTGATGTGTGACCCATTAGGTTCTTAATAAATTGGCAATGAATATAATTAGAATTAGATAAATTAAAACTTCTTTTAATTTATCTTTAATTCTCCAATTAAACAATTCATAATCATAGATTATGATTGACATCTAGCAACATGTCATGATTACCTAAATATTATGAATGTCATAGTGATTGACTTAACCTATCCATGCATGGTTATAATGTATAATTTAATCCTTTCGTCATTCAATATTCTAATTGGACAAAGTATGGATACAGTGTTTACTCTTATCATCCAATCATATTTGTTCTTGCTAATTAGTAATTGATTTATAATTGAAATTTGAAAACACCTTTTTCAAATGTCAATTCACTCTAGCCAGAGAATTCCATAAATCATTACTAATCAAGAACAGTAGAATATTCTCTCTAATTACATTAAAGTGACGAATCCTATATTGACTTACTCAACTATCAACATGTGGCTCATACTGTATCCAATTACTACCGACTGATTTATCCATGACGGTTCATAAGTAGCATCAAAACACAGTAATTCCCACACTAGATACCTTGGTAATCTCAAGTCTAAGGATCAATTATACAACCATTATTATGAGATAATCCATAGACATATAAGTAATATTCCATCCAGAATTCTCATAATCGAGTCAGTTCAGTGACTTATTCTCTAATAATCACCCACACATTAGTTTAAGTATCTCTATACTTTAATTTATAAGATCAATTACTTCCATCATAAGAAAGAAACATAATGTGTGCTAGTTTTATCGTTTCAACAATATCTCGTCTTGATGAAACTACAACTAGGAACATTTAGGAATAATACATAAGTGTAAATTGAATCTCATAACTATGATCTCATCATAATTTCAATTACACAGTAATATTCCAAGGATTTTATCTTTAATATTAAAACATAAAATATTAATACATAAAGATAAAGAATGCCTTTATTAATAATTGTCACTAAACTACAACCAAAACGATTGGCTGTAGGGCATAAACGAACAATCTCCTACTTACACTAAGCTAATAATTTAAGTATCTCATACTATATCAACATATGATAATTATTCTACTGCTAGGACAGTGGCTTAATAAGAGAATTCTCCTAGATTCTCTATAGTGAGCACTTATTTAAATCTTACAACTTCCATCTCAATTATCATCATAATTAAGAAAATTTGCCTAAACACATTCTTAGATCTTTCATGAGACATTAACTCCTTATGAATGCCCAATGGCTCTAATGTTACACAGTACATTACTGTCTTAAATAATGCAAAGAAACTTTATCAAGTTCACTAAAGAACTTGTTGATCCAATTAATCATTTCCACTAAATGGAAAAATGTATTGTGGCTCAATTAACAACCATTGCTACATTGAAACCTTTCCAATCCTAAATGATATTGTTCTAAGCAAATAAACCTTAATTAGGATTTACTTCTAAAATTTTATCCTTATTATCTTGAACTCAAATATCAACTCACACATAGAATAATGGATATCTATAATACTTCATAAGTATCTGATATCTCAAATACAAATATCTTTAGTACATTATCTATGTATTTGGATTTAGAATAAGTTAACAACGTCCAATCTATCTACATAGATCTAATTTCTAGAATTAAGTTGTAACCTTTTCATATCCAACATGAGTTGTTCTTGGACAATTATGTATTCAACAATTAAAAGTTAGAACTGTTGTTCTCTATGAGCAATATATCTCCATATACTCCCACTGAAGAGAACAGCTATACTCCCACTGACCTTCTTGCAGACATGATAAATTCACAATCATCTCCAAAACAAACTCTTTAAATTCATCATGAAAGTAGATCTTTCAATGTCTCGTAGCCTTTCAACTATACATCAAATGTATAATTAAAGGAATTAGTTCCAAGTAGATGTATTATCATGAGATTTGAACCTTTCAAATTTCATTTTACTCCCACTACTTATCTTGAGAACCATTCTCCTATAAGTATACGCTTAAACAAACAATTTATACAGCATGTTTGTAAGAATCTATCCAACTTTTGGATATCTAATAACCTTTTATTACCCATTTTAGTTCTAAACTTAATGGATAATATACGCTTCAACTAAGCATTACATCCCTGAATCAATAACTTTGATATTTTCAAATACTTAGTGTTTCATATTTAATATGACATCTTACCAATTGATTCAATTGGAACTATAGAAGGTAAGTCATTACATTAGGTATAGCTATAGAATTAATAATATTGAATCCTACAATATCTTATATTGTATTTTCCTCCTTACATAAATCCATACTCATATGAATTTATTTGTGAAGGTATTCACTAGAGAATCTCATTCCCTATAGATAACCGAAAATTTAAAACTCAACAAATCGATCTCATCAAAATGCTTCAGCATTCTCAATGCTTAATTTCTTCTTTGATTTAAACAATTTGAACTTTTCAAAATTTTAAATCATTATATCATTTAATACAAATACATATGACTATATCTCATAAAGTCTTTAGTAATCTAATGAAATATAAGTATCATTCTTATATGAATTGTTATCCATCCAATACATCACATGTACAAATTTAACAATTCAATACCATCATCATCCTTTCACCAAAGGTTGATTTGGTTATTCTTCAACTTTACAAGTTTCACAAGTTCCATATGATTCAAAATCAAAAGGATACATATATCCTAGTATGTTGTAACTTTATGATTCTCGTTATGTTGATTTAACCAATATGCATAAAAGAATAACCTCGGTTATCCAACTTTCAATTCTTGCCACTTATGTTAAGCATAAATCTTCTTTGATCCAACATATACAAACTTTTTGTACAAAATTGGATCAACTACTTTTACTTAATAATCTATTTCTAACCATGCATTGAACATTACAGTAATGTTGAATCTACATTCAGTAGTAAATACTCATAAGCATGAATTAGAAATATATATGATCTCTATCATATCACATATTGGCAAGAAAAGTCATGTAATCATTTTTCTTCTTATGACAACTATTATCATGCTATAACTAAGACTTTAATTGTAATCCACAATTATGCTTTTAGTAGGCCAAATTAAGTGGAACAATTCTATCAAGGTACTATACCTTTTAACTCTATTCCATGCAACCTTTTACATCTTGCTATCATAGTGTTGACATATATCTTACATGTCCTCAAAGTTTAGAAAACATTAGTAAACTCAAAATGTTAATACATTTTGTCATCTATATGATTTTGACATATCTCTAAAACTTTGTCACCGAATCCTCAACGGGGATTATAACATAATAACATAATGGATATACAATTTTCTATCTAACTTTTGAGAACTCTTCTTAAACATATCCTATGTCTAAGAACTTGCATTCACTAACATAGTATCAACTATACTAAATAAGGTAAATTCCACTAAGAACAAAATATAAGTGCAAGAGAAACAAGTAATCAATTATATGTCATGACTACCAAATAAGATTAGGACTTTAATCATGTATTTGGTTACTCCCACTATTTTATTCGAAATAATAGCCCTCACTATTATTCAGAAAAATTACTTTAATCTTTCTATTGAGCTAGGATCCTATTCAAATTTAATTGATCTTGAATTTGCTCAACAAACCAACTAAACTTAAATTAGGTAGATAACTACTTTATCAATCACATCTTATGTGACTCCTAGATCCGTTAGGTGACAACTCTTGCCAAAAAATATAACCAAACCAAAACAAACCAAACAAAACATACCTAAATTCCCGCCTAAGCAGGGTATGGGGAGGGTAAGATATATGCAGTCATGCCCGCATCTCCGATGGAGATACAGAGACTGTTTCCTGATAGACCCCCGGCTACGGTAAGAGACAAAAACAAATAACAACAAACAAACCAACAAAAACAAACACACACAAGCAACAAAAACAAACACACGAACACTCCCAACAAACAAAAAACAAACAGATCAGACCAATGCAAGTACAACACTGTATAAGGATAACAATAGATATATATGCATGGAGACTATAACCGATTCTTGCCAAAAAATATCATATATGTTATTCCTAACCCTGCCTCTAAATTCATATGATCATGAGTTTGCTCATCCAAATCATACAAATTTAGTTAAGTAAAACCCATTATCATAAGACTAAACATGTTCGGGTTAAAGCAGCCTTGAGTTTGCTCAACAAGCCTACAATAAACAAAACTCTGGTTTATTTTTATAATAATGGAAGGCAACAATCACGTTCTCAACGTGTACTTAATATTTTAAGGAGAGATTTTTTTATTTTATTCATCTCATCAATCACAAAATTGCATGTAAAATATCACATATATAAAATAAACAATTTAAAATGCATCCAATATTTATATCAAACATATAAATAAAGTTTGCAACTTATTTACTCATAATCAAATTATATGCATAAAATATGAAACTTTGATTTTCATAATCTAAAATAATATTTCAAACTATTTGAAACATTACATTAGATTAAACTCATTGATTCTTAAATAAATTAAATTCCTATTCCAAATAGAAATTTATTTTGAGTTGAAAACAAATTTTCAAATCCAATTTGAAACTATTTCCAATTAGCTTGACTCATTTAACAAAATTTAATTGAAAACAATTTTCAATAAATTATACAACTTACTTATTATAATTTAGAAAAAATCCTTTTTCAAAATTACATAACTAACAAATTCTAATCCAATTAGAAAACTATTTCTAATCTAATTAGAATTTACTATTTCTAATCTCATTAGAAATTGCTTTTCTTTAATTAGAAAACTATTTTCTAATATTAAAGGAAACTACTTTCAAAATTAAATAAAACACTTTT
>JAOQMS010000005.1:18532616-18544177 GCA_027563885.1 Erythroxylum longipes
ATTTTGGGTATAACTTGCAGAATACTAAACCAAAATGCATGATTTTGATGTCATTAGAAACTTAATACATAGAGAAACTTTGTTTAGAAGAATATATTGCCCAGAAACCTCGTTTTTATGTAAAAATAGCCAAAAAATTTGACCTAAAATCTATCCTAAGAAATCTGAACTAATCTTGGTTGTGTAATTGTTGAAATATATACGGTTAGAACCTTAACAATGGTTTTATTAGACTTAAGTGAGATTAATAATAAACCTAGGTTATGTTAGACTGATGGAGTAAAAGGTGTTGAGTTATGGTTTATAAGTGGAGTTGTTAATATAAAAGATATATGGTTTATTAATGATGCGCATAATATGTTGAATTGCTTGGTGTGATCATGAATGAGTGAGCTCTTAAAGCTTATGTGTTATGAATTAGATATGAATGATTGTCAATTAGGAATTTCTACTATAATATTGTGACAATACCAAACCATCAATTGTCTGATGAGTTTTATAGTTGAGATTGTATTGGAAGTGCTTGCTAATTGGGTGCATATACATAATGTTTGATGACTCAACATTTCTATTGATGCAAAATTTCACATGTTTGTAGTTATAAGGTTTGCATAAAAAATTCTGAAATATGAAATGAATTGTTTTAAAAACTGTTAAGTCCTAGTCGTGGGTAAATAGGCATGCCTAGAAGCTTCTGCAGCTACTCCTGGACACATTTAAGGTGTTGACACTTCGGTGTCTCCTGATTATGACACTTCAGTGTTTGAGACATAAGTCTCTCTTGATATTGACACTTTGGTGTCTCCTGATAAGGACACTTCGGTGTCGAGATAGAAGTTTCTTCTATTATGTGATACCGTTAGGTATCTCCTATTTTGGTCCCGTTACCCACTTCTGTAAATAGGATTAGTAAGTTAATTTGTTTTGTACTTTATTACATGTACAGTTCGGTTATAATTAAGCAATGTTCTAAAATAATTAAGTTTTGTTTTGACTTATTCAGATATGGTTTTGACACAGACAACTTTTGTATGATATCATGATATTTTGTTTTTATAATTGTAAGATTTGCTTTGAAGCCTATATATATCCTTTTTTGGCATATTCTGTTCTGAGATACTTATTTTTGGAATGCACTTTTATATGTAATCTGATTTGTATATGTCATTATCATATGACTGTTAGGGTCAGTTACCATTTTGTATCATGTTTAGTTTTCCTCACTAAGCTATATGCTTAGCACAGTGGATTTGCCCCGTGTAGGTTCAGATAGAAGGGTATAAAGACTGGGACAAGGACAATCGCAATGGCCAGAAGAGATTGAGTTTTGTTTTGATAAAATGTATATTTGAGTTTGTATCTAATAATTGAAACAGTTTGAATGTGTTGGAAGGTTTTTAATAACTATAATACACGATGGATTGGGTTTTAAGCCATGTTTGTGATAAGTTCAATATGTATAATGTATTTTGTTTGTAATCCATCTTATATGCAATACAATGTATGTTTGCCTGAATTGGTTTTCAACGAAGATTTCAAATGCTTTGGCTTGTTTGTACTGTTTTGTGTGGCATTCATATATTCTTCCAGGGGTATGTGGGTGTTATAGAATCTAAGCCTATCATCTATCGTCCTAGGTCATTAATATGTGTTTTTTTAGCCTTCCATAAGACTCCTACGAAACTACGAACCACTCTAGACCTTTCTTTTCTCTTTGTTTTGCCCTTTTAAAACTTCAAAATTAGGGTTTCTTAAGTGGACATGGTCACCCATACAGTTGTATGCATGAACATGTCCTTCAATCTTGCTATAATTTTCTTAAAATCACATGAAAACACAGTTTTAAAGAGTTACACAGTCATAGACATGGCTATGTCCAACTCCTCACAATCATATCCCTTAAGTACAACTTCAATCCTTTAATTTTCTTCATCGAATCCATTCGATCTGTATTCCTTTTAAGCTATAAAGGCAATTAAGATTTTAAAAAAAATAAGAGGAACAAATTCAGTACCATAAATAATAAAAACTCTCAAATAAACAAAGAAAATATACTAAACATGGGATTAAAAATGTAGTCTATTTTGCATTTACCAAACTCTCTCATAGTTAAGAATTTGCTTGTCCTTAAGCAAATGAATTTCATTACTCTCAAATTAATAAAAAACAATTCAAGGAAAGCATTAAACAAATCAATGATATCCATAAAGATTTTGCATTATTCATTTAATTGCAAAGTTTATCGAATTGTTAAGCATTTAATTACTTACACCAATTATAAATCAATCCAATTCAATCCATAATTCTTCAAATTTTAACTTAATTCAAACCTTTCCACTCAATACATAAAGGAATCAAAAATTAAAAATGCTAAAACCTTTAAACATTTTAAGAACATTTAGAAGTTTTTTTAAAAAGTCACCTAACCTTTGACGTGAGAGTAAACACCTTGTCATGAATACCCTTCTTTACTCAACTAGGTCACTATCTCAAATGGTTATTTGCAGCACTTTTTAACTTTGACCTTTTTATTGGTACAAAGCTAGCATAGTGATATTATTTATGCTTATTTTTCACAAGCAATTATTTTTTCTTTTTTCTTTCTTTTTATATATAAAGGGAAATGAAAATGCTCAAAAATAATTCACATTTAACTCAATTTATGTGAAAATTATCCATAAATTCTCATAATATCAAGTTTCCATTTCAAAATTAATGAACTAAATTGAAATCAAATTAATAATCAAAATTCATAACTATTTTCCTAAACAAATTATACCACAATCACAAATAAAGTCATAATAAATCATTTTGCCTCTTAAAAAAAACTTCAAATTAATTATTATTAAGTTAATTATAAAAAAATCGATAAGTTTGACGGCTAAGTCCCTCCCCCATACTTAAGTTATACATTGTCCTTAATGTACAAAATATGTAAGAACAATAAAAGATATGATAAATATAAGATGGGGTAAGGATAATTGGTACTCTCCTTATAAAAAAAGATTTCCATCCTTATATAATGTTTTAACTTCCATCCAATGTTAGTGAATTCTTTTCTACTCTAACGTAATAAGTGATGTTGCCATTACAACATGTGGAACTCTATCAAATCTCAAGTAAAAAATTAGGACTTTCAAACTAAAACTATGAAAATAATTAAATTACTAATGAAAATTCTACATACCACTCAATAAAAACAAAAACGCCTAAGTATTGGGTTGCCTCCTAACCAATGCTTTTTTATTAGTCTTGCAGTTGAACTTCTCAATAATTCCTTCTTTAACTTGGATCTATAATTAGCAGTTTGCTTCCACCCATTTTTCCATATAAAGGTTCATTAGCCTGTAAATAGGCATATGCTATAAGATAATAACGATATAAGGTATCAAATTAATAAAACCAATTAACTCCACTAATGCCCTTTTTAGTAACAAATTTTCAATATAACAAGGAATAATAAAACCCCATAGACTTTTAATTGAACTTGATAGTTTGTTATATAGGAACTAGGAGCCCTTCATAATTAAGAAAACTACTGACAATTCCTTAATAGCCTCCTTATTTGGATCCTCCTCTTTATCCTCCCCTTTCTCATCTTCCTTCTTTTATTTAATTGCTGCTTCCTCTCTGCTTCAACCTCTAGCTCCTCTTCATTCCATAATGTTATCATATTCATAGTTACCACCAAATTTTGTTAAATGTATCTAAATAAAATAACTAACTCTTTAGTTTTATAGAGGGTGGCCTTATTTGAAGCAATGCATTTTATAAAAACATCAAGATGTTGACACTCCTTTTGCTACTATTATTCTAGAAATACAAATGAAGCATGATCGTTCTATGCAAAGCCATAAAAATTACTCCACTCTTGATTATAAGTATTCGTATATAAGGTATTTTAAGGGCACTATTGCATACAACTTAAGTATTCTAACATATAGTCTAGTGCCCGACATTCATAATTAAGGTGATCACTACAACAAATGTCACAAGGCCAGTTCTACATACAAATTGGGAGCTTGCAAATGTTTGTTGATTAACATTCATAAACAAGGTGATCATCCCCACAAATGGCATAACATGTCATGAATGCCAATTGAGTTTTCACATATGTGTCACCATGCCTCTCGTTTTTAGTGTCAAGAGTTGCCTTAAATAATGACATACCATAATCCCTTTGATAATATTGTCCTCTCGATCCTTTCATTATATTTGATGGCTATAATGATGATAGCCCAAATCTTGAAAATAAGTCACAAACACAAGATTAAGAAAGAGTGTTATAAGGAAAAACAAATAAATAAAAGAAACAAAAACTACCTAAAAGACAAAAAGGATTGAATTAATAAAAAGAAGAATTTTTAAATATTACAATTCTAGACAACGACAACAAAAACTTGATTGATGTGAATTATGATTTATGTTTTAACCCAAGGGTATGGTGTAGTTGTAGTTTTAGGGAGCATAAATCAATCCCATAAGGGCTAAAATTACTAATACTTACCATCTTTTTATTATCTAGTCTAACAAAATGTTTTGATGAAGATAAATCAAATGCAAAATTAAAATAACAAACTAAAATAATTCAACACAATTAATTAACTAGAACGAATATTAAATGAAGAAATAATAAAACAAAATACTGGTATATGGACTTTATACCCTTTTAGGACTTATCATTTAATTATGATTTTACTAATCAATTTAATCTATATTTTGTTAAACATTAGAAATTTCTCAATTATGCTAATATTTTTGTTTTTATTAAACATTAGAAATTTCTCAATTATGCTAATATTTTTGTTAAGACTATTAACATTTAATCCTTTGTTAATTAACTAAAACATCTTTCCAGTTAAAACCCTTATGATTATATTAATCAATTTGTCAATTTCACTATTAGGTTTGATCCTAATCTAGAGGATTTATATCAACTTATCTCTAAGTTTGCATGTAACTCCTTTCAATTATAATAGATCTATTCATACAAAAGGATTTTTAATCTTAATTGCATGAAATCATGCATGAAATAATATGCTAGCAATATTAATTCAAGTGTAATTAAGAACACATAAGTAAATCTCTTTAAAACTCAAGAATGAATTAAGTTAAAATAAAATCACCACAAGGTATATCCCAAGGTTCATCTAATCCAACTATTAACAAAAGTTTGGTTCATAATCACAGAAGACATAAATTCAAAACTAAAGGAAAACTAGAAAACTAAAAGAGACAAAATGAAATCCCTTTTATTCTTCAAGAAATCTACTTTAGATTGATAGAAATCCACTCCAAATATGTTTCCTTGCTTATTATTCATTCTCTCTATCATCCTAGGTCATTAATAAGTGTTTTGTCGACCCTCCCTTGAGGCTCCTACAAAACACTCTAAACCTTTTTCTTCTCTTCACTTTGCCCTTTTATAACTTGAAAATTAGGGTTTCTTGAGTGGAAACCGTCACCCACACGGTTGTGTGCATAATTGTATCCCTTAAACTCAATTTAATTATTCAAAAATCATATAGAAGCACAGTCATAGATAGTTGCATGGTCATATTCATGATCATGTCCCTCAAGGTCAACTTCAATCTCTTAATTTTTAACCTCCATTCGATCTGATTTTTACTCCTTCTAACCCATGAAGGCAATCAAGATATAAAAACATAATAGTAATAAATTAAGTACCAAAATAATTAGAAAAACTCTCAAATAAACAAACAAAATAAACTAACTATGGGATTAAAAATGTAGTCTATTTGGCACTGATCAGAGATCATATATATATTGCAAATAAAATTATGATTTATATAATAAAGTCTATCAGATAAATGTACATTACATGAAATCATGATGAGATCATGATTATATGATTGATATTGCATTTATAAATTGTTTTTATTTATTGCTCTATTAAAATTGGACATTATCACAGCATAAAATGACCAGAAGAAATTATATTTCTTCCATATGAGGGAAGTATTCAATCTCATAAACTAAAGTATGGAGATATTTAAACAAATGTGTAGGTGTTTGTTAGAGAACAATTTCACTAAACTGACCATATATGAGAATTATCTTCAGAACATTACTAATTTCTATGGAAATTCTCATTTTGACAATTTTATAAGTGATCCTTTAACTTGAGATCTCCACAGTATCTCATATAAGAAATGTTATATCTTGATACTAATTTTGACCTATTTTAGTTAATGGTAGCTCAATTAGTAGTTATTAGATATAGCATTAACTATATAAAAGTAGTTAAGTAACCAATATACAATTCATCACACTTAGATGATTGGTGATAATGTTCTATTATTCTCGATTAGTATTGATTCGGAAAATCCTTGGCCAAGATAGAATAGTACCTTGTAAAATAGTTTACAAATGTCATTAATAGAATCAATTACTTGTGGTGGAGAATTATTATGATTAGATTTAGATAAAGTAGAGATTAATTTCATGCTCTATGTCTAATTGGATTGTTGAATTATATAGAAAAAGAACAATGCACAAAAAGCTTAGTCATAACTACTTTGATATTCCTAATATTTGAGCGGTCATAATGCGTTAGATACTAATCTTGACCTATTGGTATATATTATTTAATTAGAGAACTAAATATGAATTAAAGGATTTTTAATTTATCTAATAGTAATTATATCTCAGGATTATAGTTAAAATAATTAGGAAACTATTGGGTCATATGCAAAGAATAGTTTGAAAAGAGAAAATGTATTTTAATTAAATTGGACTTGATTATAAAGTCTAAAAAAATTACAAGATTAAATATGAGATATTTAATAAATAACAACCAATACGAGATGTTAGATCTTATTTAGACACAATTGGTATTTAATTAGAATAAAATGCAATTCTAATTAAAGTTCAATTGAAATTTGAATTTTAGTTCAATAAAATTACAAAAATACCCAAACCTAATATAAATAGACTTAAACTTCTTAGGAGTTAGCATTTCTTGCCTAACCAACTCTATATCAGTTATAAAGTCCTGTCAACACATATGTGGATAATGTTAGAGCCCAAACATGTATATGGGTATAATGATTGAGATGAGCGAATTTTATAAAGGATTTGAAAGAAATAACACGAAAATGATTAAACTTTTTAATAAGGCCGAATTGCAATTCATACTTTATTATATTTTATACATAAATTGAGTTAAAGAATTTAAGTGATCTCATATTTCAAAAAATCAAATAAAAATTTTCCTTTTTATTCTACCTTACACGTATTGGATCCTATTCTTTACATTGCATTAGCCATCATCAAAAGTTTTCTTAGTCATTATTTATGAAAACTAACTTGAGTATCAAAATTGAAACTACCCTTTCATTCAACTTTAAGGTCCTCTGACCATTTTTTTTAAGGACAAGTGGAGTGTAACAAGTGAAGTTATTAATTTTTTACAATATCACTATATATTGGCTCTTATGTTAGCTATAATGAGTTTAACTTTTTAACTTTAGGAAGAATTTGGATGTAACATATTAATTAAATACTTAATTAATATCAAGTTTATTAAGGTTACTTAAATTTTTAAATAACGTTGAATTGGTAAATAAAACAATTTGGGGTTAATTACAAAAGAATCTCAAACTTTATACAATTTTTTAATTATAGCCCAAACTTTAAAAATGACAATGAAATGCCTAAACTTTCAGTTTTTCATAAAAATAACTTGTCATTAGTCTCTCCATTAACGGAAATGACATGGTAAGCCACATCAGATGTGTTTTCTGACATATAGGATGCCAGGTGTAATGGATATACATGTTATAATTTTATAAATTTTAATTAATTAATATCAAATAAAAAAATATGAAAATAAACCTAACCTTAACCCATCCGATTTCACCTATCACAGAACAACGCGTTCTTTACTCATCATCTGATCACTTACCAGTTTTCCCACCGTCTACTCACTAGCTTGGTCCTCTTCACATAAAAATAATTTGTCACCCTCTTTCTGCTCTTCAACACTCCAATTGTTTATGATTAACTGATATGATTTTGATGAGTTTTAGTTTGTGTCGTATTACAAATTTCAATTTATAGCCTACAACATCTTTATTCAATTAAGTCCTAAGTGTTTTGCAGTAGGTGGTCATGTGCCCATTCATACTTATAATCATTCCTTTGTCTCTTTTGCTTTATTAAATTCTAAAATCAGTCACTTTTAATATTTTTATTCTTTTTTTTTTGTTTACTGATTATAATGGGCGATGAAATATGGAGGGCTTATTGACTGTGTTTATGTAATTATGATGGATTTGGATAACTTCCATTTGGTGTTTGCTTAGAAGCTTTATTAGTCTGGAGGAATGATTTTGAGTTTAAAAGGAAAAAAAAGACCAACCACCAAAGTTAGTGTTTTGCTTTGAAACTTAATTTCAAACTTAAATTATTATACTAAAGGGATTGATCTCAATATGATTCAAATTCAATTTGAATATTATATAGGTTGTATGAATCAATTTTTGAGATTCAACTATTTATTCATTTTCCTAAGTTATGTGAAGAAAATATTTAGAAGGCAATTGTTGTTGAAAACATTAAAATGGCATATTTCAAAAACCCAAATCTAGGCTTTGGTGATGGGTAATTATTCCTTTTCTATGAGATCTTAAACAAACATTAAACAAAAAACCACCACTACTTGTTTTGGAACAATAGGTTATAGTTGACAATGAATTTATATCTTACCAGCTAATTCATATTCCTACATTGTTTGTTTAATGAAATTGTATAAAACTATAAACTTGTCTTTATGTTCCTTTCAAATTCATTAATATTTGATGCCAACTATTGCATAAAACCCATGTCCCTACTATAGTAGATAATCATACTATAACTTAAACTTTAACTCTCAACCTTCCCCAACCTGGATTCAAAAGTAGGGTAATAAACTAAACATGAACCTTGATGGAGCCTTTATGCTTTCCAGTTAATAAAAAGAAAGCTTCAAAGGAAGAACAATATGGGTGTTGATGAACTTAGCATGCTAGTCCTAAGAGGAGTGTTTAAAGATAAAGGATAAAGGGTAATACCTATGTTTTACAAATTTCCTAATGAGTCGATGAGAAGCTTTAAGGAGTTAAGATTATACAATGATGAGGAAATATTGGCAATGCTTAATTGTATGAAGGAATTGAACAACTATAATGTTGAAGTCTACTACAAGCACGGTTATGAGCATCTTGCAATAGATGGTGAAGAATCTACTTCCAATATTGGCAATGAATTTGATGCTAATGCATAATAGAAAATGAGTGTGAATGATGAGGGGTTGTTCTAAGTTAAAGTGGAAAAAGATGATGATTTCATTGTTATACAGATGAGTGAATCTAAAGTGATTTAGTTGATGACATGTTATTTGCAACTGATGATGAAGAATGTGTTACTACTAGAACAAAACAAAAGAGATATACCAAGAATCTACTTAGTAGGATTGAATGCAACATTTTTATGGATGAGGTTAGAGGTAGTGGAAAGAATTTCAATGAAGATGGTGATTATTCCATAGATACATAAAGGCAAGAAGGAAGTTCACATGGTTAGTGTAGTGAATATAATGATAGTAATGTTAAAGTTTGTTCACCATTTTATAGTGATGATGAATCATCTATTCCAAAGAAGAAATATATTTATCTTTTATCCAAAAGTGGATATGAAATATTTTAAGTTTGAAACTAGAATTAAGTTTAAGTATGAGATGTAGTTAAAGGAAGCAATAAGAAACTGTACAATTACTAACAGGTATGATGTTTCAGTGGCGAGAGACAGTATCATAATAGAGGTTATTTGTCAGTCATAATGTCCATTTTAGGTATAAACTAAATTGGAAATGAAAATGTATTTGCTATTAACATAGTAAAAAACCATCATAATTACAAGAAAATAAAAAGAAACAAGCAAGGTAGTAGGAAACAGATAGCAAATGAATTTTTATACAAGCTTAGGAGGAACTCAAATTAGCCAATTACTAAGATGACCGAAGTTATTCAAAGAAAATATGCACTGTAGGTAACTAAATCTGATGTTAAAGGGATAAATAGGAAGCCATTTCCATGCTACAAGGATCCATCAAAGGTTATTATGCCAAGTTATGGTCTTATAAACAAGAGATACAATGAACTAACAAAGATGTACAATATATTATTCAAACTAAACTTGATGGACAGTTTGAATAGTCAATGTTTAAAAGATCTAAAGTGGGATTTAGTGTTTTAAAGTATGGTTTTCTCAGTGTATTTGGGAAAATAATTAGGTTAGATGGATGTTTTTTTGAAAACGTTCCTTGGAGGTGCTTTATTAGCTATTGTGGTTGAAATGGAAACAATCAGATGTTTCCTATATCTTAGACCATGGTTAAGGGAGAAAATTACCAATCTCGACATTGGTTTTTGAACATTCTTGTTGAAGATCTAAATCTAAGTGAGAATGTATGGACTTTTTAAAGCAATCAATAGAAGGTAAATTTTAAATATCCATACATTTGATGTTCATTTCTTAATATGCTTTGAGTTCTTCATTTAATGTTATCTTTTTTATTCATTACAGGCTTTAGCAGATGCATTAAAGAATCTCTTCCTATAAGTTGAACATAGAACATGTCTATGCAAATTGGTCTATTATTCATTAAGGCCACACTATAGGAGTTTATTTTAGCAAGCGGTGAGTTGTACAACGAAAGTGGAATTTAATAGTGTAGTAGTCGAAGAGTATTTCAAAGAAGTCCTATGATGATTTCAAAATTAGGAAACCAAAGGACTTTATGAACGAATTTATGAGCATAATACCAAAGTGTGAGATAGTTCACAAGAACATATTTGAGACATTTAACAGATTCATTTGTGAGGCCATACAAAAAGCTTGATCAATATATTATAAGATATTTGAGTTTCCTTAATGACTTGGATTTATGAAAAAAGGGATTTGATGGTTAAATTTACTAACGATATATGTCCAAACGTGAGGAAGAAAATAGATGCTGCACAATGGGAAGAATGGAAATGTAAGATGAATACTAATGGGTTTTAGAAATTTGAAGTTACATTTTTATAAACAAGTTCAATGTAGATTTTGGGATTTGACCAAAATTCCATGTAAGCATGTTGTGGCTCGTATATCATATTAGCGGGAGGATACCAATGCTCATGTCAGTAGATACTACAAACATGAATGATATTTGAAAAGTCATCAATATATTATGAAACATATCGGTAGTCCTAAATCTTGATCAAATGTAAAATTCGGTTCCCATATTAAGAGTTAGAAACCCAAAAATATGGTACATGTGAGATCTCAATGAGGGATTAAGAAAAATGCGTCTCATGATCATGCATAATGTTAGCATACATGCACGTGAATTCAAATTTTTGCACACATTAAGATGACTGTACATGCATTCATTGACATTCCGGGTACAATTGATTTAATAATGTGATATTATTGAGCATTGTGATTTATTTGCATTGAAATCCGAATTGGAGAATATAAATTGTTGATTTAGAATTTTTGGTGAATTTTAGGAA
>JAOQMS010000005.1:18544277-18579727 GCA_027563885.1 Erythroxylum longipes
AGAACTAGTTAGTTGAGAAACTAGTTAAAGTCTTAGGAATTGGACAAGTGTCCAAATCTTAAGCTCACGTTCCTTTTAACTTTGAAAGACAAAGACACTGTTTTGTCTTGTCTTAAAATATCTTCTTGGTGGCTTTCTTCTTGAAGCTTCTTCTTCTTCTTTTTCTTCTTCAGATCTTGTTTCATCGAACCTTCACCAAAGTTACACTTTGTTTTCCTTTATCTGTTACTACTCCCATTTTGTTGTCTCTTTCTTTTACCATAAGAAACCTAACCCTACAACCATGGAATGTAGATGAACTTGTGATATTGGAAAGCTAGAGTTCAAGTGATTTTAAAGATTTTAGAGATTTAAACAAGTAAGCATTGTATGGTTCTTTATTGTTGCATAAGATGAAACATGCATCATGTTAGTTAGCCACTGATGTTATAAAATGAAAATGTACATATGCTAAAACGTGAGTGAAAAACCAAGGTATACTGCATATTCTGATTTTACAAATTTAATGATCAAAATGTCATAGAATAGTGTTGAAATGATCTTTCAGAGTGAAAGATCGATGAAAATATGAATAAAAGGAGTGCAGAAATTTTTGGAGACATGAAAGATGTATACTCTGTTTTTGTTACTATTGATATACGTGTATATTGGTCTTCTCTGTTGTTCACGCAAATTTCTGGGTGTTAATACAGATGGGCAAAAATAAATTTAGAGGTAAGTATAGGTATATAATGATGTTTGGAAATGAGAAAGAATGGTTTAAATGTTAGTTAGAGGAAGAAATTGAAGAGAATGCAGAAAATAGAAATGCAGAAAAATGAAAGTGAAGAAACGCAGAAATGAAGAAGATGCATGAATATATGACGTTTTTTATATTTAGTGTTGATTCTTGGTTTTTGGTCTGTTCTTGGTTAGGTTGAATGAAAGTAGATAATGGAATAGATATAAGTTAGAAATGTTAGAGCGAAAGAAAAGAAAAGGAGAAGATAAACAAAATGCAGAGAAAAGAAGAGGTGCGTGATTGATTTTCTAGTTTTTGATATTTGGTGCTGAATCTTTTGGCCATATCTTCTTCTCCTGACCTCCAAATGATATGGTATATGAACCAAAAGACTCGTAACACATTGATCTACATCTCTACAAAATATTATCTATCCAAAATCATTTGGGAGAGATTGAGCGATAAATTGGGACGGAAATGATGAGGAAAAATCTAGAAATTGGTTCTGGAGGTTAGGTGTGCATGGTCGTCCGTTAAGGTTGCATGGCCGTGACTTGTTTGTTGGTGTGCACGGGTGTGCATTATGGTTGTACACCTGTGACTTGGTTATTTTGGAATGCACGACCATGCATTGATGTTGCACGGCCGTGACTTAATTTTTGTTGGGTTAAACAACTTCAAAGTGCACGATCGTGTTCCCAAGAGCTTTTTGCACACCGAACATCCTTCCTTCTTTTGCCTATAACTTTTTATCTAGACATCAAAATGACATGGGACTTAAACCAATAGACTCATAAGACATTTTTCTTCATCTCCATCAAAAATAAATTTATAGCCATCTGAAACAGATTGATTGATGAATTTAAGATGAAAATGTTGACTGTACTGGAGTATGATAACCAGAAAGATTTCATTGAATAGGCTTTGGTATTTTGACAATATCTTGTTCTGAAGTTATAAGAATGGAATGATTTCTAATTTTTAGTAAACCAGAGACATAGGGCTACAAATTGTTTGAAGAGATCGAATTTTAATCCTATCTCTAGAGTTCCAGATTTTGAAATAAAATTTAGTAGAGGATACTGATTTAGTTTATGAATAGTGCGAAATATTTGGAGTATAACTTTTAGAATACTGAACCAAATTGAATGATCTTGGTGTCATTTGAAACTTAAGACAATTGGGAACATTTTTTCTAGAAGAAAGTGTTGCCAAATTACTTCATTTTCTTTTTCATAATGTTCATGGAAAATACCCGAAAGTCTGGAAATTTGGATAATTTATAAGAAAGAATGAGAGTTTGAATATTGTAAGATTATATAATGTTAGAATAACATTAGTGGATGAATTGTTAGTATTAAAGCATAAAAAACATACGTATAATGGAAATGAAGAGGTTCATATGATTGTAGTTGTGATTCAAAAGGAAATGAGTAATGGGTATTAAATAAAGGTGAATGCGAATTTGATATTATGAACGCAAATAATACTAAAAATGAGAATGTGTATAAATTGTGAAATTTGATAATATACCCGAGGTTGTCATTGAGCATGCATTGTACTTATTCCAAATACACATTTGTGAATAAATGAATGCTTATAATTGTTCCAAGTTATTAATGTGAGTGTGTGTAATGTGTGTATTGTGTAATTTGGATGTGCAGGATAAACATCTGCATTAAGGTGTTTCCAGACCATGGAAGCTAATCTGGAGCGTATTGTGAGTCTACCTAGATGGTCTTACCTATTGTTTGTTCTGTTTAAATTCTATATTGAATTACTAATGAATGTGATTGCGATTGTATTGATTCCGGACATTGAAGGTCCGAGACTTTTGATGCATGAATGTAATATTGAAGTGTTACTTGAATGTGAATTAGACGGAATATATGATATCTTAACTTGATTGTTAAATTTCGGACGTAGTTCTGAAGAAAAATGTGAATATGCATATGAACAAAAAAGTGATTCTCATTTCGGACTAAAGTCCGATGACGTGTAAAGTGAAAGAAAGTGACTGTTTGATCATATGTGACCTATGCATTTCATTTCATGAATGCATGTAAGATAAAGGAAATTGCGACCGGAGTCGCCAGTGAAAAAGAGCTCAAAGTGCAGAATGTGAAAAGAGCCTCAGGCTAAGTTGTGAATGTACCCAGTATCCACTAAGGGATATAGGACATTATCTGATACAGCTCGGTATCCACGAGGGATATGGGCCACCTAGTATCCACGAGGGATATGGGCCAATAAAAAAAGGCACTCAGTCACAACAATAATAATTGAAAGTGAGTCTCATACACATTGCATATGCATATGAAAGTATGATTTAAATATTTGACTGATTTTTGAATATGATACGTGTTGATGTGAAATGTGGAATGAATGATCAAGTGAAATGTGATGCAATATGATTATTAAAGAAATGATGTGAATTATGTGAATATCTGAACTGTATGTGTTATGTGATTGAGTGAGCCATCAAGGATGGTCACTCACTGAGTTTACAAAACTCACGCAAAATTTGCAATATTTTTTTCAGGCTCTGAAGAGTTATCTTGTTAGGATAACGGGAGTATAACCACTGCATACAAGTAAGAGATAGAGGTGGGGATCAGTTTGCTTCTGCATAAGTATTTTCATTAATTTTTGTATGAAAGAATGTATTCTGCAATTTTTGTATCGTGTGTATTTGAATATGTTTCTGTATGTATTAACTTTCAAAATTGGGAAAATGTTTTGTAAATGAAATTGATCAAAGTGTAATAATAATTGTGACTTCGATGTTTATGAAATAAAAGTATGGGCCTAAATTTGATTATTGATTTTCGCATACGCGTGTGACATTTTTTAGAAAAAAAATTTGTACTGAGTTTTAAGTGTGTGACTGATTGATAGCTACTAGCACGCCACTTTTGCGGGTCACATGCTCGAATATCACTCAGGATGTCAGGTACGTGTCATACGAGAGTGAGGTGCTACATTTTGGTATTATAGCCCAGAATTAGTAACTTACATTTGCATTTTCGAAATATATGTCAAGTTACATGCATTTTAGTCATGTCATAGTAGACAGTAGCAACTGATCCTTAGTCTGAGTCGCATGTGTATGAGTCACATGCATGAGCATGTGCTAAGAGTTTGAGTTGATTGAATTAGTGAGAAGAGTGATGCTCTTTCAGAACGTGAGAAGATGAAAGTTATGGATAATTAGAAATGGGAAATAGTATATAGTTAGATGTGATAAATTATGATTCAATGCAATTGTATTAGAGGATGTATTATTGAATATGACACCAATATTGTACTGTGGTGATATATGCCCGAATGTGATATAAATGTGAATGTATTGTCATAGATTGTTTGAGGAAAATAGGGATATATGTAGAAATGAGAATTTAAAATGTACAAGAAGAATGTAATGAAAAACATAAATTTGTTATGATCTTAAGAAGATGTTGGAACCGAAATGGTTGTTTGATTAATGTGACTAGAGTTATGATCCACCATAAGAAGATATTAGGGGAATTGAGACCATAATTTCATAATGATTATGCATCAATAATTATGAATTGATTGAGGATATACATATGGGAGATGAAATAAATGATGATAGGAAGATGAGATAGAAATGAGATAAAGAAAAAGATGATGAATCACATGAGAAGAGTAAATGCACACATTAGGGTAGTTGAATCATTATGACATGATGTAACACTAGAAGAGGTAAATTATGGAGAATTGGGGTAAAGTTGATGTTAGCATAAGTCAATGTGAGGAAACCCCGATCGTGGAAAGGATAAAGAGAGAAATATTATCTAGGATCAATTGAGATCAAAGTATTACTATTGTAAGATAATTAGTAATCTGTCAGAAATAAATCTCTGGATAGACTGAGATGACCTTGATGATACATACCTAAGCATTTGTGACAATAATGATGTCTCCTACTTCATCGGGTTTTGGTATCTAGAACACTATGACCTCGTAAGAAACAATAGAAATTGATCTTCTTGAAGTACTAAAAATGGCTAATAAGCAATAATGAAAACAATGGATTGATAAGGATTATATGAACAGTATAGATGATATTAGCAAGAAATCTTGTTTCAAAGAAGAATTTCACCGAATTAGATTAAGCAGACCAGATGGTTTATTCTTAAGAATGAGCAATGAAGGAATAAATTAGAAATAATATTAGAGTCCTAATCCTAACGGAGACTCAAACATAAGATGTAGAATATGCTATCCAACTAAGTGATTGGATTCTTGAATTTGAGATGACATTAAATATTAGAGATACAAATCAGATCTGATGAATGTGGTACCAACACAGGAAATTAAGATTTCAGATAAATCGAAATGTGTAGAGAAACTAGTATGAATGAGTAGGCATTAGAATAAATCCATGTGAAAATCAGAGAAAATCAAATGAATTTAGAAAATCATTCAAGAGAAGAAGTCAATTGGGAAACTGAAAATAATATAAGAGAATACTACCTCATTGAGGAATTAGATACTTAAAGAATTACGAGAATAAATCATGGGCACAAGGAGTTTTGGGTTATATCTATTGGAGTTAACAATTCCCCCGATAGTATTATGGTATTGAAGATTAAAGTGATCCAAGCAAAATTGGATTAATTAGTGATTGTGATCATAGAGGATATTTAGAGTGTATTCGAGAAGTGAAGAGAATATTTTTGAACATTTAAGATTAATCTTACATATCATGTAGGTAGAAACAATTATATGCCAAGTTTAATGACTGTGAATCTTAGCTTAATCAAATAAAATGTTGAGTCTATAGTATCTGAATATGGCATATTGGGACACCCAAAGAAAATAGAGGTAACAATGGAGAGAGAAACTCCAAGGCATATATGAGAGATCTAAAATTTTCTAGGATTAGCTAGAAATTGGACCCTACTGGAAGTTGTTAAAGGGTTTTTACTGATCTTAACCTTTGACAAAAAAAAATGTTTGAGGAAAAATGTGTAAATCGTATGAGTGATTAATGTAAAGAGAATTTTGAGGAATTATAAATTCAATGTTAATTATATCAGTTGAATATGGAGATTTGTTGTATACAATGATGTTTCACACCAGAGATTAGGATGAAATTTAATGCAACATAATAAAGTGATTTCATACCCATGGAGACAATTAAAGCCTCATGAGTTGATTGTTTGATATATGATTTGCAACTTGCTGCAATAGTAATTGTTTTGAGAGCTTGGAGACATTTTACATACTGTGGAACATTTTGGATATATATCTAAATATACAAATCATTTAAGTTTGAGGTAATCATTGAGTTTGAAAGAATTGAATTCGAGACAAAGACAATGGACAAAATTACTGAAAGATTATGATTGGGCAAATGAGTATTTTCTAGTAAAGCTAGTGTTGTAATATGATATATTGAGCAGAAAATTCAATAACGAAATAACACAAATTTAGATATTGAGGTTGCAAACCTAGTGCAATAAAGAGCATAGAATGTCGAGTTGAATTTTGGGCAAATCAAAGTATTATTAGCTATTGAATTTAAGATTAGTCTCACATGAAAAGATTAATAAAGCCCAAATTGAGGATCCAAAATTGTGAATCTTAGTGAGGAATTGAAAACGAATATGAATTCTGAGTCAGAATAGGAAAAATGTTACTTTGTGATTGAAATAAGAAGACTGTGTACTCAATAAAGATGATTGAGCAAAGAGATTACTAGAGAAAGAACAAGTAACAACCTAAGCTAGACATCCTAGTAGGAATATGCCGAAATAGTACTTAACTGCTAAGGATGTAGAAACAAGTGACTAAATCTTTTAATTACCTAAAGTCCTAACTGTTGGATATATGCTTAAAGCTTATAAGTTTATAGTTCATAGGAACATGAGATCAATGTATAGTTCTAATTGACTACAGGCATAATAATCATTATCATAGTGATATCATTATAATACTGTATGAGGTGTTATACGATAAAAAGAGTCGTTCGCCCTTACATTGAAATAAGGAGGGCCAAAAAAAATGGTTAAAGGCCAGAACAAATTTGAGATACTATTAGTGAGTGAAATGAATTTGTAATAAAAAAATAATAAAGTGGCTTAGGAAAGACGAATGAGTTTGGTGGATAAACATCAAATTTATGGAGCATAATGAGATAGACATAAGAGTTGATTATATTAATACTGAAGAGATGTGAATTATTAAGTGAAAAGTGAAATGATTCCGAGGGTATCACCTTGGTAAGGTATGCTCAGATTAGGAAAAAGGATAAACCAAGCTCGAATTGTATTGGTCCACATGAAGTTATTGAGAGTATAGTAACAGTAAATTATGAGTTGTATTATTAATAAAGATGTATTGTTGGCTTACGAAGTGAAAATTTTTTTAGTAACCTGAATTATATTAAGGAAACAATTAAGATAGGGTGATATCTTAAGAAATAATTAGAGGATTGATTGATCACATTGGCTATGGTCAATTGGAAGAAATTATTCGAGTGATAAAGTTAAACGAGAAATGGAGAATTATTTGAGGAAACAGTACCCCTACTTTCTTGATCAATTAGATAAGAATTTCGAGGAAGAAATTTATTAAGGAGGGAAGAAATGTAACATCCCATTCCCATATTAAAAGTTAGGACTCAAAAATACAGTACATGTGAGATCTCAATGAGGGATTAAGAAAAATGCATCTAATGGTCATGCATAATGTTAGTATACACGCACGTGAATTTGAATTTTTGCACACATTAAGATAACTGTACATACATCTATTGACATTCCGGGTATAATTGATTTGTTAATGTGATATTATTGAGGATTGTGATTTATTTGCATTGAAATCCGAATTGGAGAATATAAATTGCTGATTTAGAATTTTTGGTGAATTTTAGGAATAAATTCCGAAAATGTTAAATGTTATTAGACTAGGAAAATGTCACTTTGCGACTAAATTGATGGAAGGAAATAGAAATAAGAAACAAATGATATTGGAGAATTGTTAAAAAAGATTTTAGAAATTATTGAGAAAATGACTTTGAAAATTTGGAGATGACTTCAAAATTTGTGAGAAGATGTTATTAAGAAAATTTTGGTGATAATTGGAATAAAAAGATAGGAGTTATAGAACTAATTTAATAAGAACTAGTTAATTGGGAAACTAGTTAAAGTCCTAGGAATTGGATAAGTGTCTAAATCTTAAGCTCACGTTCCTTTTAACTTTGAAAGACAAAGACACTGTTTTGTCTTGTCTTAAAATATCTTCTTGGTGGCTTTCTTCTTAAAGCTTTTTCTTCTTTTTCTTCTTCTTCTTCTTTGGATCTTGTTTCACCGAACCTTCACCAAAGTTACACTTTGCTTTCTTCTATCTATTGCTACTCCCATTTTGTTGTCTCTTTCTTTTACCATAAGAAACCTAACCCTACAACCTTATGATCTTGTGATATTGGAAAGCTAGAGTTCAAGTGATTTTGAAGATTTTAGAGCTTTAAACAAGCATTGTGTGGTTCTTTATTGTTGCATAAGATGAAACATGCATCATGTTAGTTAGCCGCTGATGTTGTAAAATGAAAATGTACATATGCTGAAACGTGAGTGAAAAACCAAGGTATACCGCATATGTTGATTTTACAGATTTAATGTATAGATTTAATGATCAAAATGTCATAGGATAGTGTTAAAATGATCTTTGAGAGTGAAAGATCGATAAAAATATGAATAAAAAGAGTGCAGAAATTTTTGGAGACATGAAAGATGTATGCTCTGTTTTTGTTACTGTTGATAGATGTGTATATTGGTCTTTATTGTTGTTCACGCTAATTTCTGGATGTTAATACAGATGAGAAACAATAAATTTCGAGGTAAGTATAGTTATATGGTGATGTTTGGAAATAAGAAAGAATGGTTTACATGTTAGTTAGAGGAAGAAATTGAAGAGAATGCAGAAAACAGAAATGCAGAAAAATGAAAGTGAAGAAACGCAGAAATGAAGAAGATGAATGAATATGTGATGTTTTTGATATTTAGTATTGATTCTTGGTTTTTGGTTTATTTTTGAATGTGTTGGGTTGAATGAAAGTTGATAATGGAATAGATATAAGTTAGAAATGTTAGAGAGAAAGAAAAGAAAAGAAAAGAAAAGAAGAAGATGAACAAAATGCAGAAAAATGAAGAGGTGCATGATTGATTTTCTGGCTTTTGATATTTGGTGTTGAATCTTTTGGCCATATCTTCTTCTCCCGAACTCCAAATGATATGGGATATGAACTAAAAGACTCGTAACACATTGATCTACATCTCCACAAAATCTTATCTATCCGAAATCATTTGGGAGAGATTGAGTGATAAATTGGGACGGAAATGATGAGGGAAAATCTGGAAATTGGTTTTAGAGGTTGGGTGTGCACAGCCGTGCGTTTAGGTTGCACGGCCGTGGCTTGTTTATTGGTGTGCACGGGCATGCATTATGGTTGCATGCCTGTGACTTGGTTATTTTGGAATGCACGGCCATGCACTGATGTTGCATGACCGTGACTTAATTTTTATTGGATTAAGCAACTCGAAAGTGCACGATCGTGCTCCCTAGAGCTTTTTGCACACCGAACATCCTTCCTTCTTTTGCCTATAACTTCTTCTCTAGACATACAAATGACATGGGACTTGAACCAATAGACTCATAAGATATTGTTCTTCATCTCCATCAAAAAAATTTATAGCCATCTGAAACGGATTTATTGATGAATTTAATATGAAAATGTTGACTGTACTGGAGTATGATAACCAGAAAGATTTCTTTGAATAGGCTTTGGTATTTTGACAATATCTTGTTCTACAATTATCAGAATGGAATTATTTCTAATTTTTAGTAAACTAGAGACATAGGGCTACAAATTGTATGAAGATAACAAATTTTAATTCTCTCTCTATAATTCCATATTTTGAATTAAAGTTTAGTACAGGATCCTGATTTAGTTTATGAACAGTCCAAAACATTTGGAATATAACTTTTGGAATACTGAAACAAAGTGAATGATATTTGTGTCATTAGAAACTTAAGACAATGTGTAACATTTTTCTAGAAGAAAGTATTGCCAAATTACTTCATTTTCCTTGTCATAATGTTCATGGAAAATAGAACTGAAGGTCTGGAAATTTGGATAATTTATAAGAAAGAATGAGAGTTTGAATATTGTATGATTATATAATGTTAGAATAACATTAGTGAATGAATTGTTAGTATTAAAGCATCAAAAAAATGTGTATACCGGAAATGAAGAGGTTCATATGATTGTAGTTAGGATTCAAAAGGAAATGAGTAATGGGTATTAAATAAAGGTGAATGCGAATTTGATATTATGAGGGCAACTAATACTAAAAATGAGAATGTGTATAAATTGTGAAATTTGATAATATACTCGAGGTTGTCATTGAACATGAATTGTACTTATTCCAAATACACATTTGTGTATAAATGAATGCTTATAATTGTGCCAAGTTATTAATGTGAGTGTGTGCAATGTGTGTATTGCGTAATTTGGATGTGCAGGATAAACGTCCGCATTCAGACGTTTCCAAATCATAGAAGCTAATGCTAATCTGGAGCATATTATGAGTCGACCTAGATGGTCTTACCTACTATTTATTCTATTTAAATTTTATATTGAATTACTAATGAATGTGATTGCAATTGTACTGATTCCGGACCTTGATGGTCCGAGACTTTTGATGCATGAATGTAATATTGAAGTGTTACTTGAATGTCAATTGGACGGAATACGTGATATCTTAACTTGATTGTTAAATGCCAGACGTAGTTCTGAAGAAAAATGTGAACATGCATATGAACAAAAAAGTGATTCTCATTCCGAACTAAAGTCCTATGACGTGTAAAGTGAAAGAAGGTGACTGTTTGATCATATGTGACCTATGCATTTCATTTCATGAATGCATGTAAGATAAAGGTAGTTGTGATCGGAGTCGCCAGTGAAAAAGAGCTCAAAGTGCAGAATAAGAAAAGAGCCTCAAGCTTAGTTGTGAATGTACCCAGTATCCACTAAGGGATATGGGACATTATCTGGTACAGCTCGGTATCTACGAGGGATATGGGCCAGCCCGGTATCCACAAGGGATATGGGCCAATAAAAAAGGCATTCAGTTACAATAATAATAATTGAAAGTGAATCTCATAAGCATTGCATATACATATGAAAGTATGATTTAAATATTTGACTGATTTCTGAATATGATACGTGTTGATGTGAAATGTGGAATGAATGATCAAGTGAAATGTGATGCAATATGATTATTAAAGAAATAATGTGAATTATGTGAATATGTGAACTGTATGTGTTATGTGATTGAGTGAGCCATCAAGGATGGTCACTCATTGAGTTTGCAAAACTCACCCAAAATTTGCAATATTTTTTTCAGGCTCTGAAGAGTTACCTCGTTAGGCTAATGGGAGTATAGCCACTGCATACAAGTAAGATATAGAGGTCGAGATCAGTTTGCGTCTGCATAAGTATTTTCATTAATTTTTGTATCAAAGAATGTATTCTGCAATTTTTGTATCATGTATATTTGAATATGTTTCTGTATGTATTAACTTTCAAAATTGGGAAAATGTTTTGTAAATGAAATTAATCAAAGTGTAACAATAATTGTGATTTCGATGTTTATGAAATAAAAGTATGGGCCTGAATTTTATTATTGATTTCCGCGTATGCGTGTGACATTTTTTAGAAAAAATTTGTACTGAGTTTCAAGTGTGTGAGTGATTGACAGCTACTAGAACGCCACTTTTACGGGTCATATGCTCGGATATCACTCAAGATGTCGGTACGTGTCATGCGAGAGTGGGGTACTACACCAAAGACTGAAAATTTGCAGTCAATATTGCCTCCATTGATCAAGAAGATGTCTGGAAGACCCAAAAAGGTAAGAAAAAGGGGTAAGAATGAAGAAACATGAAATATGGACAAATTGAGCAAGGTTGGAGTAGCTATCAGATGCCATCATCGTTACGAACTTGGTCATAATATAAGAGGATGCGAAAATAAGGATCAACTTTTGAGGAAACCTGAAATTGTTTAGGTGATTATTAATGTTTTATTTTTCTTCATTTTGAATAAAATGTCAATTTATTCATCACAAATTATATATATGTATAATGCAACAGAAAAAGGAAGGCCATTAGAAAATGAAGTCCCTTTATCTAATCTTGGCAGTAGTCTAGTTCAAAGACCAACACAATCACCTATAAGCTTAAATACTGCATCTTATATCTTAAGAAGGAAGTAAAGGGTGGTTAGTGACTATTCACATTTAATTTTAAGTAATTCTTCTCTAATTATTTAACATTATAATTTCTTATGTTTGAACAAACAACTAGAGGACATAGAGTGACATTTAATGAAGTTAGTGGGATTACTTTTGTCACTTAAATACATCTTTAAACTGCTTATATGTAATTATATCATACGTGCTAATATTGCGCTTTTTCCTTTTTATGCTTCATTTATAGGTGGAAGTCAAGTCAAAGTTTTTGAACTTCTAAATAGTAATGAAAAAATAACTCAAGCTTCCTAATATACAACTGGCAATACAACTCAAACCAGGAGGAGAAACAAATTGAGAGTTAAAAGATCTGCTATAAGAAAATATCAAGTTATTAATGATGAATTAAATGAACATTAAACTTTTGGTTATGATTTAGAATTTAGGTAGTTAATTTCTAGTTTGATTAAGTATTTGGACATGTATTAGTTATGCTTTGATTGACAACTTGGACATACTAGTTAGCTATCTCATAGCATCATTTAAATTTTGAAAAATGCTTTCTTTTGTCTTGTGGCTTTCCAAATGGTTAACAACTTAGACATACCTTGGTTGAAAATTTGAAAAAATGCTTTCCTTTTCAATAGATTTGCTATTCCTTGTTTCCCTACATAAAATTTGAATATGTAATTTGTTTATTATGCCTTTTACTTGGTTTCGAAGGAGCTTTTATATCTCATTTTAAGTCATTTGCAGGAAGAAGTTAGCGAAGGAGCTTTTATATCTTATTTTCAGTTGTTTGAAAGAAGAAATTGTCAAGGAATTTGGACATTGTCTATTAATTGCAACATTCATCCCCATTATTTATGCAACTTCCATCAAACTATTATAACAACCAAAGTTTTTAAGTTGTGCAGAAAAAGAAAAAATAGTTGGTCTGTAACTTTTAATTATTACAAACTAACTTCTAACTTAACTTTCAAAATATTGCAATATTGGCACAAATTGTTATAATTAATATATAAAATTAACTAATGCAACTCTTGCGAGCAACAATCCATCTTACAGACATATGACAAAGTCTCCATCTTTATTCAATTCAGCCTTAAGCGTTTTGCAATAGTGGTCATATGCCCATTCATATTTATAATCATTCCTTTGTCTCTTTTGCTTAATTAAATTCTAAAATCAGTCGCTTGTAATATTTTTCTTCTTTTTTTTATTCACTGATTATAATGGGTGACGAAATATAGAGGGCTTATTGATTGTGTTTCTGTAATTATGATGGGTTTGGATAAGTTCCATTTGGTGTTTGCTTAGAAGTTTTATTAGTTTGGAGGATTGATTTTGAGTTTAAAAGAAAAAAAGACCAACCACCAAAGTTAGTGTTTTGCTTTGAAACTTAATTTCAAACTTAAATTATTATCTTAAAGGGATTGATCTCTATATGCTTCAAATTCAATTTGAATATTATATAGGTTGTATGAATGAATTTTTGAGATTCAACTATTTATTCATTTTCCTAAGTTATGTGAAGAAAATATTTAGAAGGTGATTGTTATTGAAAACATTAAAATGGTATATTTGAAAAACCCAAATCTAGTCTTTGGTGATGGGTGATTGGTTCTTTTCTATAAGATCTTAAACAAACATTAAACAAGGAACTGCCACTACTTGTTTTGGAAGAATAGGTTATAGTTGACAATGAATTCATATCTTACTAACTAATTCATATTCCTATATTGTTTGTTATAAAACTATAAACTTGTCTTAATATTCCTTTTTAATTTATAAATCTTTGATGCCAACTATTCCATAACACCCCATGTCCCTACTATTGTAGATAATCATACTATAACTTAAACTTTAACTCTCAACCTTCCCCCACTAGGATTCAAAAGTAGGGTAATGAACTAAACATGAACCTTGATGGAGCCTTTATGGGGCCTTTATGCTTTCCGTTTAATAAAAAAGAAAGATTATAAGGAAGAACAATATGGATGTTGATGAACTTAGCACGCTAGCCCTAAGAGGAGTGTTTAAAGATAAAGGAGAAAGGGTAATATCTATGTTTTACAAATTTCCTAATGAGTCGTTGAGAAGCTTTAAGGAGTTAAGCTTACACCATAATGAGGACATATTGGCAATGCTTAATTGTATGAAGGAATTGAACAACTATAATGTTGAAGTCTACTACAAGCACAGTTATGAGCATCTTGCAATAGATGATAAAGAATCTGCTTCTAATATTGGCAATGAATTTGATGATAATGCACAACAAAAAATAAGTGTGAATGATGAGGGGTTGTTCCAAGTTCAAGTGGAAAAAGATGACGATTTCATTATTATATAGATGAGTGAATCTAAAGTGATATAGTTGATGACAAGTTATTTGCAACTGATGATGAAGAATGTGTTACTACTAGAACAAAACAAAAGAGATATACCAAGACTTTACTTAGTAGGCTTGAATGCAACAATGTTATGGATGAGGTTGGAGGTAGTGGAAAGAATTTCAATGAAGATGGTGATTATTCCATAGATACACAAAGACAAGAAGGAAGTTCACATGGTTGGTGTAGTGAATATAATGATAGTAATTTTAAAGTTTAATCACCATTTTATAGTGATGATGAATCATCTATTCGGAAGAAGAAATATATTTATCTTTAATCCAAAAGTGGATACGAAATATTTTAAGTTTGAAACTAGAATTAAGTTTAAGGATGAGATGTAGTTAAAGGAAGCAATAAGAAACTGTACAATTACTAACGGATATGATGTTTCAATGGCAAGATCCAGTATGATAATAGAGGTTATATAAATTCAACTAATGCAACTCTTGCGAGCAACAATCCATCTTACAGACATATGACAAAGTCTCAATACTTGAGCTAGGTATATTAGATGCCCAATATATGTAATAACATAGGAACTACAAAATAAATATATGAACATAAATATTATACTTATGTCAAATTTGCATTATTTAGATGAATTACTATATATACTCACTTCTTACGAGTAATGCCTCTTGCTAACAAGACTCTTACGCCACTGCATAGAAGATGTCTAACATAATTTTTTACAATAACAAACCTTAACTCATTTACCAATATCAAATACCTATAATAAGAAACCTACAATTTGAATATTGATTAAAATTTTTTATAATAATGTCATCGTTAAAAATTATAATTGAAATATTTACTTTTGTGTCAATGCATTGATAATAATGTCTGTAACTTCATCTTCTCATTATAATTAAGGTAATTAATATTGGGAATCTGAAATATACATACAAATCAAAATATAAATTAAAATAAAATACAATCAACATATCACATATAACAATAAAAAAATTAAAATTATTTTATTGTTAAACATAATGCTTTATCTCGACATAATTGAGAATATACCCTTTCAGCTTTGGCTAAATTATCAAAACAATAGTAAACAGCATTCTTGAATCTATTAATGACACCTTTATACTTTTGTTATGTCAAATATATAGCATGTGGATAAGCAACGAAAACAACATATATTATATTTCCACCTATATTTGTTAATCATGTTACAATAACATCATATGAATATATTAATAAAAGATATCACATATAAATAAACATATTAAAGAACAATGATAGTAATGAGCAAATTGATCTAAAAAATGTGATAATTAAACAATAACTGCCATGCCTCTAAAGGTTTTTATCTCTCATATTGAAAGGATACTATCTCAAGCATCCATATAATACATAGCAAATTGATTAGTCAAGAAACAATATTTGTGACTTTCATATGTAACAAAGATGCAATTCTTGACTTACAACCATACCCTCAACTAATCATGTACTGGAGTAGCCTAATATATAGTACCACCTCTATTAAATCTTCTGGGCATAATATTTTACATGTCTTCTAAACTCTACTTCAATTTCAAGATGTTCACTAAGAATCCTGAGCATAATATTTTATATGAATTGAGCATGATTCAAGTAGATATATTGACAAGTAGATAACATAGTAAGAAAAACATGGCCAAATGGTGTTTAATTCATTGCCCATTATGATTAGTGCATAACCCAAAGAAGAAAAACATTATGAGTAACTGATTTCAATTTTTAATTCAACATTTCCAAGAATTTTCTATGATAGCTACTACTTGATTGATCTAAGTTGCCAATGCAAAAGAGATAATGGAAAGATTATCGGTAGGGATGGGATAGGTGGCCTTTTGTGTGAATTGTAATTTGTTAATTGAAAATTGTAATGCGACACAAACTGAAACAAAACAAATTCAAGGAAGTTTATTAGAGCCAGTTGGAGAGTTAAATAGTTGAAAGATGGTGTTAAATTGTTTTCATGCAAAAAGGGCAAGTTGGTGCGCATATGGTGGGTAAACTGATAAGCAAGCAAACGGTGGGCAAAGAACAAGTTGTTCTATGATGGGTGAAATCAAATGGGTTAAGGTTAGGTTTATTTTTCATATTTTTTATTTAATATTAATTAATTAAATTTATAAAATTATAACATGTACATCCATTACACCTAGCATCCTACATGCAAAAACACGTCTAATGTGGCTTGCACAAAGAGATTAACATAGGCATGTTTTTGTGAAAAATTAAAAATTTAGGTATTTAATTATCACTTTCTAAAGTTTGAACTATAATTAAAATTTTGTCTAAAGTTTAGTTTTTTTTTGTTGTAATTAACCCAACAATTTGAGATGATAAGCATGTCGTTAGGTAGGAGACAAAAGTTTTTCAAAAAACATATAAATAAATAATTATAAGATACAAAATTTTAGGCTTCTCAAGTACTTAACATAAAAATTATTAAAACATATACAACTAAAATAGAGAATTGATGTCTCATAATTAGCTTGAAAAGCATGGCATGTAAGTACATTTGAATAATCGAAAGGATTTGGTCATTTTAGACCCTAAACAACTTGGATAGGGAGCCAAGCATAGTTTAGAATAGTTTTAGATCTGATATACTAAGTTTAAATCGTATTTAATCCTAGTTCCATCATTTAAAAAATCAACTCAACAATTGAGGTACATTCTTATGATAAATGCTAAGATAAGTTCCAATTCAATAGTGATTATTATCTTTAAATAATGTGAATTTTCTTTTTAAAATTTAAGAGGAAAATATATACAATTATGAAAAGTTTTAAAAAGAATTAGGATTCAACCATAAAAATTGATAGATTTAGTAAAGTTTCTAGAAACGGAAAACTAAAGTTAATAACTTCAAAAATAATTAACCCAAAATTAACAAAAACAACAATAAAATAAAGAAAGTATACGATGTCTCCGATGTAGAATAGGATGCATGGCATGGTCTAAGAAGCAATGATCATAAAAGAAAAAGAAAAAGAAAAGAAAGATCACAATCAACAGTTACTATGATAGCTGTCCAATTCACATGATCCATCCAATTTTTCTTATACAGTCCCTTTCAGTCTTTATTGTAACTGGACCACTGGAATTGAATGTGAAGTAGCAAGGTTAAAAGATAAAAAGGACATGCTAGTTGAGAAGACAAGACTGTTACTCTCCTTCATCATCATCAATCTTTATATGTAAACTTCCCGATTAGCATGGCCAAAGCTCAGCCCTTTTCACCTTTGAAATGCTTTCAACCACTACAACAGGTGAGACGTGTCCCATCACGATCACCCTCTTTGTCTCTAGATCTATGCTGAATGACGTTACTCCTACATAGTACGTAGTAACAATGTATAATTAACAAGAGTTTAACAGATAATTAAAATGAAAAAACACTATTGTATACCTTCCATTTTCGATAAATGCTTCTTCACTTTACCAGCACATCCTTGGCAATGAAGGGCAACTCGCATAACAACCACCTGATGTGAATTTTTATATAGTCAGTGGTATGTGGGTCCAATAGAATAATTGTGTAACTTGATTATACATAACTATATATGATTAATGAGAGATGTTTGGATTGTGTCGTTAAAGTTACGTATTGAACCCAAAGAAGAGAGAAACACGCATAATCCAATCAAGTTGTCGTGGCTGGCAGATGCTTTTTTAATATATATCTAATTTTTTAGCTTCCAATCAAGAATTAAAATTTGAAGAGATGCTTCCTAGCTTTCCAGCTTCACGTGTCTTACTTGATGTTCTTCTTCAGGTTTCACCGAAAATGGCAGCCTAAATTGGAACGAAGGCTACTCAACTTTGAAGAAATAGAAAACCTGGTAGAGTATGCTTTCTCCTCTGACAACATACTTTTTTTTATTTTTCTTCCTGTATTGTCATATTATGCCCACAGTTACGTGGAGCCAACCACGTAATGTATGATTCAAGTTCAACCTATGAAGGAACAATCACATCGTTCTTTTTATATAACCATTATTTGAAGCTTAAACATGGAATGAGATTTTAAACATCATCTACAACTAACAGATCAAAGACAACAATTCGATATCGAGTCAAACCTGGAAAACTTGGTCAGCTGGTTTTTGTATAGGTTTGGGTTTCTGCTCGGCATTCTCTTGTCTTTTGATACTGGAAGAAAATCTGTGGGACTCAGCAAGTCTCGAGTACTTGGCATTCTTAATAAACCTATTAGTTTTATCCACCAAATGGGACATTCTTGCCTCAGGTCTACTATTTCTTGGCAAAATCACAGAGCGAGGATCAGCCACAGAACACACTGCGGTTGCTGCTGTAGATTGGCACATGAAACCTTTCATTTTTCTTGTTCACGGCTCACACAATTTGTTGAGAGACGCAGAGAGTGAATGAAGGGTTGTAAGGAGGAATTAATATAGAAGACTATCGGCGCGTATCAATGTAGGTAGAAGGAATTTTTTTTAAAAAAATTGTTTGGAATCTGCAACATGCCACTGCAGACTGCACTGGTACTTGTTTTTAAATGACTTCACCAGTTCATCTTGCGGTCATTTTCTGACTGCTTAATGTTCGTAAACTGACAGAACAGCTTTGTCCTAAATAACTAAATCACTCTCCTTAGTTTTTGTCTTATCTCATAAAATTGTTCATTCTATTCCTAAATGTTTAAGAATTTCTTAAAAAGAGTAAAACATGTAAACATTGAGAGAATAAAACGTTGTCAATGAGTAAGTGGTAATGAAATTAAACTTGATTGAATTAAGGATAAGTTACATTTTAAAAACTTGAACTTTGCCTAATTGTTCAGTAATAATCAAAACTATTAAAAATAGTAATAAAATATTGAAACTTTGAAAATTAGTCCAACATTAATTCTATAGTTAACGGCATGCACTAACATGACAAGTTTTTAATAAACTAACATTTATGTGACAAGTATAATAATATTATACGTTAACAATTTTTTTATAAATTAGAAATAATAAAAATATACCCCTAATTTTCCAATGGATGTTCACTTTAACAAAGTCCGTTTTCTTTTTTGAATTACTGAACATCCGTTGAGAAATAACGTTCTTTATTTTCCATTTTAAATTACAAAAAATGGAAATGCTCCGTTTTGACTACTCAATATACTTCTCCTTATTTTCACTTTTAGTTGAAGGTGAAAATTTTCTTAAGTCTACTATGAACCAACTGTTCCACACTTTTGGTCTATAATATGGTTTCAAAGTTTAGGAGCTTTTCCTGCAATAGCCATCTCTGATTCCATCGCTTTTCCAGGCTTATTAATATTAGACAGTGGAACCCATGCAATTGGGTGTCGATTATTGCTCTTTTTAAACAGGGCCAAAGAACGGTCACCATTAATTGATGTCCTCTAGCTATTGCTCTTTAACTTATATCTCTAGTTGTGTTGGTGATTTGGAGACCCACAACAGTGATAATCATAACGACAAACTTCTCATATACGTATTTGGGTAGCTCCATTATATATAGTGTGGAGGAACACTTTGTGCAAGCAAAGCCGATTGATGCTTGCAACAATGAGAATGGCACGGTTTTGTTGAAGTAGACATCTTTGGGGGAAATTAGGTTTATTTTATGTTTAAATTTTAAAAATATGGATGTGTATATTAGATATATAAATGTTGATTTGTCAAAGAGTTTTGCTGATAAAATTGGATACATGTCTGCACTATTAATTATATAGTTAACAATACATTAGCTTTGTAACAAATTGAAATTTTGAATATTTTATTGTTGCTTTTAATAGTTTTAGATAATATCACAAAATTCAAAATTCAAAATTCAAAATTTAATTTATCCTTAAATTAACTATTTAAACATGTCAATTCTAAAGATTTCAGGTTTTTGAGATTGATTAGTTGTAAGATTTCAAAATTGAGTCACTTAAAAAGGGATAACTCGCATCTAAACCATTTGAACTTAAAAGATGATAATTGTCATTGTAGGCCTTTCCAATTAATAACTTCAGCTTTGCCTATTTTTTTGTTTGAATAAGAAAAATAGAAGAATCTAAAAGAATATAAGATACAAGAAAAGAGATAAATCTTGTGAGGAGAATTTATTAGCTCGTAAAAACCAGCACAAATTCATAAGTTATTTATGTTGTGATCAATGTTACATGCTATGTCCATGTTTTTAAGTTTTAGCATTAATACAAATGCATTAGTTATTGGATTTGTTGGTTTATGCCCTTCACGCAATCGAGTGGTTGTAGTTTAGTGATATAATTATTTGAATGTATTCTTTACCTTATACGTATTTAGATGTATATGGTAAAGTCTATTGGATAATTATACATTAAAAATAAAATTATTATAAGACTCATATTATATTTATGTATTATTTTTAAATTATTCTTAGTTAATATTTTATTAAGACTGGAAATTAATAGGATAGGATGTAAAAGGACTAGCAAACATTACGTTTTTTCTTGTAAAGAAAATAGATGATTTCATAGACTAAAGTATGAAGATACTTAAACAAACATGTGAATGCTTGCTAGAAAATAAGTTCACTAAACTAACCACATATGAGAAATCCATTTGGAATATCACTTGTATGCAAATAGAAATTTTATTGTGATGATTATCTAAGTGATTATTTGACTTCAAATCTCTAAAAGTTATCTCACTTAGGAATTTTTATATTTTGGTATTACTTATGACCTATTTAATTAAGGATAGCTTAGTTAGTAGTCATTAGATATAGTATGAACTATATAAAGGTAGTTGAGTTCAATATAGGATTCATCATCCTAAAGTAATTAGAGATAATGTTTTGTTGTTTTCAATTAGTATTGATTCGAGAAATCCTTGACTAAGGTGAAATGTCAATTTGTAAAATAGTTTATAAATGTCATTAGTTAAATCAATTGCTAATGGTAAAGAACTAACATGATTGGACTCAAATAGAGTAGACATGAATTTCACGTTCTATGTTTAGTTACAACATTTTACGATGAAATGATTGAATTATACAAAAAAATCATGCATAAAAAGATTAGTTAAAACTACTTTGACATTCCTAAATATTTGAGTGGTTATGATGTGTTGCTGGACGTCAATCTTGATTTAAGCATATAAATTGTTTAAATAGAGAATTAAAAATAAATTAAAGGAGTTTAATTCATCTAATCCTACATGTGGTTTAGAGTTATGATTTATATTCATTGCCAACATATTTGAGAACCTAATCAGTCATACACAATGAATGGTTAAAGAGAGAAAAGTGTTTTAATCACGTTGGACTTAACTAGAATGTTTAAGAAACTTGATGATTAAATATGAAATATTTAATAAATAAAGATCAATATGAGAAATTAGATCTTATTTGGGCATAATTGATATTTAAATAGAATTAATTGTAATTCTAATTAAAGTTTAATTGATTACTAAAATGTCCAAAACTTATTATAAATAAGCTTAAGTTCTAATGGAGCTAGCATTCCTTGCCTAACCCTCTTTGTAATAGTCAATGATGTAAAAGCCAGATCAGATTGGCCAGTTCGACCAGATTAAATATGAACTTGATTGATTTTCGGTTCGGTTTTCACTTTTAACCATTGAGAATGAAAATAGGACGGTTTCCTCCAAATTGTGAAAAACTGGCCCTCAAACTAGTAACCACACAACGACGAAGGGACATAATCACAAGGATCTGGGTACTTAGAGATCTAAGTTTGTGCATCTTGGTTGTGATTTATCAGCTCAAATAAAGATAAAGTATTTATCTTTTAGCTAGTTAGTTTCTTTCCTGGCTGATTCTTGTTGACTACTGTTCATAGAGTAGTTAGAGATGAGGAAGTGAACAAAACGAACAGTAGATGAACCAAAAAGAATATGTACAGAAGAATAAAGCCAAGGTCATGAGGCAGATGGGAGGAACTTACAACACCATTGAGGAAGCTGCACATGCCTATGAAAAAGCCACCAATAGCATCGAGGCAAGAAGGCCAAGCTCAAATTCTTTTTTTTTTTCCTCAAAAGACACCAGGTTTATAACTGGGAAATTTGTGGGCTTTTCCCATTTACTCAAGGGAGTCCCATATTGCATTTTTCACAGTTTCCAACATCCAAGTTATTTGACACCTACATTAATTCATCACAAAGAGATAAGTTTTTAAATTAGGTAAGAGAGGGTTAGAATTGCATTAATTCGTGAACTTTATTGATTTATTACATTTATTATCTCAATTGCAACATAAAAAATTAATTCAAACTTTACAATTTAATTTAATTAGTATTTTAATCTTAATGTATTTTAATTTTTATTAAAAATAATTAATTATAATTAACAAACATGTGTCACATCTTTTTAATGTTTGATTTTAGAATTATTTTAGTATTACCTTTTCTACATCTTCTTCTTATCTCTTCTTGTTTTATCTACTTGATTTCATAAGGTAAAAACATGGTGCTACTTTATTATTTATATCATCGGATATACGTAATTTGCTATACATTAGTCATTAAAATAATTTGTGATACCTTTTATATTTTGGAATTATTAGATTTTGGGTCAAATTTTAACTTGAATGCATAATGTTTTAAATTGAAAATAATTTCATACATTATTAATTTGTAATTTATTTGAATGCAATAGAAGAAATTGATATAAATACTTTGGATGAAAGCGTAGTTTACGAGTTTTTAGATAACGTTAGAAAATTTGGAACTTTTTACGATAATAACAACTTCCTTCACAAATACAATTTTGATTTTTATTATTATTATAAGTTTTATATTAGACTCAAATTTAGTCTGAATATTAGATTTGATTTATTATTAATTCATTATATAATAATAGACATTGATGTATTTTTATTTAAATAAAATACTTTATTTTTTCTACTCTTATAATTTTTATTTTTTACATATTATATACTAATTTTATGGTGATTTCATATCGGTTGAATCTTCAACCCTTAAATCTTTCTTTTGATTGGTTCGATGGTCGGTCTGGTTTTTAAAATATTGGTAATAGTTACAAAGTTCTCTCAACCACACGAGGTCGAAAACTTGAGCGAATATAGTGGTTGAGATGAGCTGATTTTAGAAACAGTTAAAGGGATATGACAATAAAAAAACCAAGCTTTAGAATAAGGAACAAATCACGTAAACATGACTTTCTTGAAATCAAAAACAAAAATTTTCGTTTTCATTTTCATTTTGGTGGGCATGGGATCGAGTCCGACCCTAATTTTTCAACAATAATATCAGTCAATTTTTAATTCTATAATTTGATTAAAATTGTTTGATTGCTATTGAATAATTATGGAATTAATTATGCAAAAGTTGTAAACCCTATTCCTAAGATCAAATTAGATTTGATTACTGATATAAAATGTTCATACAAATTATATTTTTTTAAATACGAAAAGTTATTATTGAAAGTTTATGCCAAAGTTTCTTCAATTACCAGAATTGGAATTGTTAGACAAACTCCAATATGAAATGTTCAGTATATTTTAAATCCAGAATTGTTATGGCATTGTTCTTAGAAAAAAAGTTAAACATCGATTTAGGTTTTGATGATTAATGGAGATTTGATGAACAAATGGTTCTATTGTTTGGGTTTGTAAAAATTTAACTAGTTGTCATAGTCTAGTTGAATTACGACATTTATGGTGTTATTGGGTCTATGGAATAAGATGATTGTTGTACTTCGGGAGTGGCATGAATGGTCTTTTACGTCTGGAGAAGACTCGTGTGGAAGCATTTTTGGTGTGGAGTTGCTACATCACCTGCTAAGATGAAGCACGGTAGCAGTGGCTGGAAGATAACCAAGAGAAGAAGAAGCAACTCAGCACCAGTGAGACCAGTAGTAGGTAGAGGAGACACCTCGGGATAGCAGACGCGAGCTATAGATGCAATGACAAGGAGGGGTAAATAGCATTGAGCTACGCCACCAGTGTTGTTGGAGGAAACGCCTTGGGACAATAGATGGTGAAGAAGCTACCGACGACGTGAGATTAAAGGAGAAGAATGTCGGTGGCAAATGGAGGTTGGTGGTAGGAAAGGCTACTGGCGGTGGTTGAATAGTGGCAGCTAGGGTTTGTAACCTAGGGTGGCTAAGATTTCCTTAATGGAGAAGTGGGACGTTTGCACACAAAGATAGGTTGTGTCTAGGCATGTTAAAACTGGCCCGGCTCAGCTCGGCCCGACCTGTGGTCAATAGGTTTGACTTGGTCAAACAGGTCCACGAGCTAGTTAGATATGGCCCGTGGCATATCAAGTCGGGCTGGGTGGCCTGCCCGGTGTCCATAAATAAAGCGACATTGTTTTGTTCATCCTTAAATTACCAATAAAATGACATCGTTTTGATTTATTTTCCAACTAGATAGTTAATAAAACTAAGAGACAAGATGACATTGGTTTCTTACAAGAAAAAACAGCATGGCCTTGCCTCTGATGAAACAACGCTCACGCGGTCACGCCATGCCTACCCACCCAGATCCAGTTGCCTGCTCTGCCTCCCTCCCTTGAACCGTTGCAACTCACCTTCTTCCCATCGGTCAACCTCTTGCCTGCCTCCATCTCCCTTCGTCCCTGAGAAGTCCCTTCGTCCTCGAGAACTCACTCACTTTTTTGTCTTCTTCTTCACTTCACTTTGTTTCTTCGATCTTCTTCTTTATATATCATTTGTCGACTGTTGTGGTAACATTACAAACTTGTAGGTAAGCTCTCATTCTCTCTTCGTCATTTTGGTTTTTTTAGTTGTCTTTAGATGTGATGTGGCTAATTTGAGAACTTCGTATGTTAATATTGGAAATATGAGATAATGCTTGTAATGTGTTTGATGAAATGCCAATAGAATAAGTAATTATTGTTCATAGTGGATGGATATGTTCTAATATTCACTATGGATTTTAGTTCTAGAATTGTTTATAGAATATCTGTAACTATACTAGAAAATTTTAGTTACAAATTTCTAAGTTCAGATAATCAATGAAGAAACATCAATCACAAGTAATGGTTTTTAGAGTTTAGGTACTAACACTTAAAAGAGTCCAAAGGAAACCAGTGATCAGTTGTACGAAAAGAGAACCCTTTTGGGCTGATCTTAGGCATTCGCTCTTGATGGTTTAGTATGTTGGGGTTGGTATGTGAAGACAGGAGAAGGTGTAATAGCCCTAGACCACCCATTCACAAATATTGTCTGCTTTAGGCCTTGGCCCAGCCAAGCTCCCACGGTTTTGCTCTTCTCACACCCGGGAAAACACGTCTGTGAGGGAGAGGTCTAGGGCTATTATAATGGTATCAGAGCTAGTACCCGAACCGGTATGTCAGTGGGGACGCTGAGCCCTAAAGGGGGGTGGATGGTGAAATCCCATATTGATTAGAGAGGGGAACAAAGTACGCCTTATAAAGGTATGGATATCTCTCCCTCACAGATGTGTTTTATCAAGGTATGGAAGAGTAAAACTGTGAGGGCTTAGCTGGGCCAAGGCCTAAAAGCGGACAATATCTGTGGGCGAGTGGTCTAGGGCTGTTAGATTGGTATCAAAGCTAGTACTCGAACTAGTGTATCAGCGAGGACGCTGAGCCTTAAACGGGGTGGAATGTGAGATCTCATATCGGTTAGAGAGGGGAACAAAGTATGCTTTATAAGGATATGGTTATCTCTCCATCATAGACGCATTTTCCCAAAGTGTGGGAAGAGCAAAACCGTGAGGGCTTGGCTGGGTCAAGTCCCAAAAGCGGACAATATCTGTGGGTGGGTGGTTTAGGGCTGTTACATAAGGAGCTACTGATCTATTAATAGTTATTATTCTCATTTATTCTTTTATCTAGTAACTTTTCTTAGATAACTACTTGAGTTATTTATGGTTATGATCCTCCTCATTTATTGTCTTATAAACCTAGTTCTATTGGTTTGGAGGAGACTAATCATTCTTTGTGAGAGAGAGATTCTCTTTTGGCTAAAGTACATCTTAGTTTACCATAAGCTCAACATCGAATGAAACAAGCGTATGACTAACATCATCGAGAATTATCATTTGAAACTGGGCATTTTGTTTAGTTGAAATTGCAACCTTATAGACAAGGATCTCTGGGAAAAAGAGTTGTTCATAAGCTAGCTCCTAAGTTCAATGGTCTATTAAAAGTTTTGTAGTAGATTGGTGAGGTTGTCTACAAGTTAGAACTTCCAAAAGTATAGTAAGATTCATTATGTTTTCCACGTTTCATTACTTAAGGAGTATAAAGGTGTTCCTCTTGCTAGTATTTCTTCCACATTCCTAGATCTTAATCTATTGTTCGTTCCAAAATTAATCAAAGTGTTGTTGAAGTTCGTAGAATGGGTCAGCTTACCATTGGATGAAGCTACTTGGATTCCTTTGACTGAGTTTAAGAAATCTTATCTTGAATTCGAGCTTGAGGACAAGTTCTTAGTCTAGAAGGGGAGTAAATTTATGGATGCCATTATTAATCAAAAGAAATACAAGTACAAACAATAATATTATGGAGAACCATAGTCAAACAATTTCAACTTTCATGTTTCATAACTAAACTTTAGGATTTCTATTTTAACGTTTTCCTATTAATTAGGAAGTAATATTATTTTTCCTATTTTTAAATGACTATTTTGCTAGTTTTTTTTAAATAAGAATTATTATTCCTAGATGAGGATTCTTACCCATTTGTAATTAAGAACCCCCTTTATTTTAAGTTAAAAAAACATCTAGAGGGTGGTCATCTCTATTAAATCTTTCAAAATAGGTTATTTGAAAAAATGAGAAAAGTGAAAACAATTCAGAAGATTTTTTGGCTAATTGACATATGACGAGATCCTATTTTCGAGTTCTTAACATTGATATAAAGCCATTTTAGTCTTTTTAAGCAGCTTTGCTACTATTAATGTTTCGTTTTAAAATTGATCTTGCTTTTCTGTTCTTTGTTTCTAGATATATTAACTGTGAATTATCATGGATCCAAATTTTAAACATCATTGTTGTTAATGCGTTTGCAATTTCACTTTTGAATCCCCTTCCATTAAATTTTTGATATCAACAAATTTTTGAACAATTATATAAGTACTGCTTAATTTCAGTGATAGGATAATGAAACCCTTCAGTAATAGTTTACTGTGTTGTTTAAATTTCTCTTTTGCTTAAGAATTTTGAATATGGAGACCTCATTTATACTTTTTGTCCATGCCCGAGTAATGATTTATAGGATGAAAGTCTTTCAATTTCAATAAACCCAACCCAAAAAGAGGAGATGAAACATTACAAATCAAATACAAAACCGAATTGCAATATTTTATTTATAACCTCAAGTATTTATATGTTTTTTGTCAGCTGGATGAACATATTCCTTCAGTTGAAAGTTCTAATCCAGTACTAGAGGTAAAAGTAGAAACTTCTATTCTGATACCTAGTGATGACAGAAGTTCAAATAGAACTCAAGTTAGTCACTTTGGAATCACTTTAAGAAGACTATATCGATTGACGGAATTGAAAAAGTAGAGTGCAATTATTATCATAAGTTGTATTCAATTGGCTCGAAAGGTAGAACATCTCATTTAAAAAGAAATACAGAATCATGTATGACACAACCCGCCTTTTGGCCTTTGTTGGCACTAGGGAATGGGTAGGCTTAATGCCACCAAAACTCGTAGTAAGCCTAACTTTTCTATATTCCACTGAAAATCTGGCGTGACCCATTCGTTTGTCTGATTAATTATCCATATACCTGCTTAACAGTTTTGAATGAAGTAAGGATCTAAATCGATAATTCTAATATACATTATCTAATTATAATCTGTCAATATATGATCATCTCATATCATCAACTGACATCATTCTCAATAACAAAGCATATCCATACATGTATCATGTACATATGATTATGACAAAACATGGAGCAGCTATAAGCATCTGCAAACGAGTCTATTTATCCAAACGAGTCTCAAAAGGCTTAGATTTCTCTCTCGTACGACCTGCTAATCCCTTGAAATGATAATAGTAAGAGGTGAGTCTATAACATGACTCAGTGAAATATAAACATGCTAACATGCTTGTGAGGCTAGGTAACACAAGGCTAGCTTCACAACAATGGTCTGTGGCATTCTAAATAACAATACAGGGTATCAATAAATAAACAGGTACTAATTTCAAATGCGGCAATCACATGAGTATCAATAATAAATCTCAATATGAATTGTTCTATTATAAAATGAATCTGGTTTCTAAATTCTATTCTGAGTTTTAGGTTCTTTTCTTTGGTAGAGTTCCACAAGATTTCTAATTCTGAACTTTCTCATTTCTGAGTTCTGATTTCTCATTTCTGATTTTTGATTTTCTAAATTTCTTAGGAAGAGACAAAGGCATGTTAGTACGGCGTATCTCCCTTTTTTAATTCTACACAAGGTTGGCCTAAGCTTGCCCCTGGAGGCCTACCCTCTCCAAGTAGGACCCGGATTTGACCCATCACTGGCGGGTTACCTATATGCACATGGTCTGATAATATACTCCATCAGCTGGGTATCCTATGAACTCGTCAATCATGGCTAACAAGAAAAAACATGGTTCATCAAAAAATTGCAATTAATAGATTCAACATAACAAAGGAACCAGAAGATGTAAAGAATCTGAATATCACCTGGTCAATTTGGCATACAACATGCTAGACTTAATCACACGGAGTCATATATCAAATAAGTCATACAGATTCGAGAACAATTCAACAAGCCGCAGGATTAAAAAAAAAAGGATTACTACACAAGTATAGTAGCATGATTATAGTAACCTCGACTATCTTAAGGGTTCTGATCTCTTTTCTAATTTTCTTGAACTTGAGAGATACTAGGTACGACTTCTAGTTCTATTCCTCGTCTGCTTTCACAAGCTATTGGTAACATGTATAAAAATTACATATACCTGCATTAGTCATTCTTACATAAATCTCATTTCTTAATATATATCATTATAAATGTATATTTTCTTCTATAATGGTCAAATTGGTTTCAAGACAAATTTCCCTTGAAATTAGGAGTCATGTACTTCATTATGTACAAACTTAATTCACAATTTCGAGTACCTGATTCTTTATGTCTTGATTAGCGTAATCATACTTGAATCTATTCGGTTTAACTAATTCATCTGCGCCGGTCTCATTCTCGGAGGCATAACTTTTTCCACGTAGGTCTAATGTTCCTCAAAATTTCCATACCTCTATTTAACAAATAAATTCAAATTTTTTTCTTTTATGACCATTTTATGATTCCGTCATTAAGGCTTCCAAATAGCCCATTTACAGTCAGCCTTAATATTCTGTCATGAGTTGAATCTTTCCTGACTAAAATCATTATAACTTATGCATGTCTTATCCAATTGAAGTGATTCAAATTTACATTTTCAATAGACTCATATGGCTATCACATATACAAAGATGGCTTTAAAATGGTGTAATTGGATTTATTGTGATTTTTCCAAGGCTGTCCTGTTTCTGTTCTCTTCTATGTCACTAAGGTTAGTAACACCCTTCACTTATTTAGCCATATCTCACAAGATACTCATCCAATTAAAATTACCTTTATAAAGAACTTAGATGACACATTTTCTAGGATTTGATAAGAAGAACTCATCACCCAATTCTGAGTTTAAAGTCCTCAAACAATTAACTTTCATTTCATGTTTCAATCCCATTGGTATTTCAAACCAGTTTCGATTCAGGACTTATATCTCTTTTTGGCTCACCCTAAATTCTTAAACAAATTCAAGGATACAGTAGACACCAATATCTACAACTTTCATGTTTTGAGTTTCTTCAAATTCATACGTTAAATAGCTCAAAAAAATTGTATAAGAAGGACTTACGAATCTGCCTCCCTTGGCAGCTTTGAACTCCAAAACTCTAGGTTTTGGTTTGGGCCCAAATCACTATAGAAAATGAAAATTTCCTCATGTTAATTAGTTATTAGACATCAAAGAATAAGAATCCATCATCAAAATTAACAAACCCATAAATTTCATCAAGTGGGTTTCATAGTTATGGCAAAAGAAAATGAGAAACTAAATTCCAATCGGTAGAATCAATTGTCGGGACTGAGGCTTACTGTTTTGTATCGACTAATCGGCTTAATTCTCCTTCACTTTCTTGTCACAAAGTTTGAAAATTTTGAGAGAGGAGCTTCCATGGTTCAGCCAAGTGAGGGAGGAGGAAGATAAGAGTTTTGTCTTATTTGCACTTAGCTTCCTTTATAAGGCACTCTTTTCATTATTTACAAAATGCCCCTCTTGTACTGGTTCTTTAAAATCTGCTTGTACAATTTCCTGTGTCGATCGAAAAAGTGTCAAACATCATTAATTTGATGTCATTAAAAATTATAATTCACTGTCTTGGTTTTAATGACATTAGTCTCAAATACCAATTTTTTTCGCTATACTGGGTAAATCAGATACTGGGTGTTACATTCTCCCCGATATTAAACTTCGTCCATAAATTTTAGAAATTTACATTATTGGGGAAACAACTGTGGATATCTGGTTCTCATTGATTCTTCTGTTTCCCATGTACATTCCTCAACTCTTTGATTCCGCCATTGGACTTTAATCATTAGAATCTCTTTATTCCGTAATTTTCTAATATGTCTGTCCATGATGGCAACCGGAGTTTCTTCAGAAGAAAGATTCTCTACTATTTCCACTTCTGGGGCTTGTAATACGTTTGAAGGATCTGGAATGTAGTTTCTTAACATTGATATATGGAAAACTGGATGCACGTAGCTAAGATGAGGAGGCAAAGCCAACCTATATGACACATTTTTGACTTTTCAAGGATCTTGAATGGTCCAATTTATCTAGGATTCAGCTTCCCTCTCTTTCCAAATCTAACTACACCTTTGATAGGAGAGACTTTTAAGAAAACTTGATCACTTGGATCATACTGTGCATCCCTCCTCTTAGAATTTTTATAACTCTTTTGCCTACTAAAGGCCATTCTTAATCTTTTCTGTATCATAGGAACTTTTACAGATGTTTCTTGAATTAGTTCTAGTCCCTCTAACTGTTTCTCTCCTACTTCTGTCTAACATAGTGGAGAATTGCACTTTCTGCCATACAATGCCTCGTAAGGTGTCATCCAGTGGTGGAATGGTAGTTGTTGTTGTAAGCAAATTCTATTAAAGGCAAATGACATTCCCAATCTCCACCAAAGTCCAAGACACACATTCTTAACATGTCTTCGAGTGTCTAGATGGGTCTCTCTGATTGCCCATCAGTCTGTGGGTGGAATACTACAATAAAATTTAGCTGTGTACCCATGGCTTCTTGTAGTTTCTGCTAGAATCTAGAAGTGAACTATGTTCCTCTATCAGATATAATAGACACTGGCACTCCATGATACTTCACAATTCTGTCAACAGATAACTAGGCTAACTAAGTTGCACTATAATTGGTTTTAACTACTATAAAGTGGCCTGACTTGGTGAGTCTGTCGACTACAACCCAAATAGAATCATGCCCCTTAGGCGTTCTTGGCAGTCCAACCACAAAATCCATGGTAATCTGCTCCCATTTCCACTCGAGTAGCAGTAGCTCCTGTAATAGTCTAGTGGGTTTTTGATGTTGAAATTTAACTTATTGACAAGTTAAACAGGTGGATACAAACTGGGCTACATCTTTCTTCATACTCGGCCACCAATACATACCTTTAACATCATGGCACATCTTGGTGGTTTCGGGGTGAACAATATAGGGTGTATAATATGCCTCATTCATAATTCTTTGTTTTAGCCCATTTATGTCAGGTACACATAACCTGTTACCACATTTCAATACTTCATCCTCTATATTGAACTCTGTCACCTTACCATCCTGTACAACTATTCTCAATTTGGCTAGCTTAGGATCACTGTCTTGGGCAGTTTTAATCTCAGCAATCCTAAGAATCAGATACTTCTAAGTGCAATCTTATATTAAATAACCCATTTAAATCTTTAACTAGCTCTTTCTTTTGAATGGGGATATGATACAAACTCCCCATCGATTTTCTACTTAGGGCATCAGCCACTACATTGGCTTTACCGGGGTGATTCAAGATTTGACAATCATAATCCTTCAGTAACTCAATCCACCGTCTCTGTCTCATATTCAACTCTTTCTATTGTTGAATGTATTAAAGACTCTTATGATCTCTATATATTTCACTCTTTTCACTATATAAATAGTGTCTCTAAATTTTTAATGCAAATATCACGGCTGCCATTTCTAGATCATGGGTAGGATAGTTTACTTCATGTTTCCTTAATTGTCTGGAAGCATAGGCAATTACCCTCCCATTCTGCATTAATACACAGCTTAAACCAATTTTAGAGGCATCACAATATATCACATAATCACCTTATCCTGAAGGCAATGTTAACACTGGAGCTCATGTGAGATATTCCTTAAGCTTTTGGAAACTTTGCTCACAGGAATCATCCCACTCAAATTTCACTTGTTTCTGTGTTAACTTCGTCAGTGGAGCAACTATCTTGGAAAAATCCTTTACAAATAATCTGTAATAACCGTCCATACCTAAGAAACTTTGTATTTCGGTAACATTAGTAGGTCTAGGCCAATTAGATACTGCTTCCACCTTTTGAGGATCTACTTGAATCCCTTCTTTACTAACTATATGACCCAGGAAACTAACTTTGTCGAGCCAGAACTCACACTTTACCAACTTAGCATATAACTGATTATCTCTGAGGATTTGTAACACCATTGCCAAGTGTTTTTCTTATTCTTCTTGGCTCCTGGAATATACCAATATGTCATCAATGAAAACCACAACGAATTTATCCAAATACAGCCTGAAGATTCTATTCATCATATCTATAAAGGTCGCTGGTGCATTTGTTAAACCAAAAGTAAGCACCAAGAATTCATAGTGTCTGTATCTAGTTTTAAAAGCAGTTTTCGGCATATCCTCTTTTCGGATCCTCAACTGATGATACCCGGATCTGAGATCAATCTTAGAGAAATGACTTGCTCCCTATAATTAATCAAACAGATCACCAATCCGAGGAAGAGGGTATTTATTCTTAATAGTTACTTTATTCAACTGCCTATAATCTATACATAACCACAGGGATCCATCTTTCTTCTTAGCAAATAACACTGGTGCGCTCCACGGTGAACTACTGGGTTTAATAAACCCCTTATCAGGCAAATCCTGCAACTGGACCTTTAACTCTTTTAGTTCTATAGGTGCCATTTTGTATGGACTAATTGAGATAGGGTTTGTACCAGGAAGGAGTTCTATATTAAATTTTATTTCTCTTTCTAGTGGTAATCTAGGCAAATCTTCTGGAAACATGTCTAGAAAATCCCTTACTATAGGGATCTGCTGTAACTCACTGTTCTCCCTTTTGGTATCCCTAACATGAGCTACATACCCTTGAAATCCCTTTTTAGAAGTCTTTAGGCCTGCATAGTTAATATTCTGTTAACAAGAAACCTAATTCGGTCACCCTGATATAACACTTCTATTTCTGGATCAAGCCTAAGTACAATTCTTTTAGCATAACAATCCATTATAGCATGGTGATTTGATAACCAGTCTATATCCAAGATAATATCAAATTCTAATACTGCCAACTCGATCAAATTTGCCATAAATTTTCTACCCTCTATTTCCACTGCACATGAGGGGTAAACATATTTCACTTTGACAGTTTCCCCTAAAGGTGTAACTATGAATAGAGGGTCTTTCATTAATTCTCTCTCTTTATCTAGCTTTCTGGTCAAACTCGGCACTATAAATGAATGAGTGGCATCCGAGTCAAATAGCACTTTAGCATTCTCGTTCTGGATAAGGATTATACCTATATCAACATTGTTTTATCATCATAATTAAAGAAAAATCATATCTTTTGTCATAACAGAGCATAGACATTTTATGCAATTTAATGAATATGAACAGGTTTGTATAGGATTACCTGTTATAGCTGTATTAGAGGCCTGTGCTTCTTGGGATTTATAGCAAACACTCTTCCCTAACCTCTATTTGTTGGGGCTGGTGCTGGCATCTACCCCGTATTCTGGGTGGAAGCTTGGCTTTGAGGTCTGCCTCTACCAGCTGGGCCTCTATTAACAGGTCTGTCTATCTACATAGTAGTTTACGAAATTGGGGGTGGAGCTATTTGTTTTTTCTTCCATTGGGCAGTCTTTAATGAAGTGTCCTTGTTGTCCACATCTATAACAACCTCTAAACCTGAGTCTATAGGGTCTGTGATGATTTTTCCCACAGACATTACAAGCAGTTCTAGTCTATGGCCATGCTGGAGGTTGCTGTGATCTATTTTTAGTTGGGTTCTGTGTACCACTAGGTGCTGACAATACGTACGCATATGGATTTCTACCTCTGCCTTGACCCCCTCTCTATAGTTCTAGAGGAGCATACCATACTGTTTGTTCTTTTGTCTCATTTGAGAGCTATCTCTTTCTCTATGGCCTCTACTACTCTGGCCTTTACCTTTCTTTCTCCATTCTCTTTCTGCTCTCCCCTCTTTAAACTTTCCTTCCACTTACTGAGTCTTATCAATCAACCTCAACAAATTGGGGAAGTCAATAGCTATAATAGCACCATACATGGAAGGTATGAGTCCCAACTTGTATTTTTCCATTTTTGCAACTTTAGTAGGTACTATTATTGTAGCAAATTTGCATAAGAGTAGAAATTCACTTGCATAATCATCTACGCTCATACCAAAGCTTTGTCTGAGCCTTTCAAATTGTAGGACTCGATTCTGTCTTTCATATGGAGAAATAAACTCATCAATTAATGCATGTTTAAAGAATTCCCAGGTCGGAGGATTCCTACCATATAATTGATCCTCGATATTCCTCTGGAACCATTCCCAGACATTCTTTGTCAATTTAACCCCCACTAATTCTATGATCAGTGCATCATAGCAAGTCAATCTCCGGACCATTTTCTCAGTATGACTAATAAACTCTTGGGGATCCTCATGTCTCTCACCACCAAACTCAGGGGTTTGTAATTTCAAGAAATCATTGATACTTAC
>JAOQMS010000005.1:18579827-18596464 GCA_027563885.1 Erythroxylum longipes
GCCGACGGATATCGTGTCCGTCGGTAAAAACATTCTATTTGCCGACGGATTATTGACTTTCTGTCGGTAATTATCGATGGATGTTGTTCCGTCGGTAATATTCCGACGCTATTATGCAATTTTCTTGTAGTGGGGGGTAATTGCTACTGAAGAACTGCATGAGCTACTTATAAGACTATCACCTTCTTATTTGGCTCAAACTTTTATTTATTGTTGCTTAGTTCCTTGAAGAACTTCAAATAGGCTGGAATGTTACTGATCAAACCTAATAAAGGTAGAAGGGAGACACCTGGCCCATTCAAATAAAAATAGAGAAAATCTTTCTTTCTCAAAAAAATGTTTAATATTAACCTTAAGGCGGCTTGGATATGGAACTAGTCGACTATAAGGATTAGTAGCCTTATGCAGTCAATGATCATGTCCAAAATTTTCACCTTTTTTATGTGACTTGAAGAATGGTGCCCATTGCTTACCTCATTCTACTCATCTTTTTCTTTGATGAGGCTCTCCTCCTTTTGATTACCTGCATTATACATATTAGAAGGAATTTCAACATGATTATCAATCACCTTAATACTTCTCAAAATAGTAATTGCTTGGGCTTGTTTGGGTTGACTGGGAAACCTTCCCTTTTGATTATTTTGCATTTGAGCAGCGAGTTTCCTTACCCAAGTCTCAATCCTCTTTACAGAAGCTTCCAAGGATTTGAATATCTTATTATTTGTTTCTTAATTCTTAGTCATTACTTGAATAAACGCATTTAAGCTTTTCTTTAAAGAATGCTTCCTTGGTAGGTTCTTATGTGATGATTGCCCCTTGGAACTGGTTTCGTCTTTGAAAATTCTAATATTGTGGTTGGGACTGCATTGGTGGATTGTTGATCTTTCAAGCAAAATTGGGGTGATTTCTCCAATTAGGATTATGGGTTTTCAAATATGGATATTTTTCACCCTCGGTTGAAAACCATTAAGTGAGTTCACTTGTTCTTCCTTACTTGTAAACGATTCAATAGAGTACGAAGAAACATGAACTCTATGACCAAAAGTTCCACATATACCATATACCTCTTGGTTTGGAACGTTTTGGTGTAGTCTCATAGTTAACATTTTCACATGTTTTGTTAACTCAGCCAATTGCATAGCCATTCTTCGATTCGAGTTCCCTTTATAAACTCCAACTCTTCTTCCCCTCACACTCTTTTATTGAGAATTAGGCCCCAACATTTCAAAGATTTCGTATTTGTCCTCGGTAGCCTTCTTACCTATAGCTCCTCTTGCTATATTATCCACCGTGTACTAACATTGTTGTGTTAATCCATCATAAAAGAGTTGATTCTGTATATGAAGTGGAAAATGATGGTGTGGATACTATATTAGTAAGAGTTTAATTCCCACACCTAATGAAATGACTCTCCCTCCATCTGAGTGAAGGCAGCTATTTTCGTCCAGCACTCATAGGTCTTTTGATGGGAATAGAATTTTCCTATGAATTTTTTGTTCACCTCCTCCTATGTAGTCAAAGCATCAAATGGAAAGGTCATCAACCATACCTTGGCCCAATCTTTCAATGTGTATCGAAAGCATCTCATTCTGATTTAATCTTCATTTAATCCATCCAAAGGAAATGTTTGAAGAATGGTATAGAATTCTAGAATGAAGTTTAAAGGCTTCATATGGAACCCTATAGAACGATGGCAGCATATTGTAGTGGATGCTTTTCAATTTATAGTTTTTGGCTGCCTCTTCCAAATGTGTTCACAAAGTGGTTGTACTAATCACTGGTTTGGCATACTGCTTCATTACTAGCTACCTTCACCCATTTCTTAATCTTTAGGCTTGGGTTATTCAAGATTGTCTTCAAAGTCCCTTTGAGATCCTCTTATCTGATGCATGTTATCAATAAAGGGAGTGATGTTGTGTCTAGTTTCTATTGCTCTTAATTACCTTTATATTTTGATTTTGGTTATAAAATCCTTGTGTTTTGATCCTACTGTGAAATGAATTGAGTGAAAATGGTGTGAATATTGTATGAATGGTAATTTGGTTATCTTGTGAACATTGCATGGAAATTAGAAGAATTTTACGTGAAAATGGGTGTGACGCATTAATTGCATGTCACAGACATTAATTCTAGTTAATTCCATAAAGGTAAACACATTAATTCCATACACACACAAATAGTTTAAATGCACACACACACATTAATTCCATTCACACACACACACACACGTTAATTCTATACACGTACATGGTTTAAATGCACACACACACGTTAATTCCACACACACACATGTTCATTTTTCCATATGCAACGTTCACATCTCATCATGCAATCTTTACATTAATTCCATTCTCATAACTATGCACACACGGTTATACTCCAAGCAATATGCATTAATACATATGTTTAATCATTCATGTTAATTGCGTGAAACACTAGCTGTCATTCTCTCATTTTTCCAGCTACTTACTTCACAGCTCTTTTCATCACCACGCATGCTTAACGTTTCTTCTCATTTAGCCATGTTAGCCATGTCCACAGTTTTGCATCAATCTACACCTAACAATTGTCTTGAACACGTCACAATTATGACATTTAATTCATAACCGTGCATGTTATTTACATGTCATACCTGTGACTTACATGCACATTGCACGATAAGCCATGGGTGTGACTTATGTGTCACACCCGTGCATGTAAGTCACAGGTGTGACAAGTAAGTGTATAAGTCACACCCGTGACTTACCGTGAGATGTTTTAATTTTTATTCGCAAGTTTAAGATATGACAGCTGAAGATGATCAAGCACGAAACCCTAGAAAAAAGAGAGTCTAAAAAGGAAAAAGAGGGTGGTGGTTAAAAAAATCATCTTTCATTCACCGTTTCATTCATTCACTCACTCAGAGACATTACAGATATGGGAGGCTGAGAGAGATAGAGAAAAAGAAGATAAACAGAGAAAGGAAATAGAGTCAGTCGGGAAGAAGAGCAAAACAATAGAGAGGTGAAAGCTTAGGAGAGGCCAAAAGAAAGAGCTGGAGTTAAATCCCATTCAACTTGAGTGAACATTAGTATGGGAAAGAAGCTGAAGTAGAAGGTGAGAGCCAGAGATGGAAGCTTGATAGGGACTGGAGATCTCTACAACTCTTCATCCGATGATTTGTTTGCCTATTCTATTTCTCATTTATTTCTTTGTTTCTTTCATTTTACTATCTGCTATTAACTGACTTATACTCTTATTAGTTTAGCCGACTGCTATTTTTTTCTTTTGATAATCCATTCGGTATTCACTGTTTTATTATCGCTTTAATACTTTTGTTGACAGTAACATGCGATTAAAGTTTTTAATGATGATGAATGTGGTGACACCCGTGGTGGGCTGATCTTTTTTCTTGAGAACTAATATAGCAATTTAGTTGAATATGCATGATTGGTTACGGATCTATTGTCTTATTTATTGCTGTGGTTTTTGAACTGAATGGATGTAATAGAACGACCAAACTTTACCTCATTTTAGTGTTAAATGAAGATTCGAGAGATGAAGTTTAATACGGATCGAGAAACCAAGGACATTTTGGTTAAGAACTAGAAATATATTAACTTAAATGGTAATTAGTAGTCAGATTTTCATTATTAATTTAGATAATAACTTGTTGAATACGAAAGACTAGTTCATTATTTGAATCGATTTAGAACCTAACTATTAATTTTAGTAAGACAACAATCCGATTATTTTCCTTTAATCATGCATAGGAGATAAAATTAGTGAAATTAATTTTCAAGAGTTTTTCCACTCTGATTAATCTATTTGTCTTTGTTCCCAATTGATTCCGTCAACTTTTCAATTTAATTTTGTAATTTTCCTTAAAAAATTTCATACAACAATCGGGATAGAATGTCTAGGACTGCATTATTTTAATTTTATTTTAATTTTTAATTCAATCTTAATTTAAGTTAACCAATTTCACCTACATGGGAGACGACCCTGGGTTACCGATTACAACTATCTCATATACTTGCGAGTAGGATAGCCTAGGTCCTTTTAGAACTTTTTGGGTATAACAAATGACTTCACTTTCTAGAGACCTCCTTCCTTGCATAAACAAAATAAAGACAACACTGAATTAATAATAAAAATTGCTAAAAAAAATCAACGAAATAACACGTCAACAAATGTATGCATAAAAAGACAAAATGATCAAAATTAATTTACGTCAAAACACTAAACACCTCTTGGCAATGACGCCAAAACCTTGTTGTGCCACAATAAGTTTTAAAAACCTAGGCTATCCTACTCGCAAGTATATGAGGTAATTGTAATCGAATACCCAAAGTCGTCTTCTCAAAGAGGTGAAATTGTTTTACTCAAATTAACTTTAAATAAACATAAAAATAAATGCAATCCTAAACACTATATTTGCGATTGGTTGAGAAAAAGGTTCTAAAGAAAATTAAGAAATTAGACTAAAAAGTAAACTGATTTACCTGGAAGGAAAGAACGATTTGATCAATCGGTGTAGGGAACTCTTGAGAAATTAACTTCACTAATTTAATCTTTTACGCATGACTAAGGCAAATTAATTAGATAATTTTCTCGCTAAAATTACCAATTGGGTTCTAAAATCAATTCAAATAATAAACTAAATCTAACTTTTGTATTCAAAAGTCTGTTATCTATGTCAATGATGAAAACCCAACTAATAATTACCCACTTAAGTTAATATATTTCTAATTAATAACTTAAGCACCTATAGTTTCTTGTTCTCATATTAAACTTCTTCTTTTGATTCTTTATTTAATAACAAAATGATGCAAAGGTTGGCCAAACTTTTACATCCAATAAGATCAGAAACTATAGAAAGTAATAAGACAATAAAATAGTCCCTTGATCATGCATAATCGATTAAATTAGTTACATTAATTCCCACGAATAAGCAATCAGCCCATCATAGAATAAATACAGTTCAACATATTCATATACTTCAATCCCATAGTTAACAGTAGGAGAGAAGTATCAAAGCAATAAACAGAGTAAATAAACAAAATGGATTATCAAAGCTCTAATAGTTGAAATAAGTTCAACTAACAGAAGATAAATGGGTTCAACAACAATATCAGAAGATGAAGTAAGAATGAGCAAACAAATAAACTATCAGATGGGGAAGTTGGTGGTGAATCTCCTGCTAACCTCAAACTCTCTAGAATCGGTTCTGACCTTCTGCCTCTTCTTTACTCTTACCCAAAAGAGTGGATGCTCACACTAGCTTCAGTTCTTCCTTTTTCTCTATTATTTTTCTCTTTGTTCTCACCAACAGATTACTCTCTGTTTTCTCTTCTTCTCTCCACCTTTAGCTTCTTTTAAGCCTCGTTACAGCCTCCCTTTTTCTTTATATACTTTTATATTTATAGAGAGAGACTAGGTTTAAGTCTTTTTTTTAAGCTGTCGTCACTTACATGCTTGGCATATGTGATAATAATTTCAATAAAGAGAATGTGTATGGACATGACAACTTTGTCACCACCGCGAGAGCCATTGTCATGCCTATGACAAAGTTATCATGGATGTAACCCTTTAATCACGCCATATTTTGCCAATTTTTCTTATTTTTCATGCAACATTCAAAAAATACTCCAATATCCTCAATTCATTCAAATTTGGATTAAAACATAAGAATTTGTAACCAAAATCAAAATATAAAGGCTAGCAAAATCAATAGAAATTAGGCTCAACAATCACGACCTAAGAAAACTTTATCAAAAGTTCGTATTGACTCTTGTTCAATCCCAAGCTTCCAATTTTGCTCCCTCAATTACGGATTAAAGAAGAACGATAGCTGCCCTACCTCCACAAGTGTTGAAGGAAGGTGCAATGAAATGACCAAGTTCTTGGTATGACTTCTGTTTAATCCTAAGCCTCCAGTTCTGCCTCCCTAGTGTAGATAATGGAAGAATGATAGTTTCCTCACCTTTGTAGGTGCTAAAGGAGGGTGCAATGAGTTGGCAAGGAACACTAGTAAGATTCTTCATTGGTAGGAGACCTACCTTTCCTACTATCCATACTTGGTCTAAAGCACAATGGAAAGGTTATGGCCTTTAGGAAGTCTTAATAACTAAGGAAAACATCTTTATATTTTGATTTGAGTCCCTTAACCAAGATTAAATTATATTGGAAGCAGGTCCAGACATTACTTTTCAAGACCTATTCTCCTATGAAATTAGAATAATAGGTAACAACTAGAAATGAAGAGGATAGGATTTTTGAAGATTAGGTTGAGCTCTCATACACTTAGAGACCATATGGTAGCTCCATCAAGAAATAAATTTGGAAACCTACAGGCAAGAGCTTTGAAATAAGTTCATATGAATAATTGACACTAATGAATGAGGCCAAGGAAAGAAGGGATGAGCGCAAATGGGATAATGTTAGACAATAAGAGTTGGACGCTTCTAAGGAAACAAACATTGAAGCAAAGGGGGATGATAGTAAGAATAACGTAAATGACGATAGCCCCGACATTGAAACAATACTTCTAAATGAAGTTGAAACTTATAATAACAATGTGATAGCTGAAGAAGAAACTACAAGGTTACATGAGAAAAACTTTAAGGATGAATAGGAAATCATTGATGGAGGAACAACATTTCATTAATCAAGAGCGACCAAGAGATTGAGGAAAATGTGGAATTTATGATAGTTTTTAGGAGGAATCCTGGGAGGAAGAAAAAAACTTTCCCATCCTTCGAGCAATATCTTTTCTAGTTTGGAATACCAGAGGACTTAACAATCCCACCAAATAGAATAAATGCAAAAGCCCTTATTTTTGAAGAAAGGATAGAAAATCACTACTAACCATAGGGACCACTACTATGGTAGGATAGTAGTACTATATGACCTAGAAAAAGTGAAGATTATGGATTCTAGCAGTTCAGATCAACATATACACCTAAAGATCAACCTAACTTAGGAGAGGGTAAATATGCATATCACTGTCATCTATGCTTTCAACATTACATTTAAGAGCCATATGCTTTGGAATCACATGAAAAGATTGGGAAACAATATATCTTCTCCATAGATAGCTCTAGGAGACTACAATACCACTCTTCACTTTAGGGAGGCTGAAGGAGGGATGAGATAAAGACAAAAATATGATGAATTGAGGGATTGCATAGTTAACATTAAATGATTGACCTTGAAATGAATGGCTGGTTTTATACATGGTCAAATAAGAAAGAAGGAAGTGGACTAATTCGAAAAAATTTTAATGGAGCAATTGTTAACTTCTACCATCCATCTCTCGAGATAGCTTAGCAAGTTTGTAAAATCCCAAAATTTCAATTCATTGCCTTATCTAGATCTCGCTAATGCATGCTAAAGGAAAAGAAAAAAGAAAAAACACCTCGCCTTCATATTCAACAACCATTTGTTGGATTATGAAGGATTTGAACAAATAATCAGGAAAAGTCTTGAAGAAGAATGTTGGGCCGCAAAATGTACATTCATCATAGAAGGATGCAACATATTAAGGAAATGATTTAGAAGTTGAATGTGAGGCAGATAATGGAACATAAAAACATGCCAAAGAAGCCAAGGAGAAACTTTCAAAAATACAGGATATGCTCTACTTGAATGCAGGTGATAGAGATCTCAAATCCTAAGAAACCAAAGCTATACACTCCTATACTTAAGTGGTGAAGATTAATTACTCTATAATCAAGCAAATATCAAGAATAACTTGGCTAAAGAATGGGAAAGATGCACCAATTTTTACTTCAAGGCTGTGTTAGCTAGGAGCAACATAATATACTAAATATCCATTGGAACTTATAACGCTTCCAAAGATCTTAAACCATAATTAACCAAATAGTTCTCAAAACATATCATTAATTATCAAATTCCTCATTAGTTCTAAAAGAGATGATTGTTTATCAAATACAAAAGTATTATACATAACACAACTACTAGAGTTGTCCACAATATAATTCCAAAAGCTTTACCTAAGTAATCTGTTGGCCCGACCTAAACTCCACTCAATCTGTCTTGTACTCTGGGGTTATCAGTAATCACTCGATCTCCTAAAAAAATAAAATAGCAGGGGATGAGCTACCTAGTCGGTAAGAATAACCAACCATATTCTTAAAATCAAGTAACTCCATAAATAATTATAACAATTAGTCAACCGATTAAATCATACATATAATACGTACATACACAGCATCACTCAACCTTATCCAAACAGTTAACAAACATCTCAAAAATTTTGCCAAATTATGATTAGTAAAAATAATAATTATAATTGCAATTTATGCTTTATTCCAATACTTAACTGATTTTTTTTGCCTGGGCCCAACTGAACCTTGTAGGCGTACATTCAATGGTTTGTGGGCTTATCTCATCATAATCTTTCATTAGTGGAAACATAATTAAATATATAAATATCAGCACAGGGTACCTTGTTTTCTCAATCTTCACCCCGATACTACTCCAGTACTTAGCCATTGACACAGGATATCCCTGGGACTTAGGATATTTCGGTACCGCTCTAGTACGTAGTCATTGGCACAAGACATCCCCGGCACTCAGGATGCCCCATTATTTACTCCACGGATAAATACCTAGCCACCACTCACTCATATCGACTCAATATATCCATATAAAACCATCGAATGTAGCCTATCCTAGGCAAGCATCGATTTTAAATTTTGTCTAATTATTCTCAACATATTAACAACTAGTCTTTATTTTACACATTTTCACCGAGTTAACATGCAATACACCTCATAATATGCATAACAAAATACAATCACGAAACACCTTGTACTTTGATTAATTATTAATGAAATAAAATAAACATAATTCGTGTAGGTAATTATTAATCATTAATTAAATTAATGATCAATTCAAAATATAATTTATTAATAACCAAATGGTACTTAATTTTAGTTTAAAGTTATCCTTACTTCAATTTCAGACTCAACTAATTGATAATCTCAATTTCTCCTTAATCGAACTTTCAAACCTAATTGTAAGACACTTTGGGGTTATAAAACTCCCCAACTCCCTCCAATTTGAACCTAATTGTAAGACAATTTGGGATTGTAAAACTCCATAACTCCCTTCAATTTTTTAGCTAAAAAATTTGAGAGAAAGATGAAGAAAAGATGTAATTTTCGTATGTTATCCTCTAATTTATGGTTCTTTTATATATGTTTAAAGGTTGTGGGTTAGGCATGGTAGTGGGTAAGTTATATTAATGAATAGGCTTTACAAAACTAATCCAATGATTACGATAAACATAATATATTATCTTATCCTATCTGTATATACGCTGATTAAGGTTTTGTCTCTCCAATTAAATATATCGTTTTGTACAATTTTAATGTTGTGAAAACCTTTATGTTAGCTCATTGTCATTTGAAATAGGAATTAGCTTCTTATACTGCATACATCATCATCATCATCATCACTCAGTCCGAAATCTCGTAATAAAGCGGCATCTAGAGAGGTCAAATAATATGTAGCCTCATCTTATATAGTAGAGAGATTGTTTCCAGTAGACCTAAAAATATGATGCAGATTATAAAAGTAGATATGAAAATTAATATACTAAAATAGTAGGTAAATAAAATTTAAAAAGTAAATAAATAAATAAAATAAAATAAAACGAAATCTATTGATAAGTAATGGGTAAAGGGCAAGAGGACCACCTCAAAGCACCACTCTTTATCCTTTTCTTTCACGTATTGAGTAGTTGGAAGCATTAAATATCTATCCAGAACTTGGAAGTTACAGTAATTTACCCTTTTCTCCGGCCCAAAAAATTTTACGAACCTTAACGCATACAAGCAGGAAAATATAGTAAAAAGAGACGGTCAAAGGAGGAACCGGTGCAGTGGTCCATATCATGTATATATATATATATATAGCTTCGGTGGTCCATTATGATTAAGGAAAATGGGAATGGGAGTACCTAAGAAGAATTTAATGCAGGGCTGGTAAAAGTGTTTATGATTCTGCTACTACCAACTACTTTGTCATTGTTGACTTGTTTCTGAAAAAAGAGTGATGATATATGATTAATAAGAATGGATACACCACTCTGTGACGCAGTTAAGTTTTCTTTATCATTCGCTTAGTAACAGCAAGACACTTACAGTTTCATTCTGCATAGAACTCATTTTGCTTTCGCCGTTTGTTAAGGGAAAGTACGGGAACTTTGGAACGACCTCTCAATTATTTAATTGTACTGCCTCTGCCAATTCATCGGTAAATTTCCTGACAAACTCTTGACTTCTTTATGACCAACCTTTTTCATCTTCTGCACATTTATTACATTCTACCTACTCTTTTTCTGGCGAATAAATGTTTTTAAGTCGTTTCTTTTTCCATTGTAACGTTCGTCTAGACATCTTCTGTAAGATTAGCTTATCAAAAAGAAAACATGTGGTTCTGCTGATAGCTCTAGTCTTCCCATAGCCTATAATTTAGAATAAGCAAACATTTTCTACATCATACTACTTAGGTTATAATATCCACTTGGATACCCTAGTCCGTTAATTATATTACGATGTCGAGAGGATTTTCTGATCGACATAAATAACAATAACTGTTACTAAGATGATACAATTAATGAAGTAACTCTTAAAATTTTCTTAATTCAACAAGTTATAACTTCGAGTTGTGGTAGGAAGGTGGAACTCACATAATATTTTGGAAAAAGACAACTGATCCATAGTGAAAATATAAATTAAATTGAACTAGTTATTTAATTAAAATTATTAATTTATTAATATATATAATTTATGAATTATCATATGTACGCAAAAAATTATTAAATGTACATACAAAGAATAATAACTAAGGATTTAACTGTTATAAAATAAAAAATTGAAAGACAAATTGTACTAAAAGTTTCGATGGTTGAGAGACAAATGAAACTTTCAATAGTTTTTCTTAGGAAAAAAGCCCAAATTCATCCTCCGACTTAGGTGCGGGGTGCAAAAAAGTTTAACAACTTTTGTTTTTGTCAAATTGACTTTAAAATTTCCAGAAATTTCTCGTTAACCATGACTTCACTAGGAGATTTAGTTCGTGCAACACGCTTTGCCCATGTGACAATGTTTCAAATTGTGGTGACTTGTTAATGTGTATTTACATTATTGTCCTATAATTACAACTAATATCTTCATCTTAGGGAGTGTTTAATCTCAAAGTAGCAACTGGTATCAAACACTTGCGTTTTGTAAGACTTTCTAAAGATGGAAATTGTTATCATACCCTTGAGTTTTGTAAGAAGGCCTTTTTACCCTCACGCATGAACTTATCATTTTGATAGTAACAAAAAGAAAAATAATGGTAGAGAATCGAAGAGAACATTTAAACAATGGGTGGAGGGAGAGATTCGGAAAGATATCTGTGTGATAGAGGAGTAAGGAAGAGATTGTCATTGGCATGCTATAGCTAATTGATCCACGATGAGGTAAATTTGTAATTTTCTTAATTTTAAGGATTTCGAATTCTGCTTAAATTAGGAATTTCACTATTACATTAATAATTTAATTCATTAATAAGTATTCATGAAGATGTTAGCGACTTAGGAGTGGAGCAAGATAAGATATTCGTGATAGAGGAGTAAAAGGAAGACCTTCATAACAATGGCCATAAATTGGTCCATGATGAGGTAAGTTAGCGATTTTTCCTAATTTCTAGGGTTATACTTCCTACATAAATTGCAATATTGGGCATTTTAAAAATATAATTATACCATATATTGTCATAAGAACCAGATTTATTATTGTTGCTATTTATTATTATGAAGTAGAACATGTAATTTTTCTTGAAGACAACTCATTGCCAATCGTTTGTTTACACTTGATAAATTATTTTCTAAAACTAAGAGAAAAGAAAACAAAATCTATTAGGTGATATCTTAGATCTAAAAAAATAGTAAAACATCAAGTCCTTTTTGAAAGTTATTAGGTGCTTCGAAGTAGATAACTCTATAATAAAAAAGTATCAGGAAATTTAGTCTTCTACTTAATGGAAAGATTGCAACTACAAATACCTTTCATTGACTCTTAATATGCAAATTAAGGTAAGGTTATATAATAAATAAACAGCAACTATGTCGCCAATAATTATTTCATTAGGTACTATCATTTGTATCTATTTTCTATTTAATAGGGACCACTTTGAGTCACAAGATTGACATCTTGGCATATATAATATAGAAGAAATAATTGATTCATAATCTATAGCAATTGCTTCTTTTCTATTGATAAACTTGGCATACAATAGTAAGGATTCAATATCCATAAAGTAGGACTAGTAAATTTTGTTCTTATACCTAAGAGATTCTGAAAATATATAAGTATGTTAAGTGTATATTAATAAATCATTTACAAGTTAATATAAAATTTCAATAGTGAGAATTAATTTGGTCCACAGTGAGGTAATTATATGTATATATAAAACTCTAATTTCTAGGGTTACAATACCTACATAAATTGAAAATTTCAGTTGAATGAAAGATTTTCTTATTAATTTATGGAACTGCTACATAATTGGTTTTAAATAACTTATTACTCATTTAATTATTATTTTATTTAGATGTGAAATCTTATTAGGAAAAGGAATTATGTTTCAATATGAGGAAGAAATTGATAGACGAAATTCATTTACATTGGTGGTAGTAAATTATTAGTTAAAGGTATTGACCAAGATAAGTTATGTTGGTTTAGCATTATGCGGACTGCTAAGCATAATTAGTATGATAGATTGGATAAAGTATATTATAGGCTTCCAAATAAATATAAAGAAGGTGGGTAGATTGAGATTCTAGATGATACAAAAATATGTGTTTTTATTATATTTTATTTAAAACCATGGAAGAGTGGAGGTTTATTTTAAAAATGAGTATAATGAAGAGAAATCAATAAAACATATATTATGGATGATGGTAATGGTAAGATAGATCTAAAATTGTTGAAGAAGAAGATAATCATTACATAAAGGATGAAATGCTTGTCCTAAGAGTCAAAAAAATAGATGATAAAGCAAACACTGAAGAAAAAATTGTACTATTAAATGACAATGGTGATAGTGGTGTGCCTATTGAAGATATGCATGTTGAGCATAAAATTTTGAATAATGTGTATGACAATGAGCCTGATGGTGTTAATATTGTGCTTGGTGGTGTGAATATTGAGCATGATATGCCTAATGCTTTTGCTGATAATGTGCCTAATGCTTCTACTAACGATGATGTGCCTAATGCTTTTGCTGGTGATGTGCCTAATGTTTTTGTTCATGATAATGTGCCTAATGCTTCTACTATTGGTAATGTACCTAATGCTTCTACTAAAGATAATATGCCTAGTAAGGATGTGCAAAATGCTTCTACCGAAAATGATGATAGTGATAGTGATTTTGTGACTGATTTGGAATGAGAAAGTGAGAGAGATGATGGTGAGCTCTAAGTTGTCATATCAAAAGATAAAGAGAGGAAGTCTAGGAAAAGAGTAGAGGTTGTGAATAATGATGCTGAAAATCATGAAAGTGAGAAAGGGCATGAAGATGACTAGAAGGATTCTGTTTCTAAAAATGACAACAGTCTCTTGAAAGCGATTACCCATTCAATATTATATAAGTTCAAAAGAAGATACTAGTAGTGCATGGAGAAGAGGTAAATGATAAAATCTATATTATGATCCAACATCTAATATTCCTACTTGGGATATATGTTTGAAGTTTAAAGATGTAAAGAATTTAAGAAGGTTGTGATTAAATACTCCATTGCAAACAGTTTAGATTTGAAATCCATAAAAAATGAGAAGTCTCGAGTAAGAGTTATATGTAGATCACACTATCATTCGTTACATTTTTCAAGTTTAGAGAGAAATGACAATAGTTTTATTGTGAAGAGATATGAACCTACGTATAATTAGACAATGACAAACATCAATAAGCTTATCACATCAAAATGGATCGACTTGATTAAGTGACAAACAATTATCAAGGTAGTTCAATTAAAGTCTTCATTGAGGAAGGCGCTAAAGGTGAACGTAAGATTTAAAACTTGTAAGAGAACAAAAGCAAGTGTGATAAAAATGAAGTATGGGTATCATATGGAGGAATTTGTTAAACCCCTGGGGTATAGATAAGGGATGAAGGTCAAGAACCTAGGTATGACATGAGCAATTAGAACAAGCACTAAGGATGAAGGGAAAAGAATCTTTACAAGGTGTTTTTTGTTTCAGTGTTTGTAAAAAGGGTTGGATTGAAGGTTGTAAACCAATAATAAGACTAGAGTGATATTTTTCGAAGGGAATACGTAAAGGATAGTTATTGGCTGTTGTTGGAAGGAATGGAAACAATCAAATGTTTTCTATTACGTAGGGCATGGTTAAAGTTAAGTGTACCAAAATATCTAAGTGGTTTTTAGAGCTTCTTGTTTTAGATTTACAACTTGGAGATGATAGTGACTTCACATTCATATCTGATATACAAAAGATATGTCTATACTAAATTAAATATATATGGTTATATATATGTACTAAATAAATATTTTATTTTTATTTGTTTATATTATTTTTTAGGGTCTTCCATATGTAATAAAAAGACTTTTGCCAAATGATGAGCATAAAATGTGTGTAAGACACATTTATGTTAATTGGAAATAGAGATTTAATAGAGATGACCTAAAGTTTCAGTTTTGGAGGAAAACTAAGGCAACATTTGTTCTTGATTTTAATGATCAGTTGCATATGTTAAATGATTTAAGACCAAGTTATATTGAAGCTCTATTAGACTATCCCAAGGAGATATATAGTAGCTCATATTTCAGTGTTAACTGCATATATGATTGTATGGATAATAACATGAGTGAGACCTTCAATGGTTTGATCTTGGAGGCTAGGTTGAAGCCTATAGTTAGCATATTGGAGCATATCAGGAAGATGGTGATGAAGAGGATGCATACAAAAAGGAGTTTTAGGGAGAAATGGGATAGAAACATATCACTAAGAGTTCAAACCATGCTAGAGGAGAATAAGAAAGAGATATTTAGTTGCTTTGTTAATTGTAATAGAGTTGATGGATATGAAGTTGAGCATGGATTAAACAAGTTATGTGTGAAAATTAGTAGTCACGCTTATATTTGTAGATATTGGGATTAGACAGGGGTTCCATGCTCTCATATTGTGGCTTCCATTTTCTATAACCACTAAAATCCTAATGACTATATTGATAAATGGTACATTAAAAAGATGTAAATGCAAACATACAATTACTCCCTCGAGCCACTTGATAGACAAATATTTTACACCCCCCCTTACCATGTGAAGTTATTGAGCCACCTGTAATAAGGAGAATGCCTGGACAATCTAAAAAAGAAAAGGAAGAAAGATAAATTTGAGCAACCTAAAATAGGAAAAGTGACTAGATATGGAAGAAAATTGACTTGTAACAAATATGGACAACAAGGCAATAACCAAATATCATGCAAATTTCCAATAAATGTAAGAAATTTCTAATTTAGTATGGAACTTATTATGTGAAACCCCATTTTCGGATTCTAACTCCTGCTTGCTCTGATATCACAACTGTTAGACCCCGTTTTCGGAGTCTAACTCCTGCTTGCTCTGATACTAACACTGTCGGGCCCCGTTTTCGGAGTCTAGCCTTCAGAAAATCATGAGACTTATCATTATCGGGTTGTCTTCTCAAAACTCCCCTTTTTTTAGGCTTAGCTCAGCTCTTAGAACAGTCGACTACTACTATGGTAGTCGACTAGTCCATTTATCCCTTTCAACCTAAATACCTCGAGGATTAGCGTCGGTGAGTCCACACTTTACACATATACCTACTTCGGGGCTATTGGTATAACTTTTCCTATAGGCATCCAAACTAGGGTTTCTTTGGATAGATTGAAAGAGGACTTCAAGAGCTTCAACTTTTATGCAGACCTCGAAGGCCAATTTTATCTTCTGGAGGGTCAAAAATAGGGCAGAAGATAACCATGAACAGTAACCCAGACAATTCTGTGAACAGTAACACAGATGATACTCTGTGAACAGTAACACAGACGAAGTCTGTGAACAGTAACATAGACGAAGTCTGTGAATAGTAACACAGATGATACTCCATGAATAGTAACACAGACGGAGTCTGTAAACAGAAACACAGACGATACTCTGTGAACAGTAACACAGACGAAGTCTGTAAACAGTAACACAGACGATTCTCTGTGAACAGTAACACAGACGAAGTCTGTGAACAGTAACACAGACGATAGCGTGAACAGTAACACAGAGGATACACTTTAACTCAAATAACTTCTTAACTCCTTCTTATAATCCTTGGCCCATAATCTATCCTCTGTGAACTATCCTCTGTGGTTGACTTTTATCTTCTGGGTTGACCACCTATCGTCCGTGGTCTATCCTCTATGTGATGACATGTCCTCTGTGTTCTGATGTCATCATAGACGATACTTCTATACTCTACCCATCCTTTCCTCTGTGTTCTGATGTCAACATAGAGGATACTTCTACTCTTCGCTCCTCCTTACCTCTGTGTTCTGACATCATCACAGAGGATACTTCTACTCTTTAATCCTCCTTGCCTCTGTGTTCTGA
>JAOQMS010000005.1:18605976-18626584 GCA_027563885.1 Erythroxylum longipes
GTAATTTGCTATACTGACGGAATATTTGTCAATTCCGTCGGTAATTTCCGTCTGTAATTCACTATTTTCTTGTAGTGCTCCAAATTGAAAGATCCAGGATGTTTTTTTGTGTAAGTATCAATGGGTAATGGTGATGAGAATAAAGGTATGCTTGACCTTGGAGAAAGTATAAACCTTATACTTTACTCTACTTATGTGAAATTGGACCTAGGACAGTTGAGACCCACAAACATATGTTTACAATTAGCTAATATGTTAATTCGTTATCTGAAAGGAATAATGGAAGATGTGTTAGTGAAGGTTAGAGAATTGATTATCCCTATAGACTTTGTTATTTTAGACATATGGGGAGTATAAGAGCAAGAAAAGAAGCACATTATACTCCTGGTGAGGCCTTTTATAGTCACCACTAATACCTTGATTGATATAGAGAATGAAAAACTGACCATGACTGCTTTGGGAGAAATAGTATTATTTTCAATCTTTAATGTTAAACTTACTCCCTCTTTCAATCTTTAATGTTAAACTTACTCCCTCTACTGCTGTTTATGAAGAATGTTCTCTTGTTGATCAAATTAATGTTGTAGATCTTGATTTGCTTTGCAGGAAGAAGACGAAAACGAGCTGGACTTGGTGAAAGAAATTGATGAGTATTGCCAATTGTTAGACGATCCAACTGAGGGAGAGTTTGGCAAATTTTTAGAGATAGCTCCCAATTAAGAGAAGAATGCAGCCCCACCAAAAGTAGAGCATGACTATTGAGGCGTCTAGTTATAAGACATTAAAGAAAAGTTGAATGGGAGGCAACCTATATAATTTCTGTTTTGTTTTTCAATTATTAATTATTCCTTTTATCTCTACCTAGTTTGCTTTTAATTAAAAAAATTAGTCAATCTTTACCTAGCCCTAATTTTCAGTCTCTTTTATTTGTCTTCCTCGCAGACATTCTCCACTCCTCAACACAGTTTGTCGCGCTCTACACCATACCAAGGCTCAACATGACATACCAACCCACACCTTATGATTGTATTTCTATCCTTTTTCTTTTTATTGCTTATTGATTTTAATTTCTCTTAGTTTTAATCTTTGTCCTTGTTTGAGTTGTTTGCGTCTTAGATTCGTCTTCCATTTCCTTATCACATTAGGAACAATTTGATATTTAAGTGTGATGGGGGAGTAGTAGCTAGCCAATTTATTAAAAAAAAAGTGTGTGTTGTGTTGTGTGTTTTTTCCATTTAATAGTTAGAGATGCATAGTCATGAAGTAAACTTGAAGGGGATTAGAAATTTATCTTATGAGTGAATAAGTATACTTGTATGTTTAGGCTGATTGACTTGAATTTTGATTTAAAAAACATTAACTTGTCGTGACGGGTGAATGACACTTTGCTTGGTAAGATATAGAGCTTCTTCAAAATATTAAACATCAAATTCAATTATTCTTTGTTGACAGTGTGAGCGTCCATTCTTTTGGGTAAGAGTAGAGTAAAACCAGAAGGCGAGAGCTGATGCCAAAGATCTTGAGATTGGCAGGAGATTCACCACTAACTTCCTCATCCAAGAGTTCATTTGTTTGCTCATTCTTACTTCATCTTTTGATGTTGTTGTTGAACTCATTTATCTTCTGTTTGTTGAACTTATTTCCTCTGTTAGTGCTTTGAAAGTCCATTTCTATTTATTTACTCTATTTATCGCTTGATACTTTTCCATTATTATTAACTATAGGATTGAAGAATATGAAGATGATGAACTGTATTTATTCCATGATGGGCTTATTACTTATACTTAAGAATTAATGTAACTAATTTAGTTAATTATGCATTATGAAGGGACTGTTTTATTGTTTTATCACTTGCTATAGTTTTTGAGGTTATTGTATGTAATAGTTTGGCCAACCTTTGCATCATTTTTGTATTAATTGAAGAATCCAGAGAAGAAGTTTAATATTAGAACAAGAAATGATAAATGCTTAAGTTATTAATTAGAAATATATTAACTTAAATGGGTAATTATTAGTTGGGTGTTCATAATTAATTCAGATAATAGATTTGTCAAATACAAAAGTTAGATTTAGTTTATTATTTGAATTGATTTTAAACCCAATTGGTAATTTTAGCAAGACAATTATCTAATTAATTTGCCTTAGTCATGCATAGGAGATTAAATTAGTGAAGTTAATTTCTCAAGAGTTGCACACACCGATCGATCAAATTGTTCTTTCTTCCAATTAAATCAGTTTACTTTTTAGTCTAATTGCTTAATTTTCTTTAGGACCTTTTACTCAACAAATCGCAATAGAGTGTTTAGGATTGCATTTGCTTTTATGTTTATTCAAAGTTAATTTTAGTAAACCAATTTCACCTTCTTGAGAAGACGACCTTGGGTATTTGACTACAATTACCTCATATACTTGCGAGTAGGATGGCCTATGTTTTGAACTTATTGTGGCACAACAGTGATATCTGTAGAGAGCTTCCTCCTCTTACTCCTTGTAGGCTTCCTACTCATTGTTATTAAGAGTAAAGCTTATAACGATTCTCTAAACATGGTTAGAAGGGCTAGGACTGCTAGGGGTAGAGGAGTGGGAGTTTCTAGAGAGAGAGCTATAAAGTTAGTTTTTAAGCAAGAGAGCAAATTAGGGGAAAGATTCTGGAGCTAGGTTTAGAAAGGTTAGACTTTCCATAACTAGAAATAAGATAGTTTTGTATTAAAAATGGTGTACTTAGTGAGTAGAGTGACTTCAGTTTAGGAAAAGCCTTGTGGAAGGAGTGTTTACATCTAGTTAGAGTAAGTTGTTCAAATGTAAGTAAATTGTTTGTTAATGGGGGTAATAGTAAGCTAATTAAAGAGTTTAAGGAAAGATTGAGGACAAACTATAAAGGGAAATCTAAAAGTTAGAAGGCAGGAGGGAAATCGGAAGTTGGAGAGAGGTAAACAAGAGTAGAGCTCTATTAAATACAAAGATAAGAGGGCTTTTGAACATCGTATTCTCCATTAATAGCATGTGAAGTTCTAATGGAATAAGATTCTCTTTTGCCTTCTAGGAGAGTTCATTTGGAATACCAATGTGATACATCAAGCCCTCCTTACACATTGAGCTTAGATGGTTTGACCCCAATAGATCACTGTAATAATTAACCACCATCTCCTCTATTTTACTTTTATTTGTATACACTTTACCTTCATCATCCAAAATAAATTTTATTTTATTGATGTTCTCCTAACAAGAATAGATTTATGAAAGAACCTACTAATCCACTTGATTCTTACCTTCTATATTAATGGAGCATTATGTTCTTGCAAAGTTTGATTGTACTCCTCTAGTTTCTACTTTTCTTCCATTTTAAGCTTCGATTTGTTAGGTTCTTGATAACAGTCTTCTTAGGCTTTGCTCAAAACGTTCTTTTGTTTTTTGTAATCTAGAAGTAGTTGGGAGGCCTCCTTCTTTGAGGAATGTTTTCAATTTTAATTTAACCAGCTTAAGCTTCCTCATTAGTTGGAAAGCTTTACAAGCTGGAATATTTACATTATAAAGCTCTCTTACCTATTCCATAAAGCCATCTTTCTTGGCAGGCAATTTGAAGAATTTGAAAAGGGAGTTTGAAGGACCTGAAGTACTAAAATTCTACAACTATATTAAGAAATGATCAGAGCATAAAGGGTTCCTAAAATAGGCAAATGAGTTGGGAAACATCTTTATACATATCTGATTTATCATATTCCTGTCTAATATTTTCTAGATTAAGCATCTTCCATACTGTTTATTGCTCCAAGTGAAGAGACTACCAATATATGTTTTCTTTATAATTAGGTTGTTCATTTTTTTCCATTTCCATAACACCTTACACTTTATGGTCATCTTGAGCCAACATTAAGAGAGTCTAAGAAGTGCCTCCAGAGGATGCTACCATAGTCACCTTTCCTAAAATTAGAAGGAATCAGTTAGACCAAGTGGGAATCACCACCTTAAGATAAAAAGAAAATTGCAAAAATAAAATCATTTCTTTAGATTCTAACTAGGATAATATTAACAATCCTGGACCTATCGTTATTATAGCATCTTATGGAATTTTCTGATGTTCATTAATAGATTATTAAGTTTCAATAATTGGCTACAAAATACTAGGTTGAACTTGAGGGATGTTATGAACAATAATCATCATAGTACTTGAAGTAGAAGGTTTAGTACTAGAATGTTCCTTGTTAGGAAATGAAAATAAAATCGATATCGTTTGCACCTTTTAATATATCCAATAAAATACTCACTAAAGGTCCTTGGATCCAATTCTTCTTTTATGGATTGTAAACCATTATTTTAGATGAGCATCCTCAAATGTGTACATTTCACAAACTTAGTTTCCAATCTTTAAATAATTCAAAGGGTGTTTTTGATATTGCCTTTGTTGGAACCTAGTTTAACATATACATTTTCATCTTAAGAGTTTCAATTCACAAGGACTTAGGAAGCTTGGAGCTACTTAGCATGATCCTCTATGTCTAGTAAAGTTTTATTTTTTCTTTCACCCACACCATTTTATTTTAAATAACTGGGCATGGTACATTAGGTAACAATCTCATTTTCTTGAAGAAACTTCATAAATGGACCAGTTGCTTGTCTCTATTCAGTGTATCTACCATAATATTCTCCATTTTTCTAAGCTTATGATTTTAATTTGCTTACCATATTGTTTTTTTACTTCAGCCTTGAAAGCTTTAAATGTGTCTAATGCTTCATTCTTATTATAAAGCAATTAGATATACATATATCATGAGTAATCATCTATACATAAGATTAAGCATTTGTAATCAAAAGAGTCAATATCTGGACGATAAATATCTGTATATATGATCTTCAATATGGTTAAACTTCTATGGGTACTTTTCTGTGTCTTATTGGTCTACTTTTCCTCTATGCAATCCACACAAGTGTCAAAATCAATAAAATCTAGAGTAATTTATATTCCATCCTTTACTAGTCTTTTAATTCTCTCTATATAGATATATCTTAATCTCCATTGCCATAACATAGAATAAGCTTTATTTATAACACATCTTTTAATATCAGCATGTATATGTATCACATTATAGCAACAGGCATTATTTTGCTCATCTAATCTAAAAAGACCATTCAAGATGTATCATTTCCAATAAGCTTTGATTTGAAAAATAACTTTGTAGATACATCATCAAAAAGGAAAGAATATCCAAATGGTACAAGCCTTGAAACAAAAACTAGATTTATAGAAAAGTTCAAACTATTAAAAAAAACTCTTTCTAACTTTAAAACATGCCCACTGTTTAACATAAGATTGTAATCCCCAATGGCCTCTATATGTGAGCAAGTCTTATTTCTGAAAAAGATGTACTACTCATTTCCTTCTACTTTCCTTAGGATTTGTAAACCTTACAATATATTTGTAATGTAAATTGTACAACCAGAATCAATCCACCATACGTCATAACAAATTTCAACCATATTAGATTCCTAATAGGTGAATGAGATTTTGGTACCTTTAGACTCAAGTCATTTCTTGTACTTTTCATGATCCTAGGTGGTTCCTCTTTTTTTATATCATAATCAATATCCAACCACCCTAAATGATGGAGATTCCTCTGCTTCTAGAACTTATAGTTCTTCCCATTCAACTTGAGAATGTCAAAATTCATATCAATTGTTTGAATTACTACATTTATAAACATAAATGTTTAACAAACAAAATTTAAGGCTAATTATTTCAAATATAATGTGAAACATATCTCATAACAAATTTTCAAAAAAAAAATATTATAACAAAAATTTAATGACACAAAAAAAATTTTTGTGGGTTAGATTTTTAATCCAACAAGATTTATGGAAACTTTATGATAAAGCTATTTAAATAATTCTTAATTCTTAATTCCTGTGTGTAAATTAGGAGAGCTTTTATATTTTATCTTTTATATAACAAAAATTCCTACAGAATAAAATTTATTTTACTAAAACAATTAGCTATAATTAAATGTCTCAACGCCTTATATGATTAAATACATAACATATAATTTTATATAATTAGGTTTGCTGTGGCTAAGCCTTAATAATAATAACATTAATCACTAAAATATTTTATCTAAATTTTATTTACAAACATGTATAAAAATAAAATACAGACATAATAATTGTATGAATAGAAAAACAAATAACAAGGTTCATGTAAATTATGAATGTATCATATAAATTCATAAAGCATTTTAATTATGAATTTATACTTCAAATGTTTTTCTAGGCATAATATATAAAGTTCTTTAATTAAAAAAAATGTTTTTTAGTTCAGCTAGCAATAAAAGCTCGCCATACGTCCTTGGTTGGAAAAGAGTCGGTCTTCTTTAAGAGTCCAGATCCTCTGTTTAAGATTACTCTGTCTTAGTCTGTCTAATTAAAATACGTCATTGTTTTTGATTAAACATTTTAAGCTACTCATTCATGAAGCCACTGTCCGTGCATAAATGTAGGCTTTTTTATTTTTTAATTTTAATTATACTACTATTACTTTAATAAAAAATTAAATTATAATTATAATTATAATTATGTTATTATTAATTTTATAAAAAAAATTAAAATTAAAAAGAAAAAACTTGTGCACACGCATGAATAACAAAATTTTGTTTATTTATTTTTATTTTTATTTTTTAAATAAAATTAAAATTAACATGATAAGAAAACAAAATTTGTGTCAATTTGTGTTTTTTATTATTTTTATTATAATTTTTTAAATAAAATTTTAAGATAAAAAATTTAAATTTTAAAAATTAATTAATTTATTAAATTTTTTAATTAATATAAGTTATAAAAATATTAAATTAAATTAAAAAATCCATTAATGTTATTATTATTATTATTATATTAGTGCTTATGCATATTAATGCAATATTAAACATCTTGTATATTTATGATTTTTTTTTTTTACATAGATTGCTTATGAAACGCAAATAAATTATACAATATATTATATATGTAGAATAATTTGTTTTGATTTCAACAACTTATTTTAATTGATTAATTTACTTAAATTGTTTAATTGATTTATAAATTATATATTTTTATGCATAAACAGCTAATACTAATGTTTGTTAAAATTAACTGTTTAGTCCAGATCCTCTGTCCAAGACTAATTCCTTCTTTAAGCTTTATTCAGGTCGTACATCTTGGACAGATGATCTAGACTCCTTCTTTAATCTTTAGTTAGATCGTACAACTCGATCTTTGAACCTCCAAATGCTAAAAAAAAATTGAATTAAAAACACCTCAAAAGTTGATTTTGTAAACGTGGGAATGCTCCAAAACACTTAATTAAAGATTTATTGCTTTAATTGAACAAAAAAACTTCAAAAACTTGACTATCAAATGTAAAAATTTAAGTTGGGTTTTTTTAGTTGAAAATTTTCCGAGTTTAAAAATCATCAAAACTAAAGCAAGGTAGAGGTTTTGATAGCTTGGATACCACATGATAGATGCCAAATAACTTGTAAAACATATCCATAAACATCTATTGAACTTTATGGGGAAAATCACATAATTGAGGAACTTTACCTCGTATCATTACTAATGCTATGAAGTTGTTTTTTGGCTTTTTCCTACACACTAAGCTCTTCCAAACTCTGTTAAACTCACCTTAAATGGTATATGTATATAAGCAGATGAGGATGGGGACCTTAGTGTCCCAAGCTGACCTTATATAGGCAAGCCTCCAACAAGCTCGCCCATATAGCTCGGGAAATACTTACTTAAAATTCGCAAGGCATAGTGAACATTGCCAATGCTCTGTTAACAATTTTTTAGTGAAGTCGTTGGACCACTCGATCAATCTTACACAATTTCCCTAATGCATATGAAAAACACTAATATTCATATTAAGTTTATATTCTCTCTTATGACCTTGATTTGGATTTTAGTTGTAAAGGTTAGTCGGACTACCTTTACCTGTCAGTCCTTTTTTTTCCTTTCTTTTTCTCTGTGGCTTTTACAGAATGTTATTAAAATCAAACCGAACATCAAACCTAATGATTATGTGTAATGTTAATCGGTATTTATTGTAATTAAATTAGATTAATACATTTTATTAAATATATAATAAAATTAAATTATTGAAATTTAAATAAAGCATATAGGCTTCATCCTATCACATGGTATTCATGTCATTGTCACGTGTGTTCAACTTTTTTATTTTTTTTATTGTTTACATGGATTCCCATTGTCACATGTGTTATAGTTCATATTGTAGATGTAATCTAATTAAATTAAACTTAATTTATAATTAATTTTAATTTAATATTAACTATAATAGACCTTAATTAATTCTAATAAACTTTAATTAACCCTAATTAATCCAAATAAAATCTAATTGGATTATCATTTCATTGTTATCTCTCTTTACAGCTATCACTAACAATTTACGTTGTCTTCATTATCATTAATAGAAATTAGCTAATGTCAACGGATATCATTAGGAATTAGGGATGCCAACGAGTCGGGCTAGAGTCGGGCCTTGATTATGGCAGGCTATGGGTCGTGGTCAGCCCGTGGCCTGCCGGCCCACGAGTGGGTTGGCCTGGACCAGCCTGTTTATATTTTTAATTAAAAAAATTACAAAACGACATCGTTTTGTCCAAAATAGGCGGCCCGTGGCCCGGATCGGGAGGACCATTGTTGGCCCTTAACCTACCCATAGCCCGTCCAACTTGGGCCAAAAACAGGCTAGGTCAGGCCAAAATTGTCGTCCCTATTAAAAATAACTCGAATAAAAGGAGGGCAAAGAACAAAAATGTTCCATAAGAAATAAAAAGCTAGATAAAATCCAACAAAGAGAATAAAAAAAACAGAGCAAAGAGACAACGATGAAAAGAAGGGGATCAATAAGAAACCATGGAAAAAGACAATTAATAAAGGGAGTATTTGGACAAGAAAAATATAGAAAAACCACTATAAAAAAAGGAACTTATAAAAACCATAAAAGAGGTAACATCGATAAGCAAGAAGACAAAAGGAGCAGCTTGAATAAGGATATTCTAGTAAAGGATACAGTGAAAAAAAAAGAAGAAAACATAAGGGAGAGAGAGAGAAGGTGAGCCTCAGGAAAGAACAAAGAGAGATAGTCGAAAAATGAAAAATAAGAATAAATAGGATGAAGCAATCTAAAAACTCAACATAATAAATAAAGGAGAGGAATAATGGCAAATTTTCCATTAAACTTGATCAGGTCATGTTGAGCAATTTTTATATATAATAGAACTCATAATATCAGTAAGTATACAGATCGTATATTGTATTATTAATGTTATCGTTCCCCCGAAGATTTATAAACATCTAAACAATTTGAATCTAACTTTATCTAAGACATTCAAACATTGATTTAAATTAAATTTAAATAACAAAAATTGAAATAAATAATTAACAAAACAAATAATCAAATAACAAGTGAGCTGCCAATAAAATTAAGGTTTGATCAAAGTTTAATACTTAAGAACTATTCTTTCCTTATTTTGCTTCCTTTAATCTTCTTGATTCAATTATGTTTGATCCTAGATTTCTTAATGTTTTGATTATTCTCTTTTAACATCTAATCAATTAACCTTAATTGAATTTGATATTTATAGATTTGTAATATCTCGATTCACAAAACTATTATTAACTTATTCAATTTGATATGAAACTATCTATTAGATAATTAATTTCACAACTAAGATCTCTTTTCGATTGATCATTAATTTGATAATTATGGGTCTATTAAATTGCCAACTCCCATTGTACAACCTAAAACTAGTTACTTTGACTTACTCTCTCGATTTGTTGTTAAGTTTATGCATGACAATTATCACAAACATCGATAAATGTATTGAAATAAAAAATAATTAAAGTTTACAAAATAATTTCAGAATAATTCTTAATATGGATTTAGAAATCCATAAACATGATAAACATCATTGAAATCCAATTACACATCTAGGATAATGAAGAAAGTAAAAGGAAAAGAATAAAAAAAATTTGACTCTTTGATATGAAATGATGAAATTTCCTAAAGCTCTTCTTTGGTCGCTTTACTTTTGACCTACTTTGATTTGTGGCTACTATCCCTTTTGTGTTTTTCATGCTCTTATATAGTGCATTAAGGTTTGAGTATTATGTTTAAGGTTTTCTCACTTTGTTTGGTTCCAAAAATAGTCCTGAACCCTAAAAATATTAAAAATCATGTGCTTGGAAAAACCCCTATCACGATCACACTCCATTGTCACAATTGTGGCAGAGAGCCATGTAGCTCCATGCACGTCTATCACGATTGTGCTTCTTGTGCACAATCGTGACACCTTCAAGCTTCATCCATCTTCTTTATTCTTCAATTGTTTGATTTCTAACACTCACAAACATGTTAAACACTTTATGAAACGTAAAATTAAGATCGAATTCATTTTCTAAACCACTTAAACACTTCAAATATAAATTAATACTAACAATAACACAATTCTAAGCCTATGCACATAATAATTATCTAAGAAAGATTTGAAAACATACTAAAACAACTAGAAAAACATAGTATAATCTATAACTATCAATATCCCTACACTTAAACTTTTACTTGTCCTCAAGAAAAAACAAAACACACAAACACAAATAAACACAAAAACGAATAATCACACATTCATACAACATGCAATAATGATACAATAGCATCGAATCTTATGGAATCAATTTAATCGCAAACATCAATCATTCAATTTGTAACATATTCCCTTCATGTTTAAGTACATTGAATTTAATATATATATATATATATCAATCAAACTATTAACACCTTATTTATACACCTATGGTACTTGTAAACATGCATTTATAATTAGTGATCAATCAAAAGGCAACTATGATTAAGTATCCTTTCATGAGAATTTTTTCTATTTTCAAATATTAGTAGATTTTATTTATTGTAACATTATTTTTTTATAGATTTTCTTGAATGATAACCTAGTCTTTTGATATGAAGGCTAACGCCTTGTCATGAATGTCCCCTAGTTATTCAACTAAGTCATGTTTTTTATTTTTCTTGGTTAGAGCATCATTTTAACCTTTTAACGCGAAGACAAACTTTTTATTGTGAATGCCCCCAGTTACTCAGTTATATCATATCTCTCAACTAGTTGTTAGCTCTATTTTTAACCTAATTTCTTAAAAAACGCCAGCGGAATAGGAATTTTATTTATTTTTTCATTTAATTTCATAGACTACTTCATTTCTTCTTAATCAACCACTCTCATGAGATGTACTAATAATAATAACAAATTAAATTGACTATAATTATTAGTGTATATGAACAAAAGTTATAAAGTAAGAAAATAGGTCATACCTTAATTAACAGACATATTCATTCGAAAGAAACTTTAAATACTCAAGTATGTGTAGAGCAGTAAAAAGGAGATTAAGAAAAGAGATGGCAATTGATTTTGTGAATGAATATGCCAAGCTATAAGGATATGTATATGAGTTGAGGATTAGTAATCCAAGTTCAACTTTACAGTTACAATTGGCAAGGAATAAAGATACTTCTTTGTTATAAGTATACAAATTATATTTATACGTATCATCTTGCATCTATATTAAGTTTATACTTTTTCTCATACTTCTTTATCTCTTTTATGTATTTCAAAACATCTTTTATGTATTTCAAAACATTATACATTTGCTTTGACGCCATGAAAAGATGATGGAGGCATTTGAGGCCAATTTTTGGTATTGACAGTTTCCTTCTCAAGATAGAATTTCAAGGTTAGTTATTAAGTGCAGTTGGGAGGGATAGTGATGGAAGGATGTTTCTATTATCTTGGGCTATTATAGAGGTAGAGAGTACTGATTTATGGACACGGTTTATAAATCTGTTGGCTTTTAACTTATAATTAGATAATGTTAAAGGGGTTAAAATTATAACAAATTTGCAAAAGGTATCTTATTCTTCGTATATTTATAGTTAATTGTTATGCAAATTTTCTATATTGACTTAATTAATATTGAGCTATTGAAGAAGCATTACCATATACCACTCATCGGATGTGTGCTAGACATATATACCATAATTAATGTGTGAATTATAAAGGAAAGGATTTGTAGAAGCAATTTTCCAATTGTTTATGGTCAATGTACATAGAAGATTTCAACGAGTAGCTGGAAAGACTAGATAAAATAAAACTCAGATGTGCATCAACCTTGCTTGAATATGCTAAAGAGAGGTGGAAAGATGCTACCAATTTTTAAATAAAAATGCCGAATTATCAACAACAATATGAGTGAAACTTCAATTGGTGGATCTTATCAATAAGAGATAGGCCAGTTGTCAACATGCTTGAAACCATTAGAAGCATGATGATGAAGAGGCATATAGATAAGATATAATTTATGCATGGTTTGAAGTTAGATGTTGCACCAACAATTATGAAGAAATTAGGGAAGAACAAGAAAGATGCAATGCAATGAAGAATGATTTGGGATGGAGATGGGGCATATGAAGTGTCTAATGGTGATGAAAAGTATATTGTAAGGATTGGTAGACACCTATCATGTAGATGTTAAGAATGGGAGCTTTATAGATATCCTTACAAGCATGTTATAAGTGTTATTCACCATTCGAAGCAAAGGGTGGAGGCATTAGTAGATAATTGCTATAAGAAGGCCAAATTCCTGGGATTATATAACCATATGTCACAACTTATTAGGGGTGCAATTTTCTAGCAAACTATTGATACAAAAGTGATAAACCCACCACCAAAAAGAGTCATGCTAAGAAGGCCTACAATAACTAGAAGTAAAGTAGTGCATAAGCTTAAGAAGTTGAAAATTTCAAAATAAAAACCGACTCTAAAAGGACAAGTACAAAAATGTAGGAAATGGCCACAATGCTAGAAAATGTAAGAATAAAGTCTCAACTCAACTTGCTCAGTAATCTACACATGTGCAAAAGATTCTTTAAATATTAAACCTTATATTGATGAATGCTTCATATATCAAACTCGCAATGATATTTATGTCATATTTATTAGGTCATCATCGAGGTCTTTTCACAGGTTGTTGATGCTAACACAATTGAACATATTATCGTGTTAAGTCAACAAAGCAATACTGTAAGTTCCATATATGAGCATTCATTTTAGTGTTAATAACTAATTCAAATGAATATTATTAATGACATGTGTGTGTAGGTTGGTAGCTCTTTGCATATTAATAAAAGGAAGTTATAGAGAAGTTGATTCGCATTCATTCAAACTGTCATTTGAACCTAGGGGTCTAAGGTTCAAAGGACAATCCATCATCACTTCCCGATAGTTACAAGCTGAAACAATGAGGAGGAGAGGATCATTGACTCAACTAGTACATGAACAACCTTCCTAGTCAAGTGCAAATAAGAGAAGCAATGTGGTTGAGTCATAGAATTAACTACATTAACGTTGTCCATGTGTTGTTTTAACTTTAGTTGTTGGTACATTTGATGTTGGTACTTTCATAAATGGATGGATAACTGGGTGTTGATGCATTTTTCGTTTTGATGCTTTTGTATATAGATCTAATAACATTTATATATGGATTGATAGTGTGGTGTAATTATTTACTATTATGGTGCTTTGATTATTTATTGTGATATAAAACCATGAATTATACTTCTTGGTGATTATTACAAGTATTAGTTAAGCTTTATGCTCTTTTGCAAGTGGTTGTAATTCTTACATGGAAATTGTTGAAACATAGCTAACTCACCATTGTTAAAACTTACTACATTTAAGGTCAGCTTTGGATTAAAATTATGCCCTATCTCTCATACACACATTTTAAGTCTGAATGTCTATTAAGGCATCTTGAAGAATAACAAAACAATAAAGATATTGGACAAATTACCAAAGTCTTTTTTCATTCATTAAAATTCAAGTTTGAAACAAAAATATTATAATTTAGTGCCATTTGTCCATAAAAAACCCTATTATAACACTCACCATAAGCACAACAAAGCCTATTACGACAATCACTAAAATAAATTTCAAATCATTTTCTTTTTTATTAACAAAATATATCTTCTTTCATCAGTTTTATTTGCTCCTCAATTTCCAACGTTGTACTTGATCCAACTACAGTTGTTTGGGCCTCCTTCTTTAACATACATACTTATTTCTTTAATTTATGAATTACTTCCATAACTCTCACTAAATTTCTCATCATACTATTTGAAAAAAAAACACATCTTCCAAACTAAAAATAATAATAATTAATAAGATAAGCATTAAACATATATACCAACATTTTACCTTATTGGAAAAAAAAACTTACGGGATATTTGGAGTATCCATTTTATATAATATTATCATTCCATGAAGTTCTTAATGGGGCTTTAAAACCGTAATAATAAACACATAACCGTCATTTGAATTTAATGTAGTATTAGTTGAAGACATTGTGTCCATATATTTAGATGGTTGTTGTATCACAATGTAATTAGCATGCACCAATTCATATATAAACTAACAAACATCATTAGGAAACTCGTGCTAGAATTAAATTAAGCAATACCATAGGAAGCAATAGTTTAACATTCTCCTAGTAGGAAAACGATAACAAAAGTACTAAGCTCTTAGAGCAAACAATTAAAACAAAGCTATACAAGATTTACATAGAGAAATGGAATGAAACAAATAAAAAAAAAACTAGTGAGTTATAATATGCACTATTAAAGTCATGGTAGGTCTCATAGTCTTGATAAGTTGTTGGCAATTATAACTACCCGAATCTTGTGTATTAAGTTAAGTGCAAAACAATCCATATGATTTTCAACCCATCTATAGTATGCAAGCTATACAAATAATAACTTAATTTCATAAACCCTTTAGATGTATGCAAACTATGCAAATAGCATCCAAAAAACTTAACACATTTATTTTTTTTAGTGTAGGTTTTCATAGGATATTTGACAAAGTGTCAAGGATCTCTTGCCCTTATTAATAGGAAGAACCCTCTCAACCTCCTTTCCTTCGTGGGTAGGCACTTCACTTGAACCAACCATCTTGATGATACTCAAAGGATCTTAAACAATGCTCTGATATGACTTATAACTGGCTTGGACTTTTACCAACGCTCATTTGACATTTAAGCCATAACATCCCTTGTACTAGACTTGTCCTTCTTACCCTTGTTAGTAGGAGGAACTCTCTCGACCTCCCTTCCTTCGTGGGTAGTCACTTCACTTAAACCAGTCATCTTGACGATACCTAAAGGATCTTTATAGACCACATTAATTGGTAATAGGAGATAGTGACGTGGATAAAGGAAATCAACCTTGAATCATGCATGTATACAATATGGAATGAAAGATGTTAAAGAAGCTTCAAAAAAATAAAGACCCCCTATCCTAAGCCCGACAGTAGTGCATCAAATGGATAAGACAACTTCTATAAAGTGATATGATGAAGACATGCCAACCTAGAATTGTAACTTTATGGAAGCTCTAACTAAATAGAATATACTACAAAGGGAAGAGACCAAACTGAAATAGGCCCTATTCCTTAATTCATATACCAAACAATAATAGGTTGGCGAGATAACTATCTAATACAAGAAACTAAGGGGGAGTCCTATATAAAGATGAGCAAATACAAGCCACTCATTAATAAGGTAGCAATTGATTAGGGTGAGAGATACGTGCTCACTCAATTGGATGTGCATACATAGGTGAACCAAAAGTTAAGCTGAGTGTAGGAGGAGACACAGCACGCAACTTGCAGAAGAGCAAGTTGTTGCTGACACAAATGTGCATGTTAGGGTTTAACGCTGCCATTATTACTGCGAGGAAGTTGGTCGATGCTACTATTGTTGCGATTGAATGAAATGAGAGAGAGTAATTAAGAGAACTAGGGATTTCAAAGAATTAGGGATTTGAGAGAAACTTAAGGGAATCAAGGATTTCATATAATTAAAGATTAAAAAAGTCACATCAGCTAGTATGTGAGACCTATTGTTGTGTAAGAAATTAAAAAAATATCACCTCAGCTATGACGTGACATTTAACTAATAAAAAGTAATTTCCATTAGATTTTTCGTCCCCGTAGAGCTTATTTGGAATATTTTGTAAACGTTGAGGTTCAAATTAAACGCTTCAAAATGTCAAGTTCAACTTATATTATACTATAATCATTATGACTCAAATTGCTCTTTTAGCCATTGAAATATTTCAAAACATTAAAATTTGACCTATATTTTGACGCAAATGTTAAAATTTTAAAAATACTTTTTACTAAAAGATTAATGATGTTGAAATTTATCTTTCTTAATTTGTTATTAAGTATGCATTTTTGTTTTTGCCTACACCTATCCCACGGCTTGAATAACATCAATATGATATATCTATATTTTGATGTAAATGTTAAGATTTAAAATAGACTTTTTACCAAAAGATTAATGACGTTGAAGCTTTTATTTCTTAATTTGTTATTTAAGTATGCGTTTTTTTTTTGGCCTCCTATCCTTTAACTTGATTAACATCCTTCTAATATTTGTAGAGCATGTTATGGACAGGATGACGAACTATATCCTCTTAATTGTGACATTGAATCTAGTTTTGCTCCAAAACTCTTTACTATCTAATTCAATTCACCGACTAAACAAATATAACCAAAATGATGAGCTTTATTCTCTTAATTGTCACATTAAATCTTGTTTTGTATCATGAACTCTTTGCTATCTAATTCAATTCAAAATTTAAAACAAATATAACCAAAATAAATATAGAACCTCTATGATCCTTTTAGCAACAGATCACTTTCATCCATCAATGTCTCCTACTCATCCAATTGCATTACTTCAGTGAACATTAGCAATCAAAGATGGCAATTTTTATCAAGCCTAGCTCGACTTGAACTAATTTTTTTTACTCAAGTTGATAGGAGTTCAAGTCAGGCTCCAACTTTTGTATTTTATTTTTTGAGATTTAAGTCCGGCTTAAACTCAAGTTGGTTGAGCCCAATTCAAAGCTTGAATATGTCAAATTAAATGACATTATTTTTAAATTTTAAATTAAAAATATAAATTAATTAATTCAACCACAACGAAAAACAGAAAAAACAAATGGAACCAAACAGGCCCTAAATAAATACATTAAACATCAATAAAAACCACAAATATAATGTCAAAGGATATTCAACTTAATTGCATGCATAATTAAGTCAATATTCCCAATTCTTAGACATTCATCACAAAAAAAATAACGAACATATTATGTGACTAGAATCAAATAGTATTGAGATACCTACTCGAGTTCAAAACTCATGAATATGAGATGTTAAGAATTGGGATTCTTCTTTTTCCATGATATGGGTGGGTAATGAATTGATGAGCTCTAAAGGCCATTAGTTGAGTGTACGAGCCATTCTTATGATGATTATACATGCAAAGTATTGTCCATGAGAAATAGAAAAGTTCAATTAGACCAAATATTTTTAACCGCTCAAAATATTTCCAGAACTTTGATATGCTGGAAATCAGAAGGGCAAGTTGGGTGGAGAAACCAGTTAAGACTGTAGAGAAAATAAAATGTATTTATTGTCACAATCTTCTATGGTTGGTCATCAGTACATAAAAATGACAAGGTGCCCACAAGACTATTCCTGCCGTCTTTGCTAGCACCTTAGTTTCCGTATAGAAATTGCAGAATCGCTAGGCAACTCCAATATTCAATAAAAACTAGACACTGGAAAATATGAAGAATGATATTTAAAAAAAAGAGAGAAAAGAAAACCTATATGCACAAACGTGTAATTATCACTTTAAAACATAAGACAGACCTCCAAGGGGGTTACACGCCTGCGGTGAAAGGTGGGATTATCTGGGACCAGACAATTCGTCTGGCCGAATGTGTGAGGTCGAATCAACAATCCAGTTGGCATAGGGGTGATGAGTATGGTTGAATTCTTGACGGAACACCTCCTCTTTCTGCCACTCCTCCCAACGTTCTGCCAAGCCTTCACCTTCCAGCATTCTGACCACCTCTGACATCTTGGGTCGTTCCATGGGAGAGCTTTGTGTGCACAATAGAGCCACTTGGATCAGTTTCTCCACCTCATTTTCAATATAATTTCCTTGTAGATCCGAGTCAACTAGGATCTCCAGCTTCTTGTCTTTTAGAAGACCTTTTACCTGATTTCAGCAATGACGTCAAGCAGTGAAGAAAACTTTGAAAGAAACAGGTGCAGAAACATGCCACCATTTCTAGATGGAGATTTTCAGGGTGCTAATCATTTCCAATAGTTTCTGAATAAAAGCAGAATATGCAGTACATCAATCTGCTAAGAAGATTAAACCATATTACAAACATAATAACAAACATTGTGCTAATTAATCTTATAATGTACTAGTCTGAAATGATTTCTTATTTCACTGCATCGAATAATTCCTTGTTTGAAGTCCCTTATTATCCACACTTCGATACTTATATGCTGTTAAAAATTTCTATTGGACTTCAACAAACTTTCTGATCATCTTTCAGGTATAGTGCCTGATTAGAAAAGGAAATGTTATAGGAATATATTGTATTTTATCAGCTCAGAAATAAACGAGAAATTCGAAAAACAAAAAGGTATGATTCTATAGTCTTAACATTTTCAATGTAGTATTGAAGTAACACGAGAAGGGGAAGATGGGAATACTTACCCAATCAAGTAACATGACATCGTCATCATTTGCAAGGCGAGCAAGGTCAAAAGCCCGCTGCCCAGTTATTAGTTCAAGAAGCATGACACCATACCCAAAAACGTCAGTTTTCTCAGAAGACCTTCCGGTAGATAGATACTCAGGTGGTATATGTCCAACTGTGCCACGCACTGCAGTTGTAACATGGGTATCTTTGTAGTCCATAAGTTTAGCCAACCCAAAGTCACCAACAACTGCTTCAAATTCCTCATCCAACAATATATTCGCAGCTTTCACATCCCGGTGAATAATTTTAGGATCACAATGATCATGCAAATAAGCCAAGCCCCGAGCGGCCCCTAATGCAATTCTCTTCCTTATGGACCAGTTAAGTGTAGGTTGAGATTCTGGACGCTCTATGGCAATATATAGATAAACAATTAAGGAAGACTGTCACTACTACAGAACTTTCCTACAAACTTCATTGTTCACTTAAATTTGAAGCTTTGCATGCTTTGATATACTACAAAAACAAGATTTAAGTAAAGAATTTCTCATTGAAAACACAGCAGTAACAAAACAGCACAAAAATAAGATCCAAGAGCTAGCCATAATTTAAGATGATGAGAAGAAATTCTTCCAGGTAGCAAACAGTTGAAAGTTAAAGACAATATAACTGATTGATTATGTAAAACTCTAAGAAAGGCACACCAAAAGGAAGAGACCAAGGAAGCTGAATTTAATAGAAAAAAATATTTAAACAGCAAAGAGCTTCAAGGTATCAATGTAACCTCTTACCATTTAAACCTTGAGAGGGTAACACAAAAAAGAAAATGACAACCAGTGTACCTCTTAAACAAGACGCCACACTTCCATTAACCATGAAGGGATACACAAGCAACCGTTCTGTTGGAGTCATGCAAAAGCCAATTAGGCGAAGCAAATTCCGATGTACAGCCATACTGATCATTTCTACTTCTGTTTGGAACTGCAGTTCCCCACCCTGTGTGCGCTCTTCTTTTAGTCTTTTTACTGCCACAAGAGAACCATCAGCCAAGCGTCCTTTATAGACTTTTCCAAATCCACCTCTACCCAAAATGTTTCTATTGCTAAAAGTATCTGTGGCAACTTGTAGTTCACGCAGAGAGAATCTTTTAAGCTGTCCAAGATGAACTTCTGGATCCTCTTCAGCTGCAACAAAGAGTAAACAAGTTATAGGCCTCCCATAAGCATCCATAAATACATATAAAACATATCGTTCGTAAAATACTACCAGGTACATCAAAGAAATGATCCTGTGGTTTTCTTCGACGCCAATAAGCAACTGCCAGTGCAGGGGCAGCAAAAAGCAGAGCGGCACCAGCAGCAACTCCTCCAGCAATGGCTCCAGCGGCACTGTTACCTGTTTAAAGGACATTTCAAGGCATTGCCCAACAAGTTATAATTTTTTGTCCTTAATCGGGAAAACTAACATTTCATTTACGTCAAAATTTGAATTGAGATAACTCTGGGATCTTAACAAGTAATTTTGGGTTTCAGATCCTAATCATAAATGCAATCACTAGCTCTCTATCTCAAACCAAGAATCAGCATGCTGGTAATGTACATTTTTTACTGTATTTAAGTCATTTCGGTTGTTACTCTTAGTATTCAACAAAAGGAATATTCTCAGTTCAATTTCCAGTTAGAAAGAAAAAAGATCAACAATTTAATCTGGATAACCCGTGAGTCAAATAGGCATCTTCAAACAGCCAAGGCTTTAAATAGCTATACAGAGTTTTTCACATCACTTTGAATTTACACGGGGTCAAGAAAGATGAAGAGGGGAAAGATGAAGTTATCCACATAATTGAAACAAATTCCTGCTTTTTATAACAATTATGCAAAAAAGGCAAGTGAACAGGCCACCATCAATAAAGGGGGGGGGAAGGGG
>JAOQMS010000005.1:18640138-18664341 GCA_027563885.1 Erythroxylum longipes
TGTCATGAATGCATGTACAAACATTTTTCATGTGCAGAAATCACTGTTCACAAATGCATGAGCATGAGATGTGTTTTTCTAATTTCTCGATTGATAGCCCGTGTACCCGTTTCTATGGTACAACCCGTTATATGGAAACGGGATGTTACAGCAATATTAGTAAGTTAATGTATCAAAGATTTAAGTACAAGGTCAAGATCAAGTTTAACCGAAGGAAAAAGAAACTGAAGGATAAAAATGAGCATAATGCAACACAAAATACAATTATAAAGAGTTTCAAAGAAAGTTAAGTGAAGAAGTAAGAATAAGCAAAAATTATGTTTCTCTATTTGTAACAATCTTTCTTGTGGCCTTATCTTAGTCATTTGAATTAGGGGTTCGATCATTCCATGATCATTACATTAAGAATATATTGCATATAGTTTGTCATAATCAAGAGAAAATTTATAAAGACTTTTTAAGGAAACACTCTCGATCTTCAAACACATTTTATTCATTTACAATTAAATTTAGGGTATCAATAGTACCTTATCAAGTATAAAGGGCTATTGATCTATATTTTTCTGCAAGCACATGATGTAGATGTAGCTAACACCAACGAGTTTAGGTTGATCTCATAAGGATTGTTGGTTAATTATCTACTACCCACAAACCTAACTCGCTAGATCAATCTTGATTGATGGATGAATAATGAAAATAAATAACAAACAAAAAAATAAATACTAATGCAATCAATAATCAAGAATATAACAATTTATGATCAAGTAGATTTAGGCTAAGTTTCTCTAGAACTTTACTATATTCAGTTTCACCTTTGATTAATGAATTATTCTAGCTTGTTAGACCAGTTAGAGTTCCTAACTTAAAACATATGCTCTCTTAAAACATATAATATTTATTTAGAGGTTAACCAACTGAAATCTAATTCGATTCTAGATAATTTACATCATTCCTTGAAGTTCTTTCCTAAAGTCTATGCTCACACATAATCTTACATAACCCACTCTAGTTCTCTGGTTGCATCCATTCTTAGTGGTTTTCCTATAAAGCTAGCAAGTATACTAAGTCCCTTGATTGACTAGTATTCTAAAGGAACTCCACGTAGATTAATCTATATGGGGACGTTAATGTGCTTAATATTTTCAAGGCATATACTTGGTGACCAAAATTGTAGGAAAATAGGGTTATCTTAGGTATGTCATGGTCCAACCCCCTAGGATTTCTTTGGCACAGTTAATAATGTCAAATTTGAACAAGATCATATTTTCATCTAAGAGAAAAACCTCTCTTAGTCCGATCCTTTTCTAGCATTTCAGAGCCAATATTATGATGATAACAAGGGAAGGTCACTTCCTAATAAAAAAAATCCATCAAGTGTTGTTTCCCAACATCTTCCTCTTTCCTTAAGGATTTGAATATCTAGAGCCACTAAGGTTCTTCCTTTAATTGTAATAGTAGGTAAAACTCTAGTAAGATGCCATCACTTTCCACAACTGCTTAAAGCCAATTCAAAAGAAGATAAATGCTTTTTAAGTTGTTAGTCATTGGTTTCCAATATAGTGCTAGCTCCTACATTAGTTGGGTTCTTCCGCATTGGCTTAAAAGGGTGAGATGGATTCCTAGATATAGAGGATAAAGGCTTTTTAGAGGGTAATGGTGGAATTCAACCATTATCTTAGATCTCACAACATAAAGTATGGATATCTGAAGCTTAAAATGGTAAAAGAATTAGAGTGGGAGAGTAAGTCGGTACTGAGGGAGTAGGTAAAGTAATAAGGGGATTAGAAGCAAGGAAAGAGAGGCTAAAGGAAGAATAAGGATGTAGTTAGTTTTAATAAACATGGTGGGAGATGTTGTGGGAGTGAGGTTAGAGTAGAGGGTATAGAACTATGGCTCTTACTCTCAAATAAAAGAAAAGAGAACTCAAAGTTACCTTATCATCAAATATTTTGTCATCATTATAAAAAGATGAGATTTTTTTACTAAGGTTCTAAATCGTGGTTTTGATAATAAAAATATATTATTACTAATATTTTTATACTAGATGATATTAGTAAATTAATTCATGAAATATCAATTTTAATAGAATGGTAAAGTGAGCAGAGGAGACAATTTAATCAATTGAGCAATCAACGGATAAAAAAATAAGTAAAATAGAGCATATATGCATCTTAAAAAGAGTTTCAAGGGTATTCAAATAAGGAACTAAGAATAAGGAGAAATCTAGTATATCAATATTTTAGTAAAAAGTTGTAATCATTCTTGTACCTTTTTCTTGTTAATTTCAATAAATTAGGGGCTTAATCATTATATGATCATTCATCTAATGGCCTTCCCTTTCATTTTACCAACACCTTTGTAGCTGTCTGCTTTCCCTTCTTCACTTTTTTTTTGGTCAATAATAGCCTTAGGTTCTACAGCATATAATCTTTCATGAATGCAGGTAGCTTTGTTACAGTTCTACGTGAATCTTTCATAAATGCAGGTAGCTTTGTTGTAGTTCTACGTGGATTGTGACAATTTGTTCACTGAGATAAATGAAATACATGGTGAATTTTGGCCTCTAAGGGGAGCTTGAGTTTATAAGCAATAACTCCAACCTTGTCAAGCACATCATACGGCTCATAATATTTTAGTGCTAGTTTTTCATTCATCCTTGCTAAAGAACTTTGCCTACATGCTTGTAGCTTCAGTTACACCCAATCGCCAATATTAACTTGTTTGTTCAAATGTATACTTATTTGCTTGTTTCATCCTATTTTGAGCTCTTTACAAATGTCATTGCAATAATCTGGTCATCTCATCCCTCCTTTGCAAGCATAGTGAGGGTGAGATTGAGAATTACTTTGTACCTCTGCAATAAGCTTAGATAAGATAGAATCTTATTACCAACCTTCCTTAATCTTAACAAACAAATCAGTTGAGATGAGTTGTAAAGCTATATATAGAATTTCTGAGTTGGTGAATCTAAACAAGGCATTTGCAGCAATGTTCTCTTTCCCCTTTTTGTACTTAATTTCATAATCATATCCCATAAACTCGGTTAACCAGGCTTGTTGTATGGGGGTATTCACAAATTGCGCCAATAATTGTGTCATGCTTTTCTAGTCAACTTTGATGATAAAACACTTTCCCATCAGGTATCATTCCCATGTTTTGACAACAAACAAGATGGCCAGTAGCTCCATCTCATAAACAAATAAGGCTTGACATATGACACTCTAAGTTCTTTCTAATGTAAGTAATTGGATGGTGTTCTTGCATAATCACTCCACAAATTATAGTCTTTGATGCATCAGTTTCAACAATAAAGTTATTTTAGAAGTTTGGCAAAGCTAACATAGGTGCTAAAGTAAGAGCTTGTTTAAGCTTGGTATAAGCCAAAGGGGTAGCTTTAGCCCACTTAATGCAACATACCACTCCTATTGAGCATATACTCAACGTACTGAAGGATATTCGGAAACATACTCTACGAAAATGGCACGTTAAGACGGTTAAACCAATTCATTTTTCTACTTTTTAATTAATCGCACATAACATAAAACATTCCAATAATCATATTTTTCCATTTTTATTCACAAACATATACAGTCTCAAATGTCATTACATTTCTAAAATTCACATGTACAATGTACAACAGTTAAGAGATACAACCTTAATACAACAAAACTAAGACATTTATAGGTACAACTGATCCCGACATTGACCCATATCTAAATGCAGAAGTTACTTCAACTAGATTAGTTAGATTTTTCCTGAACTTGAAAAAACAATGGTGTAATTTTGGTGAGTTTGTGAACTCAGTAAGTGAACCATCATCGATGTACTCACTCAAAACAAACATAAATATCTCAAGTATATAACACAATTCAATTATTATTTTATATCACTAAAAATCAAATCTCATATATCACATCATTCAGAAGTTAGTACCTGATTGCAAAATACATCATATTCCAACAAGTCCGTTATGAACACAAGCATTTCCAATAAGTCCGTTATGAACAAAAGCATTTTATATAATCATTTCAGGATTATCTAATCATTTATTTCATCTCATTCATATCATCCACATATACACAAACATAGCATATCATTGTATCCACACAATTCAGTCATTCTTTACAAATATTCATAGGGTACATGTAAAGATATGGATGTAATGCACATGAGACTCCACTTTCATTTTTATTTTGTTGTGATCGAGTGCCTATTAATTGACCCATAACCCTCGTAGATACAGGGCTTATTTCTGGAACTAGCCCATATCCTTTGTGGATATTGGGCTTATTTCAAGCATTGGGCTATATCCCTTATAGATACCAGGCTCATCTCAGGTACTGAACCATATCCCTTGTGGATACTGGGCTTACTTCAGGCTGTTCACTCCAGTCATAACTCCTTTATCTGATCATGCACATCAATGTCATGAAATGCATCATCTCATATAATATGCTATCAATCACTTTCATTTGGTGTGCACAGTCATTTCTCACAATCATCGGATCAGAGTCTAGCATTCAACTCAGTTAGGTATCACTTATTCCATTCACATTCACATTTATCATCAGACCTTGTTTCAGCATTCAACAATAATGATAAGCATCACTTATTCAGTCAAATTCACATACAATGAGCACCTCCAATACAGTCCCAAATAATGATCTTCTCAGACAATTAATGTCCAGAATTATCACAATCAAACCAGTAACATTTCATTATGTAAAATTTATATGAGAGCAATTCAATCATAGTGAGATGCATCTAAGTCAACTTACTACACATATAACTCAAATAGAAAAACATATATAATTGAGTTGACACATCTAGATTAACTCACAGTATGTTCCAGGTAAGCTATTACTTTGATGGTCACGCAATGTCTGGATGGTGTCAATCAACTTGTTCTTCTATATCATACAATACATATAATCCACATATTACTAAATTGATCAATCATATCATTGTTTAACCATGCACTTGTATATGTATCATGTTCAATGCATGCTCAATTGACTATTTCGGGTATTTATCCCTAGTTACATCAATTGACCATTAACATCATCATTTGTGTATGTTAAGCTTACGCTTACGTTCATAGATCAAAGAACTTAGTTAATCTAATATCATCAATCGTATGTCTATCACATATTTAATCACTTTATCCATCATCCACTAAGTTCAATTCAAGCCTCATTTTAGTCTAAATGCATTATATAAAACACCTTATGTTAGGTCCAGGTCTTTCTAGAATTTGTAAAAGCTTATAATAAGTAAAAGAAGAAAATAGGGGGTACATGATTGTGACAGAAACTAATATCCCATTTCCTAGCTTTTCCAACTCTATTTTCCAGTTTTTCTTAGGATAAATTTTCAGATCCATTTTGTATGATCATTATGACCTAGAAAATGAAGTGTTTAGGCAAAACATTATTCTAAACAATTGTTTATATATGTCTTAAGTTTCTAATGACATAACATTTATTCAGATTGATTCAGTATTCTGCAAGTTATATCAAAAATAATAAAGACTATTCTTAAGCAATGACAGGACCCACTACTTAACTTCAAGACAAATTTAGACTTAGAAATAGAATTCAAATTATACTACTTCATGAAAATTATATCCGTATGTCTCTATTTTAATATAAATAAAAATCATCTCATTTGGATATGTACATATTAAGATATGGCTAAAATACAGCTGCCTATTTAGTGGAAACACTCTATCTAACATATTCCAGCACACTTCATCATCAACCTTAGATGCAATTCATCTCCCATCAATCATCATAAATGTTATTATAACATATATCAATAATTCACTTTCTAGTTCAACTCAATGTCTCCTCAACCATTAAGCTAACCTAGCCTTATGTGCAATGTTTACATCCTTTTCTACGTAATGTTCCTTTATAAACAAGCTATCTTCTTTTAATCATAACTCTCTTTAAAAAGATCCAAATGCCATGATTCTTATGCCCCCCGAAGTTAGACTTCCATTAGTCTTAATATATCCAAAAATTACATAAACATCATCTCTGTTTAAAATATAATCTCCATCCAAATTTTGTCTTGTTTCTAGTAAGAAACAGACTGGCAACCAATACTCAAACCATAATAAATCATTATCCATTTCACAGAAGCATTAATAAGACATCAATAATAATTTTTATATTTTATACTTTCACTAATTCGGACTCTGAGGTCCTAAAAAATTAGGAAATAATACAATTTTCCTACACAGGGGTCTATCACAGGCAGTGTTGGGGAAATAGACATAACTCTAGCTCTAGTCATTATTTTCTCAATCAATTTTCACAGAGGTCATGTTATATCTACAAATTTCATTTTTTGAGTTTCTTCAAATTTGTGCTCTAAGGACCTGAGAGATAGATCGAAAGAGAAAGATGAAATTGAAACCAGAATTTCAACTTATCTTGATAACTTCTTTCTTTCTCCTCTTTTCTTCCTTTTTTTCTTTCCTTCTCTTCTCATTTTCGTTTTTATCTCTCTTATTGCCTTTTTCATTTATTTTCTCTAGAAAATTCAAAGAAAGTCAAACTAATGGATGTGTCACCATTCCATTGGTCCATGTGTCACCATTCTATTAGTACATATGTTATCCTTCTATTGGTCTATATGTTACTATTATATTGGTCCATGTGTAACTTACTTTAGGCTCCACATATAACTCATTTAAGCCTCCATATGTCACTACTTATAAGGCTACACATGTCACCAATTGTAAGGCTACACATGTCACCAATTATAAGGCTACATATGTTATCATTTGTAGAGCTACACATATCACAATTCTATTACTCCACATGTCACAAGTCTAAGGTGCTATTTGTCACAATGTTAAAGGACCACTTGTCACAATTCTACTCAAGCCACTTGTCACCCATTTAACTAAGCCATTTGTCACTTATTCCCAATGCCACATATCACCATTTCATAGGCCTAATCAACCTAAATTCTCATGTATCTATTTATCTTGCTGTTTAACATTTTTCTTAGACTAGATGCACATATCACCTCATCAATTACTCAATTGTAACAATAAATTCTCAATTCACTAATTATAATCCAGCGATTCATGTTATTGGGAAATCAAAATGCAAAACATTGGGAATGCACATTCATATCACATGCATTTTCGTTCCATATCTCAGAATATGCCAATTAAGTGCATATACTATCTTGCAATGTTTTCTAAATCATGATTCATATGTGTATACGAATATTATGCATGTGAATGAAATGCACTTCGTAAATTCTTAAATGAAATAAATCATGGGACTCAATCTAACAATTTAATCTCTTAACAATTTTAGGAGACGGGATATTACACTTAAAGTTGTCCTTCTTGAGTAAATCAATTAAGTGCTAGTAATTTAGCCATAGTTTTTTGCAAAGCATCTAAAACCCTTAATTGCTTTAGTGTAGTAAGCATGGGCCACTTTTCTACTGTTCCTATATTGGATGGATCATTGGACACCCCCTAGATACGTAATGTTGTATATTTTCCACCTTATTAGCATAAAAGTATACTTACTCCTTTTCAAACACAAAGAATTGAGCTTTAACATCTTAAAAACCTGCTTTAGATGTTGCATATGTTGCTATATGCTTGAGTTGTAAACAAGAATGTCATCAAAGACCACCAATATAAATTGACCGAGGAAGGGCTTGAGTGTTTTTGCTATCTTCAACCAAATAAGATAGTTTTCCTTTCAATAGAGTGTTTTCACTTTCTAAGGCACAAGGAGTTTGATAAAGATATGACTTTCGAGAATATTGACGTAGTTGAAGTATTTAAAAAGTCTGACATATTTGCTAATGCATTGGTTCTTCCTTAAATAGACATTTTCTTCAACTAGTCATTGTTTCATTTCTATTCTGAGTTGACTTTGTATCTAACAAATCTTGATATCATCTCTGTTGGAATCTTCCAATATTCAAACGTTAAGAGAAAAGTTTTGATAATATCTCGGAGCTGATTGTTGAATTATGCGATTAGTAAGATCCTTCTAGATATTGTGGAATTATTAATAAATAAGGTGAGTTAATTAAAAAGGTTCCTATAAGAAAGGAATATTTAACCCATAATTTATATCCTTTTAAGAATTATATTGTTACCTATAAAAGGAAATAAATAAAATTTGAATTTTGAAATATTATATAGTTATCTTCAAAATCATTAATAATAAACCTTGAGCTAACACCTACAATCCACATATAGCCTCCAACTTCCATCTTTTTTTCCCTCCAAGACAACAGGAGTTGTATAAAGGTTAGTGCTAGGTTGGATAATTACTTTATCTAGCATTTCTTGCACTAACCTTTCTATAATTGTTTTATAATATGCAGGGTATCTGTAAGGCCTTTTTTTGATAGGCTATAATCCCTTTAATATCAAAATTTGATGATTATAATTGGGTCTCTTAGGTGGTAGCTCAGATGGCTCCTCAAATAGCTCATAAAACTCATCCAACAATATAGTTTAAATGGAACGTCCCCACCAATGTTAGCATTCAGAGAAAAAAGAGAAGACATTCCCTCGTAATTTTATTCTATAGACACACATAACAGTATCATAGCAATCCGATATTGGTTACTAAAGGCTTTACCTATATGCTTTCCATTTACAACCTTAACAAATGTAATGGGTGAAGTCTTAACAAATGCTCAAAATCCCATCCTATCCTCCTAAGCTTCTTAGTCAGTGAATGCCTAACTCTATATTACATTATCCCAGAGGAAAAATCATGAAGTCACCAACAAACATGGTGTTCTATATATTCCATTTAAACCCTTTGCAAATTGCTTTAGTTTTAAAAGTATTCCTATTGGCCATAGTTACAGTCAAGGGTTTAATGTTTTCCAATCTGCAACTAACCTCAGAGCTACACTTTCATCCAAAAAGTTATGAGTGTTACCAATGTCAATCTAGATTTGTAAGGGCCTTTTTGTTAAACATAATAGCAACTGTCAGAATTTGATAGTTATGAGAGCCTAAAATGGTATGCACAGAGATCTCCAAAGCCTTAATCTTAACAATTTTAGTTACCCCTTTAGTTACCTCTTTTTCTTCCACACTCTCCTCTTCATCTTTCTAATCAGCTCCTATAATAAACAACTGAGCTTTTATGTTTAAGATGGTGACCTGGTCTATATGGCTCACTATAAATATTGCAAAGGTTTGTTGACCTCTCTCACTAATTTGAAGTGGGGTTAGGGTCTTAGGGGCTTTCTCTAATAAGGGTTTATAGCTATTTTGTGGTTGGTTAAATGGGGTCTTTAGGCAATGCGTTTGGTTTTTAGAGTAAAAGAATTTTGGAAAAAAAAAGGGAACTGGGTTGATTTTGGAAATGATAGGGAAGTGTTTAGGGTGGCTAGACGGATTGGTGCTTATGCTAAGCATTTTTAGGGTGTTTTGTGGGTGGACTGGTTTAAGTCCTTAAAAAGTTTAGCTTTATGAGCTCCCTGTTGATAATTGGTGGGATTAAAAATCCTAACATAGAGCTCAGTAGGTTTCTCCAATCCAGCTAAAAATATACTAAGGGCATGTTCTTTAAGGATGGTAAAATGGGTTTAACCTGGGTTGACCAGGCCCATTTTGCCATCCTAACAGGGACCTAGGTTGATCGGCCCTTAGGCTAGCCTCAGGCCCGCTAGTGGGAAAAAAGATGAGCCTTGGGTTCGGGATTTTGATGTTTATCACCTTTAGAAGTAGAGATTTAAATGGATAATACTCCTTAATATTATCATTGTGTCTCAGTTTCAACATTTCAAATATGGGATAATGATATAAGTCACCAAATTTAGAAGAGACATCATAAATGTATTGAGGCCAAGAAGGAAAAGTGTTATCTTTGCTCTTGATATAAGCTCGATGCCATTGTAAAGCCTTACCCTTAAAATGAACACAGGCTAATCTAACCTTAGATTTAAGAGGAGTTCTATGTATTGCAAAAGATTGCTCACACTTATAGATCCAATCTTTTAACATTTCACCATTAAACTTAAGGAACTCAACCTTAGACAATTGAGTAACTAATGATCCATTTCCCATCAAAACAGGTTTAATACCACTGTTTTTATTTCTAGTTTCTCTCGTTTTAATTTTAGATTTCTTAGTAGGTTTTGTTTAATTCATAACCAAAATTTCAAGAAAAGTCTCACCTATAGGTTTCCTACTTATGGAAATGATTAAGTTCTTTAGTCCATCAATCTCTTTAAACTCCTTATGTAAATCCTAATTTCATTTAGCTTTATTTAAAATGTAATCAAACTTTTGATTGAACAAAACTACCATCTAAGCATTAGCTTTATGAATCTTCTTTAGAGCTTTCCCTATTTTTTAAAGGGAAGTTTGGTGCCTCATTGAATCTATCATTCCTATAAATTAGAGGAATGACGCTCTTATACTAATGTTACAAATTAAGCTAGAATCTTGAGAAATGTAGTGAAATTGAGAGATTCAAATAATTAAATGTAGAGCAATTGAATGAATGAACAATCATTGAGCTATTTGATAATAATGCAATATTGAAAATCAATGTTACTAAGAAAAGGAGGCTTGAATGAGAGGCAAGGAATTTTATGGTTCATATCTTATGGATCATTCTCTCAATTAGTACAACTTAGTTTATATACTATTTTTCTCCAGCTCAATACAATGGACCTGAATGGAAAATGTAGAAAATGGAAAAAATAGAAAAAAAAAAGGTGAATGTCAGTATTGTTGCAATGATATGCATAACAAACAAAATAACAAAACTACCAACTGACTTTAGGTAGCCGCACCCATTAACCCAACTAAATTTGGAAAATGGGAAAATTTAGGAAAATCTGTAACTAAGAAATCAAGTATTTAGTTGTTCAATGAAGAAACGATGTAAGGTTCTTTTTATATTTATATGATATTCTCGAATAAGAGTAGAGATACAAATATTTTACAAAAATACTTAATTATTGACAAATATTTTTGTAGCCTCCCACTCGAAAAAATTAAATTTGTTGTTGGCTTGCTTTTGGATATTTATAACATAACATTTATCAGTTATCATTTATGGTCTGAGTCAAGCATTTACTATATCCTCTCAATATTTGCAAATGTTGGAAATGCCTTTAGAAAGATAATATCAGCGAAATCATTGCTTGTTAGGTTTACTTGTGAGATAGGGGTGTAATGAAGTATTATGCTTTTAGTAAAGTTATTTTTTTAAGATGAATTTTGTTAGAAATAACATTTACTGTAGTAAATAGAGCTAGTTTTATATTATGGTGATTAAGTACACTCATCTATGAGTTTTTGACACTTAAAATTGGTATTGGAAATAAATTTTTTCTATGTTATTCGACCTTAGTATTATTTCTCTTGTTATATTACCAGTCTCTTTTATTGGTACACTATTATACAATGTTTTAAATATTATACTGAAAATTTAATTTATAAGATAAGAGGTTTAAAGTTTAAAAGTTTAATTAGTATTAGAACGTCATAAAATTAGTATAAAGTAAAATTTGAACAAAATTAAAGAACTTGAATAAGATTGAAGAAGGAAATTATTCTTATCTATAGAAAAAGTTGAACTTTAATTGAAGAACGAGACTGTTAAATAAAAATCAATTTATTCTGATTTATTAAAGTTCGTTAGTTTACAAAAACTAGATAGCTAATTAATAAATTGATTAATTTTTAATAATAAGGGTTATTAAGATAAATCGAATTAAAAAATTGACTAGATTAAGATTTTTTTTTTGGGTCGAACTAGATCAAGATTTTTGTGATTTAACCAATGTGACCAATTCAATTTTTTAATGTTGTTATAGATGACTAACCTTAAATTTAGACAGTAGTTATTGTCTTTGGTGAGTAGGCTTTTTCTTTTGACTTTATTTTCTAATTATTTAAAAATTGTTAGGTTAAATTTTGTTTTAAATTTTCCATAATTTATAGAAAATGTAGAAATTTAATTTTGCTTTAATTTTTATGTATTATTAATTACAAATATATAATATTAAGTAATAAAAAAGTTATGACCGTTATAATATAGTAATAAATTTATGAAATAAATATATTTAAAATTTAAAATTACAAGTTAAAATTATTTTTTGAGAGGCTAACACTTATACTAAAAGGACAATATTTAGCTTTATAATTTTAATTTTGATTAATTCAAACAAATATGTATTATTTTTGAAATTTAATTAATTAATTAATTTTTAAAAATATAATGAATATATTGTTAATCAATATAAATATTACATATGAAATTATAATCAATTTATTCATCTTCAATTTTTATGTATTGTTAATAATAAAAGTGTAGTTAATTTAATGTTAATAACTACATGAGTTTTTATTTTTAATTAGCAATTAGAATTTTAAAATTGAAATTAAAAATCATAGAATATTTATTGTTTGCTCCTTACAAGACTTATCCTTAAGCTCATAGTATGTGAATGATTTTTAATTGGCAATACGAGTAATTATAGAATTTAAGATCATAAGGTTAAGATGGTTTAAATTTTATTATTGACCTTCAATTACTTGCACTTTGTACGGTATGATTGATTTTTGCAGTTGGAAAACAAAAATGTATAGAGGCATAAATATGAGAATTTCTATTGATATAGGATAAATCGTTTAATCTAGTGAAGAGTGTGATTGGTAAACTACTGAAGTAGAGTGATTTTGTTCTAAAATACTCTCAAATTCTTCTCACTCCATAATAAATAATTTTTTAAACTTAATACTAGCATGAAAACTATAAATCCTCCTAAGTTGACCCACAATATGAATTAAGGCCAATCTTAAAATGAATCATGAAATTGCATAAATCTAATTCCTTGCACCAGAATGAAGTGGTCTAATTACAGCCGAGGATGTGATTGTGATTCTCCAAAGTTATGTTACAAAGGTTATAAACTTTAATTGATAAGAGAATCCCTTTAACTTTGTTCATAGTTTGCAATTTTTGTTTAATAGCTAACCACAAAATAAAAGAGGTTTTAAGGCCATGATTAAGAAATCAAACTAGTTTCTACCAAAGTGCATAAGTTTTAAGATATTTGAATAGGTAGAGGCAAGAGTTAGTAGTGTAACATCTAGAACTATGGTGAATCCACTAGGGTTTATCCTCCTCATTATGGTTTGGTACATAACTTGGGAAGTAGTCCCTAATTAAGGAAGCCACTTTACAGTTGCTTAACCATTCATCTCGATATATAACAAAGCTAATTTTTTTCCTTCCAAAGAACATAAAATCTCAACTGATCCAAATTTTGTATGTGTCAAGAGGTCCTCATTTACCTCAATTATCAAACAAAAAATGAGAATATAAATGAAGCCAATCTTTACGCGCACTTTAGTAAATAAAAAACAAGTGGAGTTAACCATTATTAACCTTTACACTTAACAACAAATTGGAAACAAGAGAAGTTAATTTGTGTACAAAAACCTTCATCATTGACTACCTTATTTAATTATCAGGGATGACATTTTTGCTCTAATTTGATTTAATTTGATTCAAATGAATGAATTTAGTATGATCATATCATGTTTTGGATTAACATCAGATTAGAGAAGATCAATTAGGTGGGAATCAAATTAATTTAAACAAAATGATTTTTTATTAAAATTAAAAAGGACAACATTTTATTTAATTACATAATAATAATTAATCAAAATGATAATATTTTTATCAATGTTCCAATCAAACTTTAGATTATTGACTCAAATTGAAAAAAAAACTCAAGCTTAAGGGTTGCAACTTGTTACCATGACTACTAACTAATTTATGATCATATTGGATGATCAAATAGTGATATCACTACTAGTTGGTCAAATAACAAAAAAAATATTTCCAATGACTTTGGCATTAAAACTAAGATTTTGTGTTCTACATAATATTTATTAGTAATAAAGTGGAAATGTTACATTATAAAATTTATATTTAGTTTAAAATATTTTTAGTTAATATTATATTTTATGTAGAGATAATATGTTAGGAGTTGTAACTCATGTCTTGAACATGAATAAATCTCAAAATAATTTGAACTTATTAATGTAAATATCAATTTCCTAGAGGTTGATGGTTTAAAAATTCAATATACAATTATATAAGTATAGAAAGGGGATATAAATGAAATGAGTGAAATAAATTTATAATGTAAATAATCTATTATTGATCTTTTACAATTTAAGGCAATAAATGAAGGAGACACTTTAAATTTATCTAGAATATGATACTCAAAATTAATGATATTTATATGGTTTCTACTCTACATTCAAATTAGGTAGTTAGTCAATATACATCCTCCAAATGTTTGAGATGGTAGATAAGTATGTGAAATCAAAGTTAAAATTGAGTTCATAGAATATGAGGCAAATATTAACTCAATATGACTGTGTATTGAATAATTAGTGGTAATGATTATATTATTGCTAAGTTATGGAATTAAATTATAATCAATTTACTACTGAGGTAAAATAATTTATTGAGAAAGATAAGGTGTATATTTTTCTTATAGGTTTGGACTTTGAATTTGATCAAATTAAGGAATAAGAGCCTTAAAAATTTTATCTCTGAGTTTCAAAAAAAGGCTATAAATGAAAACAAGTTAGTTGTCTGATGTTTTAAACTATAATAAGATAAAATTAATGAAAGGAGATAATTATGATAAAATAAACAATTTTTAATGTACATATTGTGACATGTTAAAAATCATTACTAAAAATTACATGAAAAACTTTAAACTTCAAATGTAGAATGGGGTTACAAAATACTATTGATTGGCTTATATTACCAATTAAGGTGGTAAAAATATAAAATATTTGTTGGATACCTTGTAAAAAACTAAATGTTATGTGCTTATTAGCACTTTTAAGTAAAACAATTCTTCCATCTGATGTAGTGCCTCGAAAACATCCTTGTAGGTAATAATATTTGGTGCCACCATTTTCCAATCAATAAAAGGATTTGTAAGGATAAAAAAATTTTAAATTAACTTTGATAAATAAAGACATCAAGGATGGATATTTTGAACATTTGGTTAAAGTATTAGTAATTATTTCAATTGATAAAATATATTTTTTAAAAGTTAAAAGAATATATATTAATATAAGGCCTTGGCAAAACATTACAAAAAAGAGGGAAACATCAAGAAGTAGTAAGACTGATAAGTTATAGGAATGAAAAATAAAGAAAGCCAACCACTTATTTAGTAAACAATAAGGAAGTAAGTGTTACATACAAAGATAAAAGCTGAGTTTGACAAACTGCCTAAGCTCCTTTAGAAGGATACGTGACCACCTTACTAAGAGCATTTGATTAGGCTAGTGACCAACCATAATAATTAGTTCTTCATCATAAATTCCATCTTAAATCCAGATTATAGGGAAGATATAAGCTTGATCCCCTGATCACCATCAATTCCCAGATCATAAAAAACATCTCTTTAAAGCATAAAATTGAGATCCCTATTTGAGCCTTTAAGAACTCCTTTATTTCTTTCCCACTATAAGTTGTATATTGTATACCTAAATGTGTAATGGATGAGTTTAATATTGTCCTTGTTTTTTCATTAAGGATCAAGAGCCTATCATATGATGCCTCTCCAATCCCTAACCCTACAATTAATAGGAAATTTAGTTAGGACATTAAAATATAATAGTTTAAAGTAGGAGCAATCAAAGAACATGTGATTTATAAAGTCCTAAACGGATAAGTATAGCTTGCAATTAAGATTAAGCTATAGGATAAAGTCCCTCTTTACTTTGTCAAGTTTCATAATTTTCTCCTTCACTAATAACTAAAGTCTACAAAATACCATAGGAGTTAAGAATTTGTTTAAGACTAACTTATACTAGTAACTTTAGGGGTAAAGTCCCTTTGTAAGTTCATCATGATTTATTTGTAAATAAGCTTGATGAATGTCTTAACCAAATAAATTTCTCTTCTATGCTTAGATTAGGAGGTAAGATAGGAAGTACCTTTAAAGTATTCTTGAAAACATGCTTATGCAAGAAAAATTGCTTACCTCAATTAATGAGCATACCCTTACATAGGCAAGGAAGACGTGGTATAGGTTAGTGAAATTAGGAGTAGGTATAAAAGGATAAGGAAAATCCAATTGTTGTTCCAAAGGCAAGTTTTTAACCCATTACCAATCCTAATCTAAATATATGACTAAATAGCATCCCTTAACTTCAGGATCTATGTTAAGCTATAAGAAGAATCATGCTTTACCTTAATTACCCAGATATTTTTATTTCTCAATAGTATCTATATGCCTACTTTACCCATAAGGAATCCTTTTCATTTATAATTCTCTATAACCTCTTAGCCAAGAAAGTCTTATTAACCAATTGAATAGACAACATCCCTAGTCCCCAACCTTCTTTGACAAACATATGTTATCTGAACTAATGTCAGTAAAAGGTTTAGTGGATACATCTCTAAAACCAAGAAAGTGTCTAGGAAGTTTCTTTATATCTTGCATAACTTCTTCAGAACTAATAGGTGGGATGACCAATATATGTAAAGATTATTGAGCATAAATGATTAATTTCAATCTACCAATATATAAAAGGCTCTAATTGTTCTAGTTCCCTATTATTCTTCTTATTAGATCAAATAGGGTTGATAGTACTGATAGATTACTCTCCTTAAGGTGATTAGGACACCAAGGTATATAAAAAGAAAGGATTTAAATGCCAAACCTATAATTGTAACTAGTTCTTATATAGAAGAAGCACAATCCATTAAAGCCATTCTGAAACTCTTCTCTTTAATCTTGATTGATTGTTGAATTTCTCCACTGAATGCATTAAGTAAGAAATTGAAGAAGGATTAGCCTTATAAATTAAGAGGAAGTCATCTACAAAGTCTAAATATGTAATCTAATGTTAGGAACATTTCTTGTGGAATTTGAATCCATTATCTTTACTAAGATTAGATTGGATAATCCTTTATAGGATCTCAATGCATATTGTAAAAAGATATAGGGATTAGGGATCATTTTTTCTAATCACTCTTGAACTCTTGAATGGGGTTGAACCTTCCCCATTTACAAGCATATTGAATGAGGTTGCTGAGATACATTAATTAATCCATTAGCTGAATCCCTCTGGAAAACCTAGTGCCCTTAAAAAATGATAAAGTTCCAATCCACAATGTCAAAAGCCATATCGATATAAATTTTCAAGGTAAATTCTTACCTGACCCCCTTAAATAATAGTTTTTAAAGAGATCTTAAGCAACCAATACATTATTTCCAATATTTCTGCCTTCAATGAAAGTTGGCTAATTATAATTCACTATATCTGGAAAGACTAGCTTAAGTTTATTTGCAAGGATTGTACAACATGTAGAAGACATTACAATAGGATATGGGTCTATATTCCTTTAATGGATAGGGGTTAGAGGACTTAGGCACTAAACATAAAAATGTTTTATTCTAACACTTAAGCATCCTCCATAATTGCTTCACTTAAATCCCAAGACTTTTGACATAAATAAGAATTAAAACGGTTTTTGTTTGGGACGAAGCCGAAGTCGACCTTCTGAATCTCATTCCAAGTGACAATTTAGGTTAAAAGTTCTTTTTGATGATTGGTTATTAACTTTGGAAGAAAAATAACTAATGGATAAATATAAGAGGTTAAAAGCACAAAAAGTTCCTAAGATATTTAAGTAGCTGTTAGCAAGAATTAGTAACTTATTTTGGTTAAAGAGAGCCACATCATCTTCATTTAATAAAAATTAAAATTTGTTCTTATTTCATTTAGACATAAAGATTGTTGAAAAAAATTAGAATTAGAGTCTCCATCTTTAATCCATAACCCTTTAGATTTTTTCATGATTAGGGAGTTATGATCCTCTAAAGCATTCATAAAGTCAAATAAGGCTGCTTTATCCAATATTTTTTCAATTAATTCGTCTAAGGAATCATAAAGTTCATTTGCCTCCTTAAAAGAAGCTCCTTAGCTTTAGAGACGATCTTTACTATATTATTATTAGAGCCCTTACTAATCTTATTTATTTCCCCCTTAATAGCTTCCAATTTCTTAAGGAACATATAAAAACCATATCCTTGAATCTCCATTTTCAACCATTTAGCTATAATAGGCAAGAAACCCTTCTTGTTGTTAAATGATTGAAGAATCTAAAAAAAGTAGGTCTTCTAATGTCTTTGCTTAAACCTGAAATCTATTGGATAATGGTTAGAATAAAAACTATTAATGAACATAGCCTTACTATCATGGAAGAAAAGCCTAGAATGAACCTCTAGTTTAGGGGAAGTTTCAAAGAGGAAGGAGCTAGAGTCCCCTCTTGACAGTATATAGAGGCCTCAGAGTTAAGTTAAGAGGAAGTTTAAATGTCCTTATATTAGGAGGGAAGCTTTAAGGGAAGAGGGGCAAATAGTTGCTTAAAGCTTTGCCTTAAATTTAAAGTTCCTAAGCTTATGGCCAAAGAAGGGAAAAGACATATTAGTTTAACAAACCATTTTAAAAACTAGTTACCAAAATGGTAACTAGAATGGATGTGAAAGAAGAAAAATCAATAAAATTCCCTGAAGGAAAACACTCTAAAAAGTAGCCCAATCTTTCTTGAATAACCAATGAAATAATGCTAGCAAAAAAAGGAACCAAAACCTAGAAAATATGAGAGGATAAGGGAATATAAACAATGTACATTAAGGCAAGGAAAACTAACGAGGAAGAAGAAAAAGAATGTACAAGCTCAAAAGAACTAAAGAACTAGAGCTGTGAAAGACTGAAAGAAAAGAGAAAAAAGAGGATGGAAGGTCAGAGTCAAAGATAAAGAAGTAGAGATAGGTGAAAAGAAGTCAAAAGTAGTAAATGAAAGGTCTATTATGCTAAGAAGAGAGAGTTCTGATTTTTAGAAGAGACCATAGATCTAAGAATTTTTTCAAGAATAAGAATTATATTAAACCTTAAAAGGCAAAAAAAAATTATGTTCCAATACAAAGGTAAGTTCACTAAAGCTTAGTGACTATCAGTTATTACGAGGACTAAAGACAAAAGAGGAAACTAGACATTCCAAAAGGAAAGGAGATATTGTAGGTTCTGGAATTTCTATCTTTGTATATTGATTTGGAGCCTGATGTACTATATTAGTTGCTTGTAGAATTGATTATAAGGAAACTCCTTGTTATGAAAGATTATGCTATAACTAATGATGATGGAACCACCCAGTAACACTAATGTGTATGCCTGTTCAAAAATCTGTTAGCATAATATCAATTTTTTAATTCTTTTCAAGTTGGCTAATTCCTCATTATTCATGCATATTCTCCTTAATTCCCTCTATATACTTTTGGTATAAGTGCAACTGAATAAAAGATGTTCTGAATTCTCTTTTGCATACTTACAAAGTGAGCACCAATTGATAATGTTTGAATACTTTGGCAATCTTGTCTACAACTTGTAATTATCCTTCATTACTAGCTAAAGAGTCATAGTAGCTCAAAGGTTGAGATAACTAACCCAGGTTGGTTTTGTCTAAGGCAAAGGAGAAAGATTCCAAAGAAAAGCTTTTTGTAGGATAGATTAGTGAAAATTCCTTTAGGAGTATGTTTCTAGATGTATCTATCTTCTTCAGAACTCATGAAAGTCTAGAAAATCTCAATTTTAAGAGGTCTAGATAGAGCTAATTGCATGAAGATCTCCTTATCATTGAGTGCTATTGCAATTGTAACATTTAAATTTATTGAGGTCCTAAGGGATGAGACTTCATTCACCTTGATAAGTTGGCCAACAGATAACTAATTGTCATACTAAAAACTAGTGGAATTTTCATTGTCAATTAGAGCTATAAAATTAGTTTTGAATTTGTCTATCAGCTTCAAGATACTTCGTAGAGTGGGTGAGGAAGATTGATTAACTTCCAGTGCCCAGATGCCTTTTTTCCTGATGAAATAGGTGTGAATCCATCTACACTACATTGATTGCTTATTAGTCATGAGCCTCTAAAGTCTCTTTGTGAGTAAAACAGGATTGATGATCTTTAATGAGCATATTCCAAGTTTGACTTGATTTTCAGGAGTGCACACTTCACTCAATTTCACCTTGTTTTTAGAAGATCTTTCAGTGCTACTAGACCATAGAAATTTGATGAGCATTTTGTCAATGGATTTTATGACGCAACTTGGAAAAGCTAGATGAGCAGTCCAATAAGTGTTTATTGAATTAAGGATTGATGTAATAAGTACTACTCTCCCTACTATTGATAGATGCTTGGAACTCTAAGAAGAAATTCTGGTTTGATTTTGTCTAGAAGAGAAATAATTTCTCTTCTTTCTATAAGGAGATATAAGGATGCCAAAGTATTTTATTGGAAGGTCTTGTTGGGCGAAGCCAGTAATTTCATCAAGGATTTGATTCTTATTAGTAGCATTTCTGGAGAGATATGTGTTGCTCTTGATACAATTGACTGCAAGCTATATAATCTCTGAAACATTTTTAAATCCTTCATTAAGGTGGAAATGGAAGTTGTATATACTTTGTATAACAAGATGATATCATATGCAAAACAAAGATTAGTTAGTTTAAGTTTACTACATTTAGAGTGGTATTTAAGCCCCTTGGTTCTCTTAACAACTCTTAATAGAATCTTATAAAGAGCCTCCATAACTATTGCAAATATGTAGGGGACAATAGATCACCCTGTCAAATTCCTTTACAACTTTTGAAGAATTTGGTGGGTTGTCCATTAACCGAGATACTGTATGAAGATGTCATCATGTATTGTTTAATCCAATGAATAAAAGTTTCTAAAATTCCATTACTAGCAACATGTTGATTATGAAGTCCCAATTAATGTTGTCGTATGCCTTTCTAAGATCTATTTTGATGAAATAGTTTGGTTTGCCTCTTTTCTTGGAATAACTATTGATTAGTTCTTGCAAAAACAAAATGTTGTCACCAATCACTCTTCTAGGTATATATGCATCTTATTTAGGGATGTTGTGTTTTTGTAAGATGCATTTGAACCTCTGAGCAATGATTTTAGAGATTATTTTGTAACTAGAATTACAATAAGCAATATGTCAAAAATCAGTGAATTGATTCAACTCACCATCCTTTGGCACGAGTTTTACAAAGGTCTTGTTGATTTCATAAAAAAGAGATCGTTTGTTAAAAACTCCAAAACAACTTCAGGGACCAATCTACAAATGCGAGTCCAAGTTGTGCTAAAGAAGTTGACATTAAACCCATCTATTCCTGGACCGTTATGAGGGTGATATTTGCTTAATTGATTGCACATTTATTCCATAACACTTAGTGATTAATGCTATGAATGCTTAAGAAATTTACTTTAGTTTATATTTGGTTTTAGATACAATTCAGAAGTGAAAGAGGTAAAGTGAGTTGAAACATATTCTTGGAGTTGTCTTGTTAAGATTCACACTCAATTATAACAAGAAGGATAAGGATTAAAGCAAAAAGAAGATAATAAAATGCATAAAATGAAGAACGTATGAGGCAGTGTAAGACTCACGATCATGCACTAAAAGTCATAGCCATGACTATTATGTCACACCCATGACATGAAAACTCACGATCTTGAGCTTTAATGAGGCCATTCACAGCTGCAAGTTATCAAGTCACGACCGTGAATTTGGACAACCGGCTGCCTGAACCCTAGTTTTCACTATAAACATAACCTATTGACGGTAGAAAAGGGAGAGTCGTGATGAATCATTTTGGGACATAAATGAGGGTTGGAATACAACTTCTTTGGTGACCCATAGAGGGCTAAGCTTCCCGACACCAATTCGGAGGTGATATTGATGTCGATTGACGTATTTAGGCATTCTCTCATTGTGTTTGTATTCTTTCTCTCTTTAAGGATTGATTATGTTATCCTATGCTTACAGATTTGGGTTTTCATGTATGAATAATGTTTAATCTCATTCTCGTTAAATTGTTTATATATGAACTCATTACTATAATCTTGAATACAATACATGGTCATTGTCTTTGGATTCATTTGTGGCAACTAATGGTGTCAAATCATTAGGGATAACATAATCTTGGTTAAACGAACCAAGCTTATGTGGTTGTTGCCTTGATTAATTTGTTTTCCTAACTAGTAATGCAACTGTCCGATTAAATCTAAATAGCTTATTCTAGGTTGTCTGATAGCTATGTTTAATTAAAGAGCTTGTTTTAATTAAACGCGACCTAAGGAAAAACCAGGGTTAACAAAGTTTGTTATTAACCTATGATTAATAGTTGCTAGAAGATGTAAGAGAATGAAAATTCAACGAAGTATGTTTAGTTGTGTGTAGGTCAAAATTGAACCGATAATCGGATCCCTAATGCATTTGTCACTTTTCTCATTTTTTATTGATTTCTTTAATTTGTTTTTGTTAGTTTAGTTTCACTTTATTTTGTTGTTTGAAATCAAACTAAAATCGTAACCAAAACACGGATTACTTTCATTATAAAAGCTTTACATACATTCTTTGTGAGATCGACTTAGACTCATCACTAGCTATAGTTTTAAGTTTAGTTATTTTGTATAGTATTACGACGCGCTACCAGAGGTTATAAAGACTTCATTATAGTTTCAATTTCATTCATGGTGATAGGACGGCTTAGGAGTTCAACTTCCTAGGATGAAATAATGTCTTGCAAAATTTGCTTGAGGAAGGTTTTAGAGGATTGAGCCTTTAATGGTTTGTTCATCAACTCACTAAAATAGTCATGGACTCCTTGCATTAGTAGTGTTTGAGAGTCAAGTTGGACACTTCTATATTCAAGGGAAATGATTTTGTTTCTTTCATTCCTTGAAACAATGGCTTTGTGATAAATTGAAGTGTTTTTATCACCACTTCTTAATGAGGGAGTGATCAAATTGCCAAAATATTTACAATAGTTGAAGTAACTTTTAAAATATAAAAGATTTGTTTTTAAACATTAAAACATGATAAAAGATTAAAAATACAAGAAAAATAATAAGAAAGATTTTACATTCATCCTTTAACTTGTGGAAGATATAGCAAATTTTGTAAGCAATTTGTTTTTATTACTGATGCATGCACTTGATGATTCCATAATTTTGTAAATGTAACTAAATCTTTCATTAATATCACAACTATTCTTTTTAAATTGCATTATAATGATTATGTACTATATTTAAACTTGGTTTTTGTTTTGGATAATTTGTATAACACAATTTATAAAAATTCAAAATAAAAACAAATAATTATTATCACTTTAAAATTCTATGTTTTATAAGAGAAAAGATCATTCTAAAACAAGAAGACATTCTTTTGTTAAAGATAAATCATCGAGGTTAAGGCACACATATCTTCTCAATTTTTATGACTGATTTATAACAATGGAAAAGTTATCTTGAAAATGGGAAAGATTTAATCTGCCTAAAAAAAGTTTTCAATATCAGGTTTTAAACCATTAGAGGGTTTTGCTTTTGATTTTGGAACTTTAAACATGGAGGAAAAAAACTTGTGGTCCTGAAAGGAGATTCTGCATGCTCGAAATCTGAATATGACCAGACCATTCAATGTCAGGTAATAACCAATTAGAAGTTCTTTTTTTGAAACAACAAACATATCTGAATCTTGGGTCTATTTGTACGATGAACATGATTTTTGCTTAAGGAAATTTGAACTTTGGATGCAGTTTATTTTATTCTGAAAACTTCAACTTGGTAAAGTGGAACGATGACTGGCGGGCTGTGTGGCAGCTGCTGTCGATTTGCGAAGGATAGGGAGATGGACGTTTGACAGCCATTTCCTCTGGTCGGTGTAGTCATTGACAGTGAGCGGTGCGGTGTCGGAGAGATGATGATCGACAGCTAGCCATGTGTTGCAAACAAAAGAGAGAATTTCTAAGGTTGAACGAGACCTTTATTTGGCTACAAGTTTAACCTAAACTCATCCTAGAATAAATCTTGTTTACTTACAAAACCGTAAGTAAACCATGAATAAACCTTGTTTGACTACAAGCTTAACTCAGTCTAACTAACTTAAAGTGACAAAGAATTAGAATAAGAGTTCGTTGGTTCAACCGTTCAAGCATTATACTTTTCTAATAATAGAATAAGAACTACTTGATGCTATTATAAATGTAGTCATTACCACATTCACCAACCAAGATCACATTTTATTTAGAGCATAACAAGTCAATAAAC
>JAOQMS010000005.1:18664441-18674708 GCA_027563885.1 Erythroxylum longipes
ATATGAACATGATTAGTGAATTGAGGGATAATGGTGATATATAGTTTAATTAGTTTCTTGCAAACTATTATAAACTTTTATCCCTCATAGTTGGGAGCATATGAGTATGCACCTAACCATAAAAAGATTGTCAAGATGATAAATGATTCTACAATGTACCTATTATTAGAAAATGAACATCTTGAGGCTTCTAAGCAATATACTAAAGTGTATATGTCTAAGTCGTTTCATTTGAAGCTAAAAGAAAGAAGGTAAAAGAATGTAGATTGTTCCCCAACATGCCAAGGACCTTGTTCCAAGATCTCATTAAAGCAAGTCTTGTCGTTGAAATTGAATATGAAAGTGTCATCCTTGATAAGCATTATTCTCTCAGTCCCTTCTTACTCTGTCTATCTGTAGCCCCTGTTTTCACCAGTGGAAAGGCATAGTCTTTTATTCTAGAAGAAACCAACTAATACTGAGGACCATACTAATACGCCTGTTTTAAGCATATTTGTAGGTAGGGTTAGAATTCCATCAACTATAACTCCCTCATAATGTTTGGTTTTACACTTAGTATATTAAGTAGCTATTTTATCCTTCCATGGAATTGTAAAATGAACATAGATGGAGGATGTAACCCTACCAATCTTTGAAGATGATCTATCGCCTGTGTTCAATGCTTGAGACTCTCAGACTAGCTCAGGAAACCTCTTTCCCTGGAGTGCTCGAGTCCTTCAGTTGAAGGTCATTGTAGAGTCATGCCTTAGTTATCTTTGGAGCTGAGACTCTCACCTAAGGTCACCTCCGTATAGTTGTATCATGATGGCAAGGTACATGTTATAGACGATAACTTGCTAAAAAAGGAAAGATCTAAGTGCAGTTTTATAAAAATCCCAGTGGGAATTAGAGCCCTTCTCTCTAATGAATTGTTCAGGAATTTTATGGATTGTAATCATAATGTTGGTAATAAATCTATACATGAATGATTCAATAGGCCTTGGCTAAATCAATCATACATAAATCATAAACATTAAGTGTACAATAACATAATCAATTTCAAAAGAGAGATAGGGAAAATTTTATTAGGATTGATCAATTCATAAACATATTATGGGGGCTTGATATCCCTTTTTAAATTGGAAGGAAAAATATTAGCCGCTCATAATTCCTCAATACATAAATCAAAAGACAAGAATAGGCATCTCCTAGTGTCCCTCCAATATATCCCCTTTAATTTGCCTCTTAATTGCCTTTTATACTTCATAATTAAGGTTTCTAAAGTGTATATAGTCAACCAAATAGCCGTGTAGGTGACCATGTACCTTAACCTTGCATTAATCTTCGAAAATCACAAACATACACATTCTTAAAGAGTCATACGGGCACATGTACAAGGGATTGTGTAAGTCACTATAAACGTGTATGACCTTGAATACTTTGTTTTGACTATGTAGAGACTTACACAAGTGTGTTTATATAGGCATGTATGTTTCCATATAGTCAAAACAACATCTTTGAGGTCAAAGAAGTTTATAGTGAGCTACACTTTCCCTCACACATTCGTATAGGTCATATATATAGGTGTGTACTTCCTATGGGTGTGTGGCTCCAAAATGACTCAAATTCTTCTATTATTTGTCTCGATTTCATCCTAACTCATCTCCTTCTTCTCCATGAAGACAAATAAGACTGAACAACATTAAAATTGAATCAAAGATGTAAGTTTAGCTTGTTTTGGTTCTTTTTCTTCCATCATATACCTAAACAAAAATAATTATCATAGACAGCGATAAAGATTAATCACTAGGAATTAGGGAAGAAATAAATAATCAATTAAGCACTTATTATCAACCTAGGATTATTTGTTAATAATTTTGAGAAAGATATTAACATAACAAAGGAATTTTCATGATCTGATAAGCTTTAGGTTAAATTAAAGTGTGAAGTCTTATTTACATAAGAAGTCCTAGAGGGATTCACAATTTAGATACTACTAGCTTTATTAATTATTTTTGGTTTGATCTATATTTTAGTTAATTAATTAATTTTATTTTTTATTTTATTACTTAAATTTGAATTTGATCAATATCTATTTCCATATATTTTTAGACTAGATGCTAGAAAGACGATTACTACCAAAAATTCTAGTCCTTATAAGATTGACTTGTACTCACTAATACTAATAATGGCTATACTGTGCACTTGTGCTAAAATAATCAATCAATTAGTAATGTTGGGAATTGTGAATATAAAGGTTTTATTGATCTCTTTTATCATGTTTCTTCCTTTGAAAAAATTTCATAACTGCTTTGGTAACTGATTCTTTGATAAGATGCTAAGATTTGTAAGCAAAAGGAGCATTCAAACATTTGGTCAAGGAGACTTACGAGGGTAAAGCTCAAAGAGAGATTTCTTAACACCATCTACATTAAAAGGATTGTCAAGGGAATCTACAACATCTAATGGAATTTTATTAGAGATAAAGGATTTAACCAAAGTTAGTAAGGAGCAACCACTAGCCTAAAAGTTAGAAAAAAACCTCAAAAGTTTCCTTCTTAATCTTTATTTATGATTATGCAAGTTCACTATTTAAAAAGAGAAAGATCCTATTTATGTTTCTTCTTATAGAGATAGTTCTATGGAAAAAAAACTTTGTATTGTTATTCCCCCTTTTAAGGCGTTAGATTCTAAACTTATGTTTAAGAATGAAGTTATACATATCTAAAGATTTTATATAAGCTAATATTGTTATGCTTTCTTTTATTTGATTAATGGCATCCTCAAGATCGAAATAATGTTATTTCTAAATCTACTTGAGTTTGAGTTTAGTATCTATTATAACCAACTAAGTATCATATGCACTACTTTGATATAGCTTTTTAAACTTCATATGGAGCTTCCTTAAGCATATAAAGGATCTATATCCTTGAAAATTTGAGTAAAGTGTTTTTTAAACCCCTTTAACTTAGCTAGGTAATTGTTAAAATGAAAGTAAGCTTTTCTAGGCTGACCAAATGGTAGATTTTGAATGTTAATGGAGAGTGATATAAGAATAAATGGCTACTAAAAGTAGCTTTGCTCTTTGGGAATTTGGTTAACCAATCTTTATTGACTAATGCTCTATCTAATTTCTTCCTTATATGCTGATTAACATTTTGTTTATTGTTTTATGTGAAGAAATTGCTCTTAAATTTCAAGTCTTTAACTTTAATAAAATTGAAACAAAATCTAAAATATTCACTAAAATCCCTCAAACTAATATTCCCTTAAGCCTCAAACAATTATATTATAATATTTAAATCACTTAAGATTAACCAAAGATACTCAAAAGAAGAGTGGATTCCTTTAATTTCATTCTATAAGACATTCTTTAGAAAGCATGATCGGATCTATAAGCAAAAGTTATAAGAATTTGATCCTTTTTTGAGTTAAGGTTATTGAGAAATGAATAAATTAGTAAAAAGTTTCTAGGATATAAGCTTCAATTATATTTGATTCTAAAAGCCAAAACTATACAATCATTATGTTAAGGGGGAGGCTATTAACATTTCATGAAAAAGTAAAAGGAAGGATAGGGTAAAGTAGGATACCAAAAAAGTAAGGCTTAAAGGGCAGGAAAGGTAAAAGGTTGGAAAGTATCCTAGAATTACCCAAAGAGAAAAAGGAATGGAGCAAGGAATAGAAGGTGCAAATGCTAAGGAGCAATAAGGGATGAACACTGAAGATCAAAATATGGTTAGGGAACAAAAAGGAGGAGGTTAAAGTGAATGAAGTGGATGGTTAGAAGGGAAAGTGAAAGACATATGGAGAAAAAAAAAAGAAGATTACAAAGAGTGACATAAGAAGATGGAGAATGGAGAATGGAGAATGGAATCTCAAAGGAGAGGATAGATTAGCGGAAAGCTCACAATAATAAAAAGCCAGGAAGCTAGTTGAGCAAAAGTGTTGAGCTCATGCAATGTAGAGACAAGTGAGAGCTTTTATCTCAACCTCAACAAGTTGTCTACTATCCATAAAAAATATTATTTTCATTAGAAGTTTCATTTTTGCTGGAATCTAGTCTATGTAATACCTTTTTCTGAAGGTGAACGACATTTTGAGCAAGATTAAGTAATGTATAGGATTACTAGCCCCACCCTTTAGAGGGCATATTCAACCTTTTTTAAAATAATTTTTACGTTTATATTTTCAATTTTTATTTCATTTTTCATGATATATTAGTTTTCCCTTACTTTTTATGATAAAATTTTTTCCTCTAACCAAAGTGTATTATAGTTTAACCTAGAGATAGATCAAAAAAACTTTGTACATGTCAAAAAGTGAAGCTAAAAGAATTTCAACTTAATTGGATTTCCATCATGAGTTAGCTTCTAATGATTCAAAGATTGAGGAAGAAGTCATGGACAATAACAAAACTCTAAGGGAGTTGGCTTCTCTAGATTTGAACCAATAACTTCTTTGCATTACTTTTCCTAATATAGTGGAAAATACTACGTTTGAATTTAAAGTTGCACTAATTCATCTATTGCCTTCTTTTTTTATTATCTTGCAAGTGAAGATCCTTACAAGCACCTTAAAACTTTTGTTTTAGTTTGTTTAAGCATGAAACTTCCAAGGGTGCAACAAAATAAATCAAGTTATGGGTTTTTCCATTCTTATTAAAAGATGTAGCTAAAGATTGGCTCTTTGATTTACCCTTAAGATCTATTTCCACATGGAATATCATGAAGAGGTTATTTTTGGAGAAGTTCTTCCCCACCTTATGAACAACCTATATAAGAAAGAATATTTGTAGTGAGAGGTAACATCAAAGAGAGTCTCTTTATAAGTATCAATAACACTTCAGAAACTTTTGGCTAGCTTCCTTCACTATTAAATTAATGTTCAACCCTTAATATAATATTTCTATGAGGTCTTTTGCCAATGAATAAGGGTATGATTGATATTTTGAGTGATGGTGTATTAGTTGATAAGACCTTTAAGGCCATAATAAAGTTAATTGCTAACCTAATGACAAATTCCCGTTAGTTTATCTTTAGATATGATATGCTTATTCAAAGGGTGAATGAAGTAAATGTTTCTTTTATTAAGCAATAATTATCCAAAATTACCCCTTTTGTTAGATAGTTGACTGTACGGAATATACAACAAGTAAAGGCCTACTCGATATATTCTAAAACAGTAGATTCTCTGGCTACTTTACAATATCTCACTCTTTATATAAGAGTGACTCTAGCTGAATATTTTATGTTATGTGAAGGACATACTTTAATTAGGTATGATGATCTTTCTGAACAAGCATAGGCTTATAATTAAATGCCTTTTCTATTACAAAGAGCATATAATCATGAGGCTTACTTAGGAGATGTTTTTCATTTACATTCACACCTTTTAGAAAGAGCTGGTAAATTAAGTTTTAGTTTAGGTGAAGGAAGTATGACTACTTTACCAAGAGTCAAGACCTAATTAGGACACATTTTGGCTTATGTTCTTACTACTGTAATTTCTATTACAAATGGACAAATATTCTTATCCACCAATTTATTCAATGCCAGAATAAGGCCTATTATTAATGTGGGTATTTTTGTCTTAAGAGTGGGCTTAACAACTTAAATTAAAGTTATAAAACAAATATTTGGAAAATTAAAATTGGAATTGACCCAATTCATATTATTAAAAGCCTTTAACCAATTTGCTTTTGATCTCAATATAGCTACTCATAATCATTTGGCATAATGAGTCATCTAATAAACATATACCTAATATTGCAAGATGGAAGCACCAAGTATATAAGTGCTACTAGGAATATTCCTCCACAAAATAAGTCATATGATTCTTTCTCTAACACCTATAGCCCAAGTTAAAGGGATCATTCTAACCTTGGTTATAGAGGGAACAAACAACAAAATTCCTTTCTAAGTAGGTAGTAAGGTCCCTTACAACAATTCCAAACTAGGCCACAATCTTCCTCGAGGTATGCCTTTAGAGGATATTGTTGTCTCTTATTACTAACACTTTATAATTTCCATAGGAGGTGAAATATTACCAATAAGAGACTAAGAAATTTCAACATAAGGTAAGGTCTAGCATTCAAAATTTAAGAGAATTAGATGAGCCAAATGACAATTACTATAAAGCACTTAGGGGCTCAAAGTGGAGGGAGATTGCCATCTTAACCTAAGGTGAACCCTGAGAATATGAATACAATGAATTTGAGGTGTGGTGATCAGTTTAAAGAGACTAAAAAGACCATTCCTAGTTGCCAATGAGGAGGAGATTAAGAAGAAACTTGAAAAAAAGGGAACATTAAATCATATTCAAAGATAAATTTTGACCCTTCAGTTAAGGTTAATTTTAACCATCCATATTTTCCTAATAGGTTAGCAAAATCAAAAAAGGAAGAAAAGAAAAATGAGAACCTTGAAAATTCTGTAAGGTTGAGGTAAACATACCCTTACTTGATGCAATCAAGCAAATTGCAAGGTTTGTAAATTTCCTCAAAGATTTATACACTAATAAGTTAAAGTTGAAAGGTGATAAGAAGATCATGATGGATGATAATGTTTTTGTATTCTTTTAAAGGAAACTTTCACCCGAATGCAAGGATCTAGGTATCTTTACCATTCCTTATAAGATTGGTAGTTTTAGGAATGACTGATAAATGCTAGATTTAGGAACATCTATTTATGTTTTGTGTCAATCTATTTATGTTTCTTAAATCTAAGACCTTTGAAAGAAACTAGTGTTATCAAACAATTGGCTAACTGAACTAATGCTTACCCAAATGGGGTAATTGAGGATATTCTTATGTAAGTGATAAGTTAGTTTTTCCAGCTAAGTTCTATGTTCTTGATATGGATGATGATTCTTCCCTTCAATTAACACCAATATTATTAGCGAGAACATTTATTAACATGTCCCAAACTAAGATAGATCTTTGTGAGTGTATCCTAACAATAGATTTTGATGGTGAAATAATTTTTTAAAAATATTTTTTATGCTAAGAAACATCTTAGTGATGCATATTTTATGTTTTCTATTAATGCGATAATCCCCTTAGTACATAAGAAGTTTAAAATGAATGAAAATCGACTTAAATCCCTTATTAATATTTTTAAGTGAACAATATTAAGGAAATGGAGTTAGAGAACCTAACATATGCTGATTAATGGTTGGAGTTTATATTAAGCCAATGAGATCAAACAAAGTTGCTATTTGAATGGCAACTGAATGGGAGTTTATTCCTTTTTCCTCTTATTTGTTCATTCTTTTTCCTTCACTTTGCATTTGATTTCCCATTGGAATAATGAAAGTTTTAAGTGTTGGAATATGAGATTTATATGTGTTTTATTTTTTTCAAAAACAATTGTGTGTGTTTATCCAAATTCTTTTAAAAAATTATTTTACTATTTTTCAATGTGGTTTTAGTTTTAGACCATAAATGAAGAGTTAACTAAGCTTGAGAGATTTATAACATGATTGAATATATGGTCTTGCAACTTGTAATTAATTAGTGTAATAATTTTTCTTGAAAGTGGTAGTGACTAGATTCGGTAGATTAAAGTTGATAAGATTTTGGGCTCATAGACTGACACTTCTATATCAGTCTCATTATTTTTCCTTTCATATATGATATTCTTCAATTGATGTTGCTTCTTTGGAGCTTGATTTGATTCTCTTTGACGTCATATCAACACATACATGCGTGCATATGATTGAAGCCTCTTTATTTATAAGTTACATTAGTCAAATAACATATCCATATGATCTATTTTCCCCGTAATGAGCCCATTTAATCTTAATTATCCATATTCATTTGTTTTTAACCCACATTATAAGCATTTGATAGGAAAAATGCTGACTTCTAACCAAGCTTTAGAGCTAGTGGAGCATTGTTCATCCTCATTTTTGAGTGGGTGCATAATAAATATGGGGGTGCTTACTATTCAATTATGTAGATTATATATAGTTAGTGCATTAGAATGTGATTTAATTATTAAGCATATAGATTCTATTATTTCTTAAACTAAAAAAAAGAAGTTGACAAAAGAGGAAGAGTATTCTTAATGTTACAATGTCTCAAAGTTGTTAACTCCTCCTATGATCTTTAAAAAAGAACTTAATTGTGCAATTGTTTTTGGTTTGAATGTTTGAAAGATATTCAAGAAGATATGTGATAAAGTTTTTTGCATTCTTCATATCTAATGGTAACAAATTTGATTGAGTGTTTGTTTTGTGTTTAATGTTTGACTAAATGTTAACTTTTTCGAATAGTTTATTGGCTTTTGATCAATATACCTAAAGTTATTTTCCACCTTGATCCCTAGCCCCGTTATAACCTTTAGAAAAAGTACTTATGATTTATCATATGTATATGAACCTAATGATGGAGAATGAGAAGATATGCAAGCCTATAATAGGGCACTTCCATTAGAATGAATTTTGAGTGAAATACATACTCCTCAAATATGTGATAGTTAATTGTTTATATTTGTAAAGGCCTACCTATTTAGTTCACTCCAATTTTGAGTGAAAGTGCTTGTTAATGAATTATAAGTTATTGAGAATATTTTTCATCAGGTGCTATTAGTTTTAAAGGGTTGGTTGTTCTTTATTAATGGAGTTGTAATGTTAGTATTTTAGGAATAATGATTTTGAGTTATAAATTTAACTTAAGAACGTGTAAAAGTTAAGTGTGGGAGAATTTAATAAGTGTTTAATTAATTTCATAGTTTTTGACAATTTAACTCCTGTTTGGTTTTCTAACCTTAACTTTCTTATTCAAGCTTCAATAGAGGAGTTTCAAGATGTTATGAAAAGATTAAAAAGAGAACTACAACTTTTATATTATGAGTTTTCCAGAATCAGAAATTATCAAAGTTTAAATATCACTTGAAACAATTATTGTCACAAGTTTTCATATTTAGTTGTTCGAAGTATACAGAAGGAATTTATTTTGGAAGTTTTGGAGACCATGTACAGAATATGGAGTTGAGTATTCACTTTATTTTATTATGATAAAATTTGTCATTTTACTTTATTTACTTCTTTAATTTGTAAATTTTGTTAAGATTATTTTAGGATTCTTATTTTTACTTAACTTCTTAAAAGATCCTAAGTTATTTAAACACCTTATTTTCTTATTAAGAGGATATCACAAAATCTAATTTTCACTTTCTTTCCTCTCTTTTGGACATGTGTTTTCAAGAACTATGCAATGCTAGATCTATTTTTCTTCCCAATTCAAGGAGATGTTGAAGATTAAAATCTCGTTTATGCATTAATTGATTATATTGATGCTATTCTGTACTTTTCTATAGAATTGATTGTGTTACTGTGATACTAGTATTTATGATTTATGTTTGTTTGATTTAGTTTAGTTTTACTAGATCATTCATATAAAAATTTATTATAAGAATCAGGAATTCAATTCACAATAATTGTTGTTCTTGATTTATAAGTGGCGAATTAGTGGTCGTGCACCATTAAAGGTAACACAACTTAAGTTAAACAATTCAAGTTTATGTGATTGCTACCTAGACTAACCTATTTTTGTAGTTCTTAATGTTGTTGTTACACTAAATGTAAAGATATTATTCTAGTTTGTCTAACAATTAGATATAATTGAAGAGCTTGTTTAGGTTGGATATGATATAAAAGAAATTAAGGATAATCGAGCTTGTTATTGTCGACAGTTAGTTATTTTTGAAAAGGGTGAAGATAATGCTGCAATTGATTATGTTATTCAAGTGAAGGTGAAAACTGAACTAATAACTGGACTTGTTAATCTGATTATTTTCCCATCTTAATTTATTTGATTCTTTTGCATTCATTTTATTACTTTAGATTAATTTAATTCATACAATCCCCTTTGTTTGTTAGCACATTTAGTATATATTAATAATCATTCCCTGTGAATTCGATCTTTACTCACCACGAACATGAATCATTATTGGTATCTAAGATAAGAAAATTATTTTTGGTACACTTAACACACATTAGTTGAGTTAACTTGAAAAAATGGCACAAGTATGATGCCTAAAAATGAAATGTCATTTAATGACCTGACCTTATTTTAAGTTAATTTATTGTACCAAATCATCTTTTCTAAATATTTTAAACTTTAACCAAAATTTTCGGTTGAACGATCAAAAGATACTGTATTAAGCTTGATATAAAATGTCATGCAAAATTTTAAGCCCCTAATTTGTAGCATCCCGGTTCCGTAGAACGGGTCGGACCAGAGAAACGGGTCCAAGTGAGGTAAATAAGAGAAATTAGGAAA
>JAOQMS010000005.1:18679116-18689482 GCA_027563885.1 Erythroxylum longipes
TGTTCCTTTGTTGCCTTTATTTCTTATTGCTTTCTTAAGCATTGTTTCTTCGAGTGTGCGAGCGAAACACTTTGAGAATTTGTTGAGGGCTGAGTCTTGCTTAAGCGGACTAAGTGAGACTGCCGTACAAAGGGTGTTGGCGATAGAATTCGATAAAAGTTCGAGTCCCAAGGTGACCTTTGTATCAGTAGGGTAAGAGTCAAAAGTACTCATCATCCTTTTACATCTATCATCCGAATAGAAAAGGTCCGGGTTAGCAGCAAAAGTGCAAATATACTATTAGTCCGTTGACTGCTGTGCCTTATTTTGTTTTCCAAGCTGTCATTTTTAATTTGTATACTTCCTACCTTGGAATGGATTGTTAGACTTGTATTGGAATACATACCACCACCTTTATTTACAGCGCCTACAACACAAAAACCCTTCTCGTTCGAGAAACTCGACTCAAAATTCGCTTGCCGATATAGAAGAAGATCAACCAACTTCTCTCCCCACCCATATTCCACCTAGCATCCAAAACCTCTACACAGACACCTCCTCTCTTTTGGCTTTTCAATGGTGGATGATGTTTACTCAAACAATCCCAGTTGCAATTCCACCACTAGCATCAACCCTAAGAAGGGCAAGGATAAGAAGAAGAAGAAGACAAAGAAGCGAGGTGGAAGTAAGAAGAAGATGACAGTAGAACAGTTTATGGCTTTCAAGGCTGTCACTGATTGGGTTTATTTGGATCAGCCTTCTCCACTGGCCTCCTCTGCTGCTGCTGCTGCTGCTGCTTGTATTATTGATGATTTTGGAGTGCAAAAGGGTCTGGGTAGGAGTGGACAGAAAATTATCTTTGAATTGCATTCTCATTCCAAATGCAGTGATGGGTTCTTGTCTCCTTCCAAGCTTGTGGAGAGAGCTCATGGAAATGGGGTGAGTGACCGAGATTGGAGCTCCTTTCTTTTCTTTTCCATTAATTTATGATTTTGTGGTCTTGAAATTGAAAGCTGAGATGGGGTGGGGTTGTTTTTGTTTCGTATACATTTCTTTGTCTGCCCTTTTCTCTCCTGAGATATACCAGACAATAAAACACCTACATAGTCTGGCTTGTCCATTTACTTATTTGGTAACAAGCAAAACGAATGTCCAAACCCAAAGAAATGATACTTCCAACGTAGCTTCTTTTCCGTTGCCTCTCTCTTTATGTATAGATGCATACTTTAGTCTCTCAGTCTCAGTGTCAACCCATAAAAGTGCTGTAGACAAATGCATTTAATTTTAAGTGTTAGAAGCATGGTAGCCAAAAAAAGAGATTTGATTTTAGGACTTCAAATTTACTTTAGTTTTTAACTCACAGTGTTTGCAGTTATTTCCTGACTATTACATCCCGATTTGTCTTGTTCCATATGCTAATTTTCACTTTTCCACTTTGACATATTCTTGTATTGTGCTGGATCTTTAATGTCCAAGCTCCAGACAAATAACTACCCAAAATTTTTTATCTTATGGATGCCTTGGCTGAAGAACTTCTTTCATTGCATTCACTTCCTTGCTATTCGTAAATGTGATTGATTAGTGCATTTCTATGTTCCACTTCCTCTGCTTGATTCAAAATAAATTGTCTAAGATGTTCACACTTTCTGAACTATTTATTAGTAAGTTCTAGATTCTAGGAATTAATTCATAAAATGTGTTCAGAACAGGTGAAGGTTTTAGCCCTAACTGATCATGATACAATGGATGGTATCCCTGAAGCCATAGAAGCAGCTCGAAAGTTTGGAATGAAGATAATCCCTGGTGTTGAAATCAGCACAATTTTCTCGACAAGGTTATTATCACCCCAGCCTTATGCTCAGTTCTTTGCTCGATATGGATTCTATTATATGATTTTTGCTATTCAGCTTTCCTTTTTCCTTTTTTTTTTTTGTCCAATAACATATCATGAACTGATATCCTCGAGAAAATGGTTGAAAAAAGTGATAAACAGGAAATTTCTATGGAAGATTTTGCAGTTTCCTTCTTGAAAGTCTGCCTATTCATCTATCTTTTTGTGTCCTTAATTTCTCTCGTTTCTTTTTTCATAAATCAGAAATGGTGAAGCCGATGAACCAGTGCATGTTCTTGCATATTACAGCGGTTGTGGGCCATCAAGACTTGAGAAACTTGAGAGTTTCTTGGCTAACATAAGAGATGGTCGTTTTCTTCGTGCTAAAGACATGGTCTTAAAACTTAATAAGCTTAAGTTACCTCTTAAGTGGGAGCAGGTTGCCAGAATTGCAGGCAAGGGGGTTGCCCCTGGAAGATTGCATGTGGCTCGAGCTATGGTTGAAGCAGGCTATGTTGAAAATCTGAAACAAGCTTTTTCCAAGTACCTCTATGATGGTGGTCCTGCTTATTCCACGTAAGAACCCAGTGCTTGCATTATTAACAGATTTACCTGTGCAAGTTCTAACGTATAATTGTTATGGCTTGTTATATTTGCCTGTTATGGATCAGGGGAAAAGAGCCTGATGCTGAGGAAGCAATACAACTGGTTTGTGAAACTGGGGGTCTAGCAGTGGTGGCTCATCCATGGGCATTGAAAAATCCTGTTGCAGTTGTCAGCCGGTTGAAAAATGCTGGTCTTCATGGCATGGAGGTTTACAGAAGTGATGGGAAACTGACAGGTAAGCTGTTAATAAAACAAAATTTTTCTAGTCCTCTTACTTTCTTCATTTCTAAAATCCTTTCAGTAAACTTTTGTATCTCTTATAGCTTAAAGCTACTGATGCTGATATACTTTCTCCACCAAATTCTTTTCTTGGGCACTAATAATTGGGGGTGGTATGAAATAGATGGGTGTTTTATTTGGTTTTACTCGTATTTTCTTCACATCTTATTAGTCAATGTTAGAGTTCATTCGCTAAAAACTTGAGCGTTTGGGTTGGATTGTTTTTCTGACATGGTATTAAACTGTTATGACCAAGATTGTTTCATTTGATTGGTTGATTTATGATTACTCCTCAATTTGGCCAATAGGCTTCATATGAGAAGGCACCTTAAAATTAACAAATGAACCATTTTTGAACAACTTTTAACAGCTTAACAATTTAGTTTAGACAGTTTATTGACAGTCAAGATGCAGCAAGAGGTAATGATTGGAATGAGAACTTTGACCTCCACGACAAAATTGGTTTAGGAAAAAGAAAGAGTCAAATAATGTCCCATTTGAATCCAGTCTGATTATATTCATTAAAATGCCTTTTCTTCCAATCTGTAAGGAGGAAATGAAACAATAATAAAAGAAATGCTCTGTGATGCTTTCTGATTAAGGGGAAAATATCAAATTGTAGCATTCACATTTTGTATAGCATAGATAGATATTAAGACACGGGAAATCAAAGTTTGATATGCCTTCTTTTACTTTTGTTATTGACCACCTTTTTTTTTTTCTCTCTTTATAATGGTATCCATGCACTGGTTACTTTTTGCTATGCTATTATTCCAATTTCAGGCTCTCTCGCATTGTTAATGAGGTTGGTGGGTTTGGAAACAGTTCGTGTGTCCATTTGCTTTGACTGACTAAACTATGCGTCTGTTTACATTTTATTACCTATGTTGTCAATTTGAAGTTCATGTGTTGGAACTCCTTCTATTCTAAACAGTGTACAACGACCTAGCAGATGCATACGGTCTTTTGAAGCTCGGAGGATCAGATTATCATGGAAGAGGGGGTAATAGTGAATCTGAACTGGGAAGTGTCAACCTCCCAGTATTAGTAATTCATGAATTCCTCAAGGTAGCTCGTCCAATTTGGTGTGGTGCCATCAAGGATATTCTCCAGAATTTTGCCGAGGAGCCCTCTGATTCCAATTTAGTAAGGATAACAAGGTTTGAGAGAACAAGGATTTTAAAAGGAAATTCTCCTACCTTTTGTGGCAAGGATTTGATTGATCATTGCCTTTCTTTATGGTTAACTAATGAGGAATGTCAGAATACTGAGTTTGAGGCCATCCGGATTAAACTTTCACATGTTTCAATTAATCAATGCGGGATTAAGTTTCCTGTAGGTAGTAAATAGGGCTTAGTACTGCTTCCTCACATCAAAGTTTCTGTGATTTGACGGTGAAATATCCATCTTGTCATTCTAGGGAAACTCTTTATCATTGTATCTTTCCGGCTTTTGATTTTACTTTTGTCATCTCTTTGGCAATTATTGAATATTGACTATGTGACGGAAGGACCCAGAGTTGCAAAATAGAGAAGGTGATATTTGCTCCAGTTTATGATTTGAGCTAGTTGAGGTCTTTGCCCTTATATCATGTCAAGTTGCCCATATTGATCTTTAGTTCCTTTCTTTATTGCAGAGAACTAGTGACCATCTCTTATGAATTTTGTGTTTTAATAATAACGCAGTTTCACCTCTTTGGGGGTAAAAACTGTGTTTGTCTTTGTCCCCTGTGACATTTCTTGCATCTTTCAAGAAGGTATTGACTCTTTGTAAGTTTCTTTTCTAGTGACAAATCAGTGGCTCTTATTCTTAGTTGTTGTATGGGCCGTTTGATAGGGGTTGATTATTCTATTATAATCCTATTCTGCGTCCAATATGACGTAACAACGTCGTATTGGACACAGATTAAGGTTGAAACAGAATTATTAAAATTGAGGATCTGGTCCATTTGATAGAGCTTTAAGAGTTCCAATCCGAGTGAGAGGAATGTTTCTATAAAAATAACGTATAGGTTGATATCTACATTCTCCACCGGTTACAGCGCTACCCGTATCCATGATTTAACCTTATTATTTTGTGGAAAACGTAAACGGACATCCGTCGTGGTTATGTTATAACAGATTGTGAAGGTAGGTCTCTTTCAAAACATTTTAAGATGGGCAAAGTATTTTGAAACTACAAGAAGGGTAAAACATTTTAAGAGGGCCAAAGTATTTTAAAACTACAACAAGGGTAATATCTTCAGGGATGGCAAAATCGATACAACTTCTAAAGATAGTAAAATCGATATGATTTAGCGTCAACGGCTCTGATTTAAGTTATTATTAATACGTTATCCAATTTATTGACTAAAACGAGATTGTTTTGACTAGTTATACAAAGTAACGTATTCTACCTCTGAAGTTGATTGCGTTCTAGACTGTTTGAATTAATTAGATTAGGCTTCAACTAAACTCGAGCTGAAAAGAAAAAAAGATTAAATTGATAATTTATTTTAAAAAAAGTCAATATACTTAGTCCACAAAGTTCTCTGCTTTGTGAGAGTTTGAAGAGGGTCATTGATATATGTAACCTTTCTCTTGTATTTTTTTACTTCAAATCTATTACTTTCTGATCACAAAGGAACATCTGGTAAGCTCTCCCTCCAAACTTATAACTCGATACTATCTTTAAATATCTTTTAAAATACTTCTTTCAACCTATAAAAGTTGAAATCTTGTTACTATCAATTGTCAAGTGATTTTGTACATGAAGCCTTGTCAATGGCTTTGGAAGAGATCAAACAAATTGTTTAAACAATTGAGTGAATTGTCAAGAGATCAAATGAATTCGTGAGTTTTAAGACCTTCAGGTAAAAATAAAACTAAACGAGCTAAGATACGAAAATATTCCAGACATTTTAATAAATAAAAATCAATCTTTCTTGTATTTTATATTTGGTCATCTTAAAGTTTTAAGGGTTTGTTATGCATAAATACGTCAACTTTGACACAATTACATGTCAAGAGGAGTTAAAATTTTGCTTTTCAAATTTTTTTGGATAATAGGTAAAATATAAATCGTATTCTCTACTTAATTTTTCTTTATCGCTATATATTACTCATAATTTAAGGTAAAAAGAAGATTGGATAAGTCTAATCTCTAGTTACAAAAAACAATCCAAAAGGGGAATAAGTTCAATACATTCCAGGAGTCATAAGGTTATGCAAATTCCAAGAAATAGCATTTGTCCTAATTTATTTATGAAGTTACATAAAGTGGATTCCACATTGTGGCCTCATTAAAGAATATGTTCTTGTTTCTTTCACACCTTATGAAATACATTGATGCTCCAAAAGTCATCCTAAACAATGTTTGAACTTTGTTGTAAAGCTAAATGTAAGAAGCTCAATATAGTATCCCTTTCCAATATGTAACATTACAATGAGTCTCGAAAAGATTTTAAATGTGTTTCCAAATGATTGAAGTGTAGTGACATCTAAAATATAGATGATCTAGATTTTGTTAAGCATTTGAGTGTAAAACACATTATAAGTCAGATAAGGGTAATTTAATAGTATCCTTTCTACCAAGTCTTCCATCTGTTGCTAGCCACAAAATGAATGAATTGAAGGGGGCATATAGTCTCATTTTACACAAGATTTGTCCAAGTTTTCTTGTCTTAAGGGCCTAGTATAAGTCTCTTTAAAGACTTGGAAGCAAAATTTTAGTGATTTATCTTCAGTCCAAAGTTGGAATCCTTCCTGGTAAAGTTAAAGGCATCTAGGTAGATTATTAAGAATTCATTAGATCCCCTTGTAGAGTAGAAAGGCCAAGGCCAAGATTTATCTTTGATCAGAGCCTTTATATTATTTTGAATAGGAAAAATAGCTTTAAGGGACTGAAACTCATTCAATTTAAATAAAGGACCAAGGTCATACTAATTATCAAACTTGAAATAAGTGTTTTTGCCATCTCTAATTTTATGTTTAATAGAAAATTGAATTGTATCCCTTGTAAATAGAATTTACCTCAAAGCCTCGGAGACAAGGGGCTACTTTAACACTCCAAATGCTATCATTTTTTAAAAAGTACAAATGAATTGACTTTACCCATAATTCTTCCTTATTAGTTTAAAAAAACATCTAAGGTCTTTTAACTAACAAGACTTTGCTCATCACTGGAGCAAATGTGCTACCCAATCCACCATCCTATTTAGGTAAGTAGACACTAAACCATTTTACCTTAGGATGTGTAGCTTTGTTTCTTGTTCCACTCTATTAAAGGTCTTTAATTAACTTGTTAATAGTTTTCAAGATCCCTTTTGGTAGAGCAATATGAAAGCACCTGTATGTAGAGAGATTGTTCAGAATTGAAATCAATAATTGTAGTCTTCCATTAAAAGATCATTGTTTGTCCCACCAATTATCCAATCTTCTTTTTACAAATTCCAAAAGATGGGAGCAATATGAAATTATGAGTTTTCTTGTAGTTATGGGGACTCTAAGATACTTAAAATGAAGTTGTTGTTGCTTTAATATTTTAGAAGTAGTTACGAGACCTACATTAGGATTAACACTTGAAAAAAGAGTGAAGGAACTTTTAGAGGGTTAAACCCAAACCTTAAATGATTTTTAATGTGTCTAATGAGTTAAACAAAAGTTCCATGGAAAGAGAATTAGCTCTACAAAATAAAAGCAGATCATCTGTAAATGAAAGGTGGAAAATGTCTAGCTTATTACACTTATAATGAAAATCAAAGCCTGACACTATTGAGATATAAATTTGGTGAGTATGAAAAAAATTTCCATGCAAATAATAAATAAATAAGGTAAAAAGAGGTCACCTTGGTTAGACCACAAGCAACCTTGAATGGCTTAGTAGGTTAACCATTCACAAGGATTAAATAAGAAGCAACAGTGATGCACTTATGTATCTAAGTAATGAATCTACTTGGAAAGCTCAAAGCCTATAGGGAGTTGAGGATGAAGCTAAAGAATTCACTGAATTTCTTGATATTCTTGATTGAATCTTGATGGAATCTTGAACTTTTCTCTAAGATTGCTTCATTCTTTACGTGTTCTTGGCTTTTACGTGGCCTTCCTTTCATCCTCTTAAATCCCTCCCATGCTTCATATAAAATCTCACCTTCGTTTTGCTGAAAATTTGTAACTTCCTTTTTAAGCCTCATTGTCTTTTTCAAAGGGAAGTATTTAGCCAAGAAGGTTTGCACTAGCTGCTCCCATGTTATAATGTTCGTAGGGTTGAGTGAAAAAAACCACGCCTTGGCTCTATCCTTGAACGTAAAGTGGAAGTGTCCCATCTTGATTACATCTTTTGACAACCCATTACATCTAAATGTATCGTAAATCTCTAAGAAATTGGCCATATAAGCATTGGGAACCTTATTGGACAAACCATAAAATTGCATTTTAGTTTGTAGCATGTTCAACAGTGCTAGTTTGGTTTCGAATGTATTTGCTTGAAATGGTGGTTGTGTAATTCCATGATAATTGGCATTGAACCTTGGCCTCATATCCATACGAGTCTTTTGCTGGTCTCCTCGAATTCTTTCTATGCCATCATTCTTTCTAGTGCTTCTTGGCGTTTAGCTATTCGAATCTCTCTTTGTCACCTTTTGATATCTAGAATTAATGTTTCTTTTATTTTTCTTGTAATTTTTGTTTTTCTTTATTTAGGCACCTGCACTCACATAAGAAAATTATTACATCCTTAAATCAAATGAATTCAAATTGTGAAAGATGCTAAATCAATCTTGATAACAACATTACAAACTTGTTGATAATTTTTATAGTATATAAAACTTTGAATATTGCAAGTATATGGATTGTATCTTTTAGTATCAAAGGTATCATTCCCATAAGGACTATTAGACACCTAACAGCTTGAATAAAACTTTGTTTTAAGGTACCAAAGATTGATTTGATTAAAATAAATAATTGAAATTAAAACAAATAATAAAACAAAACAAGTAAACAATTAACAAATGAGTTGCCAATAAAATTAAGGTTGATCAAGTTTAAAGACTTAGGAATTATTCTATCCTTATTTTATTTTTTCTTTATATTGTTGATCTAATTATGTTTGATCCTAGATGTCCTAAAGTTTTGATTACCCTCTTTAGAAATCTAATTAAGTATTTAAAGACTTAGGAATTATTCTATCCTTATTTTATTTTTTCTTTATCTTGTTGATCTAATTATGTTTGATCCTAAATGTCCTAAAGTTTTGATTACCCTCTTTAGACATCTAATTAAGTAACACTAATTGAATTCAATAATCATATAGTTATAATCTCTCGATTCATAAAACTATTCATAATTTATTCAATTAGATTTGAAGCAATTCTATAGATAATTAATTTCACAATTAATATCTTTTTTAATTTTTTATTAATATGATAATTGTAGGTCTATTAAGTAACAACTCTCGTTATGTAATTTAACACATGTAATGTGATACACTTTCTCAATTTATTACCAAGTATAAGCATAACAATTATCACAAACATTGATAGATGCACTAAATTCATCAAAAATAAACTTCACCAAAAAAATTCAAGAAAAATTCCTAATATGGATTAAAAACCCCATAATCATGTTATACACCATATTAATCCAAGTAATCATCCAATACAATGAAAAAAGTAAAGGGAAAAGAAAGAAAAGCTTGATATAGAAATTTAGAAATCTCTAAAGCCCTCTTAAGGTCTCCTCTTGATCTTCTTTTGATTTGGTGGTTGTTGCTCATTTTTCATGTTTTTCATGTTCTCTTATAGTGCATGAGGCTTCCAAGGTTGTTTCTAGGGTTTCCCTGCTTAATTTAGTTCCAAAAATAGCCCAAAAAAGTTAGAAGTTGAAAAATCTCTTGAGCTAGAAAGATAACTTGTCACGATTGTGCATGTTGCATGATAGTCACGATCGTGAGAGTTTCCTAGCCTCTGTCATAATCGTGCATGGGTCACGATCGTGATAGAACCTTTATGCATATAGATTTTTCTTCACCTTTGCACGATCGTGATAGAACCTCTATGTAGATAGATTGTTCTTCACCTTTCACGATCATGCCATGCTTGCATGTATCCAAAATCTCCTCTTTTCTTCACATTCTCTTTCCATACACTCACAAATATATCAAACACCTTTTGAAATATAAAATTAAGATCAAATTCTTGCTCAAAACTAATCAAATACTTAGAACACATGCAAACACTAACAATAACACAATTCTAAGCCTATACATACGATAACCATCCAAGGAACACTTAAAAACACACTTAAACACCTAGAAACATATGATAATCTAGACCTATCATTGGGGACTTGCATGGTCATTTATCTTGGCGGTGTAGTTCACTGTAAATGTTTAGGTTTATAATTTCTAAAAAATTGACATGCACAATCATTTAAACACCCGTGTAGCTAACTATGTATTGTTATGCAACCCTAATTTTAATTATAAAAGGGAATTTAAGAGGCTAAAATGGGAATAAAGAGATTAGAAACTAAAAATGTAGCGTCCCCTTACTAAAGGGTATACACCGGGACGCCCGGAGGTCATTCCGGCACATAATCTAGGATAAAGGCACGCTACATTCACTTACTACATTCACTTCACATGGTATGGTATCATAATTCACTTATAAAACATCATAAGAAAACCACAATATTT
>JAOQMS010000005.1:18689582-18737851 GCA_027563885.1 Erythroxylum longipes
TTGTATGCCATATTATGCATGAGCATGAAAAATGCATTTCTAAGCTCTCATTTATCACTCATATTTACTATTCTAACTTCTCATAGGTAACGGGATGTTACATGTGATGACTTGAAGAATATTGGTTTTAGTAGTGTGATGTTGCATGCTCATGCATACTGATGATATACATGTCCGTTTATATTTCCTATGTAAGTCTCTATGCTTGTATAAAATCACAAATTTAGGTGTTTTTGGAGATATACGGTTACCTACATGCCCATGTATATAGACTATATATATCTTATAAACCCTAGTTTTTTCTGTAAAAGGAATTGAAACAGATGCAAAATAGAGTAAATGTGAGTTTAGAAGTAATTTTTAGTCTTAAGGACTATAAAGAGGCAACAATTTTGATTAGAGGATGAGGAAACCATGAAGAATATGTCTTTGTAAGTTTTTGTAAATGTGTGAAGATTTAAAAATATTAGTTTTGGTCATGCGAAGTTTCACGCTTGTGTATTTTGATATACACAATCAAGTATATTGCCTATGTAAGTCTTGTAAAACATAAATTCAGTATTTTTAGAGATACATGGTCACCTACATGTTATGTATGTAAACCATATATATCATATAAAGCCTAGTTTTTTCTATAAAAAGATGTGAAATGAATGCAAAACAGAGGAGAGGCGAGTTTATAAGTAATTTCTAGTCTTAAGGAATGTAGAGGGGTGACAAATCTGATTAGAGGATGAGGGAAGCATGAAGAATAGGTCATAAAATTCGATAAATAACAACATTCAATCCAACTTGCAAGAAGATCTATTAGAATAAAAAAGGAGATTTATAATTATGATTTCTTTGTCTTCTAGTTGTTCTTTTGCATGTTTTTCTTTGGTTTTGCTTTCTATAGATTGGAATTAAATTTTTTTAGTGGCTAGGTGTGATAAACCCCAAGTTGTGATAACAATATGATTTGATCTTTTATTTAATTCAATTTTATTGATAGATTTATTTACAATTTAATTATGCATTTTATTCTTGTTTTAATATATCCAAAATATTAGTTCATGATTTAATTTTTATGATTGAGATTGATAAATACTCTTGTATAAATAAATCTACCATAATTTGAAGGAGTTGCATGCAAACTTAAAGATAGGTCAACAAAAATCCTATGGATTAGGGTCAAACCTAATAATGAAATTCATAAATCGATAATGCAATCCTAGGGTTTTAACTGGAAAGATTTATTTTAATTATGTTAGAGTAGTGCTCTAAAGGCAATCAACTTTAGCACTTTTGTACAAACTTTATTTTGATTAATAAAGTGAAAGGCAATTTTCATTAATTTGATATTCATTTATATATAAATTGATGTCGATCTTAAATCGAATTAATGAAGTCCATGATATAAAACATAGTATGAAGGAAATCATGATGAGATCATGATAATAAGATTCCTATCATATGCAATTATGTTAGTATCTGAATAATCCCTAGTCACATGATTAATAAGACTGGACATTATTAATCTAGATAGCCTAGCACATGTTATACTCCTTGCATTTGATCAAGCAGTGGATCTTAAAAACTGTAAGCATAAGAAGTTCAGAGTTAACATGTGGATGCTTTCTAAGACTAGTAAGTACATTAGAAAACCCGCTATAATATTATCATATGGATGATCTATCAAATGTCAATGATCAATCTCATCATAGCAATGGTACAAATATCCTTAGACTTGAGGTACTTAAGGATATCTTAGATTCCTTTACTTTAACATCATTCCTTGTTACCTCAAGACGAGGTCGATCTTTAGGTGATAATTGGGTACAATTATTGGTATTCGAAGGTAATTGGGTAACCAATAAAGGATTCACCACTCCTGATAGAAGGAGATGATACCTACAACCTCTTGTCAGGATCATTACTCAGGAGTCTGGCTAGAGTAGGTATGTGTCATGGAGAAAGTCTTCAATGACACATGGAGTAATGAGATATCAGGACAAGAACTAACATTTCTTGGACTAGATGTGACATAATTAGTCTAGTGGGAGTTGATAAATAGCCCATACTCTAAACCAAGTAGGGTATAGTATGATGAAAGGATGAATTACACAATAATTATCTATGGAAAGTTTCGTAAGTTAGATAATTAACTATCGACGAATTCGTGTGTTAATCCACTTATATTCTGGTAAATTAGCATCATAAAACCCTTCATGAATTACTTGAATTAAGAGTTAATTCAAGTGCCTAAAATAATCATGAGCCCAAAGGTCACACGCATAAAATATCAGATGAAAAACATAGTGTGTATGGCTGGTTTTAAGTAGGCCACTATCATGACCGAAAGAGAGGTTAGTTTTTAAACGATTATGACCGAAGCCTCGAAAGTTGATACATAAGTGAGTTCTTCACTTATATGTAGATAGTTTTTACTAGTTATTACACACTCAAGTGAGAGAGAAAGGGCTCTAGAAGAGTTCTAGAGATAGAGAGAAGAGGTCTTGAGTTATCTTCATATAATTTATACAATTATTGCATAAATCTAGTTGCATGTAAGATAATCTTGATCTATCTCCTCATTTGAACATCTACTTGAACTCATCAAGTTTGGTTTTCTAACACCCTTACACATTGTTCTTCTTCATCTTTGCGCGTTTTTGGGTGATCAAGTAAGAGTTTGGTGTTTACAACAACCCAAACACGGAGAAGAATCAAGAAAGGAGGAGAAACAAAAGGTAAAAAGTTTTATATTTCATGTTCTTATTATATGGCTATGCATGCATGTGTGATTCTGGCTTTCGGGGTTGTCAAATCAATAGTCATCAAAGACACTTTCATTCAATTCAATAAAATAGGATTTTTAACAAAATAGTTCAAAAGCAATCCCTAAAACTAAATCAGCCACTCATGGTCTCCATAACATTATCAACATACAAATAATCCATCTTACAAAGATTAGAAGAAAGAAAAAACACAGAAAATTGAATAAAAGAAACTTCTTCTCTTCTTTGCCAAAATCTGGAATTTTGGATGTTGATGTGCTATTTTCCCCAATCTTGATGATAATCCTTGACTTTAATCCTTCCTCAAGACTAAAAACTTGTGTTCTTCACTCAAGGAGGCTCTTTCTACAGAAGGGTTTCGTATGCCTTTATCATGGAGGCTCAATTGTCTTTTAATAGTCCAGAAACCCTAAGTTTAATGAAGCCCGCATAATGACCTGGATTATAATTCCCACGATCGTGGAAATTGGCACAGTCATGGGAATTAACAACAGATAGTCTCCTTTTTTTTTTCTCCAGCTCAATGTCCAAATTGCTCCATCTTTCTTCCTACATAAAAATAGTCAATTCTTATCCTAAATTAACATCAAACATAAAAGAACAATAATGGAAATCAAACTAAATGAAAATATACAAAATGACTCATAAACTACAACAATAATTAACAATTATGCAAGAAACACTTGCCAATTACTTAGAAAAATATATACTAATGCAAAATTATCAGGTATCACAGCAAGTTTATGCTTGTATTAGATGATGTATTGAACATATGCAAAGTGTATGCTGATTTGTGACTGACATGCATGTTGATTTGGAGTAATTTGTATAAATTGTAGAAATTTTTTTTTCTAATTTTCTTTCACAGAAATGTTTATAAGGTGTTATATTATGTTTTTATCAAAGGAAATTGCAATTGAATGTCATTTGCTATTTTATTTCAAATTAAAATCTAGTCTGTTCATATGTTAGTTTCTAGGAATTTCTGAAAAATTGAATGCATGTGCTAATTTTGAAATTTTCGTAATAATTATAGAAAATAATATTTTGATTTTCTTTCACAAAAATGTTTATAAAGTGTTATGTTATGTTTCTTTCAAAGGAAAATGCAATTGAATGTCATGTGTTATTTCATTACGAATTTAGTTTCAGCCTGATGCATGTATAAAGTTCTAGGAAATTCTAAAAATCTGATGAACATGCATGCTTTTAAATTGCATATTAATTTTTATAAAAATTTTTTTAATGAATTTTATGCATACACATGCACGATGATATGTTTCCACGTATATGAGATGCATAACACTTGTTGTTAAAGTGATTATCTTGTGCACACATGATGTAAAGTATGACTAGTGTTAGAAGTAATATGACAAGTGTCATAGACGTGTGATTTGCTGGCTAATTCCTATTAATTAATAAATAATTCATAAGAATTAGTTTCTAGAAATTTTTATTAGGTACATTTAGAATTTTTATAAGACTCTGGAATTTTTACAGAATTAATTGAATTTGATTCAATTAATAAATTAAGTTAAAGTCAACATTGGTCAGCTTTTTGAAAGCTGATAGAGTTGACTTAATTAATGACTTATGGTGTATGTGTTTCGGTTATAAGACCTTAATAATGTTTTTATGAGATAATAAATGTATTATTTTGATGGTAGTAGCATGCTTAGCATGTGCTTGAAATTAGGGTTTCGAAAATTTTCCGAGCATTGAATCAGTCCTTTTAGTGTCTAAGGTTAACTTATTTATCTTCATGATTTTGGCCGTCAAGATAATTTTGGCTTGTGCCAAAATTGTTTAGATAAATTTGAGATGACCTAGGGATATTATAGATGACTAATTGATGTATGAGAATTTTGGAAACCCTAGGGATTAATTTAGAATTAATCCAAGTAGAGCATAGCATCTCTAGTGTGACTAGAAAAAGGACCTAAATACTATAATTAAAGTGTTTAATTTAGACATCAAACTAATTGAATTTTAGGGTTCCTAATCAAATCACATTCATAATTCGAATTATCCGAAACTAACTCTAGTACCTGATTCGATTCAAGAGTTCAATCGAATCACGAACTTTTGATGTATAGCCAAGTCACAACCTCAATTAAACCTCCTTTGTGTGATATATTCATTAGATGCATTTTAAGGGTGGTTATAGACATAAACTCAATTTAATTGAGTTATCCATAATCTGAATAAATATATATGTGATATATATACAACATCATCCAAGTATTGATGAGACCAAAGAACAAATCCCTCAACCGAAATATTAGGACTTACACCTTCCATTAATATGGCAAGAACCAGAGTTCTTTTAGAGTTGGGTTATTGGGCAAACCTGAGCCTACTCTAGACGAATATGTTCAAACCATGAAAATTAGATTTCCATATCAATGGGTTAGTCCTAACTGAAAGTGTTGATATGTTAGGCAAACCCAAAGTCAACATAGACAAAGGCAAAGTTGGGTTATATACATGAGATGTATATAAATCAATAGTTGATAACCCAATGAGTGTGCTAAATCAACAGTTGATGGCATAAGTCGATAGTTGCATAATTGAATGCAATTGATATGGACGATACCTACCGATTGACCTAAGGTGGCTTGTTGGACAAACCCAAGGTCATTCTTGGTAATATTGGATATCAGCCCATTAAGAAAACTATAAGTTTTCTCAAATTCGTAGTGAGGGCTACAGATTTGAATAAGAATATTGCGACCCATAATGTATGTAATTAAAGTCCTTATCGATATGCATTAGTGTACATTCTAACGCATTCTCTCATTGTTCTAGGCTATTGAATCGTGACAATGTCTTCATCTAGTGTGAACCTAAGCTCTCTATTAGACTCCAACAAACTCACAGGACCTAACTTTTTAGATTGGCTACAAAATTTGAGAATTGTTCTCAAATCTGAAAAACTAGGATATGTCCTAGATGAATCACTTCCAGATCCCCCTCTGTCAATGCATCTGATGAGGATCAGAAAGCTTACAAGAAGTTGTTGGATAATAGTGAGTTGGCTAGCTATGTAATGCTGGCCTCTATATCACTAGAGCTGCAAAAGCAGCATGAGGCTATGGATGCTCATACCATAGTCTATAATCTAAAGGAACTGTTTGATGAGCAAGTTCGGTCTAAAAGGTTCGAGACATCGAGGTTGCTTTTCCACTCTAAAATGGCTGAGGGATCATCTCCAGTACAATATGCGTTGAAGATGTATGGATACATTAAGAGGTTAGCCAGCTTGGGTTTTGTAATGGATCATGAATTAATTATAGACTTTATTACAACTGGTTTAATCGATAGTTATTCACAATTTGTGCTTAACTATCAGATGAACCAAATCTCCACATCAATACCTGAGCTGATTAATCTGCTTAAAATAGTTGAGCAAACTATCAAGAAAGATAGTAAGGCTATGATGCTAGTGGACCTTCTTCTGGTTCTCAAAAAAAGAACCAAAAGAAGAAGAAGAAGTCCAAGAAGCCAGTGGAATGTGTAGCCAAGAAGAAGGCTAAGGAGACAACATCAAATGGGATATGCTTCCATTGCAATAAGGAAGGACATTGGAAGAGGAACTACAAAGTTTATCTAGAGCCGCTGAAGCAGAAGAAGGCATTAGATGCCCCATCGTCTACTTCAGGTAATGTTATTTATCATTGAGGTTAATACTACTTCTAATCATAACATTTGGGTATTACATAATGAATGTGGCTCACTCATATGCGTTGATATGTGGGGTCTCAGGAATAGTAGACCGCTCAAGAATGGAGAGATGGACCTACGTATGAGAAATGGAACAAGGGTTACTGCATTAGTCGTAGGAACATATGTTTTGCATCTTCTTAGTGGACTAGAGTTAATTTTGGATAATTGCTAACCCGTTGTGACAAAGAACATTGTATTTTTTTATGTCTTAATAAAGCAGGATTTCATTTACTTTTTCAAGCAAGGGTTGTACAATTAAGTTGAATGAAATGTTGTGTAGTACTGCTACACTATAAAATGGTATTTACATATTAGATATGTGTAATCAAATTTTAAATATCAATGACAATAATAGACAAAAACGAGATAAATTAAAATCATCTTACTTGTGCCATTGTCAACTTGTCCATATAAGTGAGAAACATATGATTAAGCTACACAAGAGTGGTAGCTTAGGGTCATTTGATTATGAATCATATGACACATGTGAATCTTACTTTTTAGGCAAGATGACTAAATTACTTTTTAAAGGAAAGGGTGAATGAATGAATGGGTTATTAGACCTAATACATTCTGATGTATGTGGTCCGATGTCCATTCATGCCAAAGGTAGTTTTATGTACTTCATTCTCTTTATTGATCATTATTCACAATATGGGTATGTGTATCTAATGATATAGTCTGAAACATTTAAAATGTTCAAACAATTTAGACATGAAGTAGAGAAATAGCTCGGTAAAAGTATTAAGACACTTCGATTAGATCAAGGTGGTGAATACTTAAACTAGGAGTTTCTAACTTATCTCGAAAATAATGGGATAGTATCCCAGTGGACTCCACCTTACACACCATAACATATTGGTGTGGCTGAAAGGAGAAACCGAACCTTGTTGGACATGGTAAGGTCAATGATCGATTTAGCAAATCTACCAAAATCCTTTTGGGGTTATGCACTCAAGACTGCTGTTTATGTGACAAATAGAGTCCCTTCAAAGGCAGTTGAAGTTACTACGTATGAGATATAGACTAGCAAAAAGCCCTATCTTTCTCATATGAAAGTCCGGGGTTATCCAACTTATGTAAAGCAGATTCAATCAGACAAGCTAGAAGTGAAATCTAAAAAATGTCTGTTTATAGGATATCCTAAGGAAACAATTATGTATCAGTTCTATAATGCTTTAGAGCAAAAGGTTTTTGTCTCAAAGCATGCTGTCTTTTTAGAGAAAGATTTTATTCTAAGGGAAGATAATGGGAGCAAAGTTGAACTTGATAAAGTTTATAATGCTCAAACAGACAGAGTTCAACTGCCTAAACCTGAAATTGTTGTTCACGGAGATAAGACAATAGTTGAACCTTCAAACACACAAAATGTCCGTAAGTCAAGTGGGATGCACAATTTTCTATAGAGATATGGATTTTTCATAACTGAACGGAATGACATATTGCTCATACAGAACGATGAGCTTACAACCTATGAAGAGGCTCTAAAGAGTTCATAATCTGAAAAATGGCTTCAAGCCATAAAGTCCGAAATGGATTCCATGTTTGAAAACTAAGTATGGACTTTGGTTGACCCACCCGAAGGGATAAAACCCATAGGGTGTAAGTGGATTTTCAAGAATAAAATTGACATGTATGGCAATATGATTACCTATAAAGCGAGGCTATTTGCTAAAGGATATCGTCAAAAACAAAGAGTTGAATATGACGAGACACTTAGCCCCCGTATTCATTCTTAAATCCATTAGAATACTCTTAACCATTGCTTCTCATTATGATTATGAAATATGTCAAATGGATGTAAAGATGGCTTTCCTTAATGGAAACCTTGTTGAGGATGTGTATATGATACAACCCGAGAGCTTTAAATCCAAAGATGGCAAAAAGGTATTCAAGCTTCAGAAATCCATTTATGGATTGAAGCAAGCATTTAGGAGTTGGAACATCTGATTTGATGAGACAGTCAAAGAGTTTGGTTTCTCACAAAATCTTGATGAACCTTGTGTGTACAAGAAGGTTAGTGGGAGTGCCATCATATTCCTTGTGTTATATGTGGATGACATATTATTAATAGAAAATGATGTCTCAAGTTTACAATTAGTCAAATTTTGGTTATCCCAGAATTTTTCCATGAAAGACCTTGGAGAAGCAACTTATATATTGGGAATAAAGTTCTATAGAGATAGACCAAAGAAGTTGCTAGGTCTTTCATAGTCAACATATAAGGATAAAGTGCTAAAGAGGTTTAGCATGGAGTAGTCCAAGAGAGGGTTTCTTCCCATGACTCATGGGATAAAACTCTCGAAATCTATATGTCCCAAGAAGCAAGATAAGAGGACTCGCATGAGTATGATCCCGTATGCTTCAATAATAAGATCAATCATGTATGTTATGTTGTATATAAGACCTAATATATCGTATGCTTTAAGTGTTACGAGAAGATATCAATCAGATCCTGGTGAATGTCACTAGGTGGCTATCAAGAATATCCTAAACTACTTGAGAAGGACTAAAGACGTATTCTTGATATATGGAAATGGAGATAAAGATGTATTCTTAATATATGGAAATGGTGATCTCGTAGTGAATAGGCATACAAATGCCAATTTTTAATATGACCAGGATGACTCCAAATCCCAGTCAGGTTATGTTTTTACACTAAATGATGGAGCACTCAGTTGGAAGAGTTCCAAATAAAATATGACCATAAATTTGACGACCAAGTCGGAGTACATTGTAGCTATGGAAGCAGCGAAAGAAGCTGTTTAGATCAAGAAGTTTGTTATGGAACTTGGAGTGGTTCTGAGCATAGTAAACCCAATACTGTTGTACCATGACAACAATGGGGCTATTGCTCAATCCAAGAAATCAAGGTCTCATCAGAGGTGCAAGCACATGCTCAGGAGATATTACCTGATCAGGGAGATAATTGATTGATGTGAAGATAGAGAGAGAGCCTACAGATCAGAACATCACTGATCATTTGACTAAACCACTTCCTTAAATAAAATTTGATTATAGTATACTCTCCTATGGTATTAGTTACAAAGGTAATTGGCTTTGGTACAAGTGGGAGATTGTTAGAGTAGTGCTCTAAAGGCAATCACCTTTAGCACTTTTGTACAAACTTTATTTTGATTAATAAAGCGAAAGGTAATTTTCATTAATTTGATATTTGTTTATATATGAATTGATGTATCTTACATCGAATAAATGAAGTCCATGATATAAAACATAGAATGAAGGAAATCATAATGAGATCATGATAATGAGATTCCTATCATGTGCAATTATGTTAGTATCTAAATAATCCTTAGTCACAGGATTAATAAGACAGGACATTATTAATTCTGATAGACTAGCACATATTATACTCCTTGAATTTGATCAAGTAGTGGATCTCACAAACTGTAAGCATGAGATGTTTAGAGTTAACCTATTGATGCTTTCTAAGAGTAGTAAGTAAATCGGAAGACTTGCTATGAGATTATCATATGGATGATCTATCAAATGTCAATGATCAATCTCATCATAGAAATGGTGAAAATATCCTTAAATTTGAGGTACTCAAGGATATCTTGGATACTAATCCTATGCTTTAATATCATTCCTTGTTACCTCAAGATGAGGTCACTCTTAGGGTGATAATTGGGTACAGCTATTGGTATTTGAAGGTAATTGGGTAGCTAATAAAGGATTCACCATTCCTGATAGAAGGAGATGATACCCATGGCCTCTAGTCGGGGTCGTTACTCATGATTCTCTAGCCAAAGTAGTTATGTGTCATAGAGAGAGTCTTTAATGACACATGGAGTAATGAGATCTCAGGACAAGAACTAACATCACTTGGACTAGATGTGACGTAGTCAGTTTGGTTTGAGTTGACACATAACCCGTACTCCAAACCAAGAAAGGTATAGTATGGTGAAAGGACGAGTTACACGGTAATTGTCTATGGAAAGGTTCGTAAGTTAGATAATTAACTATCGAAGAGTTCGTATGTTAATCCACTTATATTCCTGTAAATTGGCATCATGAAACCCTTCATAGATTACTTAAATTAAGAGTTAATTTAAGTGCCTAAAATAACTAGGAACCTAAGGGTCACACACATAAAAGATCCGATGAAAAACATAGTATGTATGGCTGGTTTTAAGTAGGCCATGATCATGACCGAAGGTAAGGCTAGTTTTTAAATAGGCCACGATTATGACCGAAGCCTCGACAGTTGATATATAAATGAGTTCTTCACTTACATATAAATGGTTTTTACTAGTTCTTAAACACTCAAGTGAGAGAGAAAGGGCTCTAAAAGAGTTCTAGAGATAGAGAGAAGAGGTCTTGAGTTATCTTCATGTAATTTATGCAATTGTTGCATGAATCTAGTTGTATGCAATATAATCTTGATCTATCTCCTCATTTGAACATTTACTTGAACTCATCAAGTTTGGTGTTTTAACATACTTACACATTGTTCTTCTTCATCTTTGCGTGTTCTTGGGTGATCAAGGAAGGGTTTGGTATTTGCAACAACCCAAAAAAGGAGAAGAATCAAGAAAGGAGGAGAAACAAAAGGTAAAAAGTTTTATATTTCATATTCTTATTATATGTCTATGCATTCATGTGTGATTCTGGCTTTTGGGGTTGTCATGGTGTCAAAATTTAGACCGATAATTCCGCTGCATTCTCATACATGTGATGCATGTATACTTGGATAACCCAAAAAATTAACTGATAGTTAGTTATTAATATTCTTGACAAAGAAAGTAGCATAAGGTAGGAATTTCTATGGTCCAATAATAAATATTTTAATTGCATGATAAAGGGTTAATATTTAAGGATTCTTACGGGGATTCGTCACCTAGGTACTATTTATTTGGTATATACTTTTCCATGTATTTGCCTCTGTCTTAAGTTTATTATTATTTCCATCTTAGTTTAGTTGTTTAGTTTAATTTTTTAATTAACTCCACAATCTGAATTGATGGTTAGATAATAGGAAAAGGTTAATTACTATTACTTATAATCCTCGTAGGATCGACCCGTACTTGCTTATGTTAGCTACAGGTACGTCATGCACTTGTAGTTTTAACATTAATAAATTTTTTATAAGCAAAGAGAAATCTTCAATCAAGTTGTTGACACCATTGTTGGGGATTAGTAATATTAGAAAAACCTAGATTTTATTAATCTAGACATTTTTGCTTTACTATATTTTATTTTTTAAAATTTATTTTAAATGACTAACTAGTTAGTTTTCTTTTTCTCACAAATCTTGATTTTTTAGAGATTTGTGACACATTTAAGATCAATGAAGCTAATGATTATGCAATAATATTGTGGTTATTCTATTTTTCTTAAAGGGGAAAGGCTAAGCAATGGCTAAAGTCAATGCCATGATCATTATTGACTAAATGGGATCAAGAAGTAGAGAGATATTTATTGAAGTACTTTCCACCAGTAAAGACTACGAAATTGAGTAAAGATAGCTCCTATTACTCCTAGGATGATTCAAAATCATTATATGATACATGGGAGAGGTTTAAAAAGATGTTGAGAAGATGCTTATATCATGGTTTCTCACTTTGAATGCAAATCCAAACCTTTTATAATAGGCAGACTCAGAACACAAGGCAGTCAATAGATGTAGTAACCAGGGGTACTCTCAATAATAAAACACCATAAGTGGCCCATGATCTTGTTGAGGACATGGCAATGAAAAACTACTAGTTTTGCTCTTTTCAAGCTAGAATTAATAAGCTAATAGGAGTATATGAAGTAGATATAGTGGCATAGTTGCCAAACCCAGTGGAAGCACTTAGCAAAAATATTGATAGATTAACAATGAATCCATAAGGACAAGTTATGTAATGTGAAATGTGCAGGCTTGAACATTCAGGCCAAAACTGTTAAGCACTACAGTCCAAGCATGTGGTTTATTTAGGAAATGCTCCTAAACCACAAAACAATTCACATAGCAACACATATAATTCAAGATGGAGGGATACCCCAATTTCTCTTATGGAAATCAAAGGCAAGCAAGGAATAACCCTCCATTAAAATTTTAGCAACAAGTAAATTAAGCTAAGAAGCTTACTCTAAAAGAGATGATGTTAAATATTGCTCAAGATTCTGACACAAGAAATCAACGAACAAAGGCTTCCATACATAATTTGGAAGTTTAAATTGGACAAATAACTAAATTAGTGTTTGAAAGACCACAAGAGAGTCTACCTAGTATAACTAAAACAAATCATAAAAAAAATGTAATGGCAATCACCTTAAAGAGTGGAACAGAGTAACCATAAGAAGAAGGAAAAGAGAAAAAGGAGACTACTAAGAGTTAATGTAAAGTTGAAGGTGAAGGTCATTGTAAAGAATTCAAGGAATATCGACCTGTCATCTTTTATCCTGTGAAGGTGAATAAAGTTTGAATGTATGCATAATTTGATAAGTTCCTTGAGATGTTTAAGCAACTTTAAGATAGCTTACCCCTTATTGAGGCTCTTGTGCAAATATTAAAGCATATGAAACTTTTCAAGGAGTTACTATCGAACAAGGAAAAGTTTGAGGAGTTATCAATTATTATGTTGAGTAGAAGGAGCTTAAAAGTTCTGAAAAAAACTACTAAAGAAGTTTACAAATCCAGGGAGTTTGACTATCCCTCATGAAATTGGTAGTTTAAAAATATATAGGAATTTAGTTGATGTGAAGGCCAGAATTAATATGATGCCTTATTCTTTTTTTAAGAAACTAGGAATAGGTGAACTTAAACATACTAGGATAAGTATGCAACTAGAAGATAGATCGGTAAAATATCTTTGGGGAGAAGGTTCATAAGTTTGTGTTCCCAGTTGATTTTGTGATTCTTGACATAGAGGTGCCTTTAATCCTTGGTCTACCCCTTTTCGAGACTACTAAATTAATAATAGATGTTGACGAAGTCATGTTAAAATCAAAGATGGGGGATGAAGAGGTTGTTTTAAAAGTTTCTAATGTCATAAATCTTTCTCCTTAACAAATTGATGTCATTAAGTTAGTGAGTCTTGTATCGATTCATTTTTGGATATTTAGCTAGACTTTACATTTAAAGGAGCTTCAAAGGTTGTGTAAGTTCAAGGAAATAAATCCAAAGATAAATATGATACTAAGAACCAATAGGTAACTTATTTAGAGGTCATGGAACCTATATTAAGACTACAAAAAATCCATCTTTATAAATCTCCTTGAGCATGAAAGTTACATGAAGCGAACAACAATAAACAAATGCTACATAGTAGGCAACCTATGAATTAGGATAGGTTTTACTTTGAATTCTGTGTTATTTTATTTTTATTTTGATGTTAGAATATGATTTATTTGATTTTTGATATGTTTTAGGTTAGGACAGCTTAAGGCCTCTATTAGATAGACAGGGGACCTTTTGCTGCAGATGGTGAACCATCAGCGTATGACTTTTCAACTTTCACCATCTGTAGTAGGTACATCACCATCAGCTCCTCCACATTTTGAGAATGTAAAACCCGAGGAATCTCCATCGACGAATATGCCAGAGTCACAGCATAATTGAGGGATTCTATAATTTGGTTTTTTTCTTATTATTTGTATTTTCTTATTTTCTTTCCTTTATTACTTTATTTTGTCTAAATATTAGTGTAGTGTTATTTTATTTCATTTTATTTCCATATTTTGTATTTTGTTTCTTTATTGTTATTTTAATTTTCTTTTATCTTTTATCCCTTTTTATCTATATTTTGCATGGATGATTGTATCTAATTTGAATGGATCCATCATCAAAATCAAAATTATGAATTCTTATTACTCAAGGAAGTACCAATTTCTTATCATCTCTTCCTTTTTATTCATATGTGTTTATATTATGTACATCGGGACAATTTACAATTTTAAATGTGGGAAGAGGATTATGATTTTCTTAAGCTTATTATAATATTTTTATTATGTTTTACTAACTGATATCATGAATTTGTTAAATTTTGTCCAAAAATACTTGAAATCATTATTTACTATTGAATTGAATTAGTATACAAAAGGATGAAAGTTAGAATAAACTTGCTTTTATAAGTCATATGTTTAGTAACCACCAAAATAGTTAATTTAAATGAAAATTGCATATTATTTACACACATAAGATCCACTATTGTGAGCTTTTGAGTCTAGGAGCAAATACGTCAATATTTAAGCTCTTTTATTGTTTCATGTGTGTTATCATACATAGTTGAAAATTTTGAAGACTTGCTTTTGTTATTCATATTAGGAACACATTTCTTAAATTAGAAGCATTGGTTATAAAGGCATTTAGATTCAAAAATTTCTTAGCATATATCATTTATAATTAACCTACCATATTTTACCTCTTAGAAGTAACCATGTTTGAGGCTTAGCCTTTTCATTGATTACAATTCCATTATTAACCTTTCCCTTATCTTTCTTAAAGCCTTTTTATTAATTTGAACCCTGAAGGTTATTTACATTACTTGATTTCTTAAAACTTAAATTTTAAAAAGGTCCAATATTACTATAATAATTGGTATATGATAATTTTATTAATTAAAAAAGTGTTTAAGCTATGGTATATTGGACATATAATGTGAAGGACCTATATAGTGTAAAGAAATAAGTTTCTTGTAATGTCATTTTTGTAAATTTCCTTCAAATTTTATCAACCTTTATATCATCCCAATCATATACCTTACCTAACCCCCATTAAAACCTTATATTAAGACCTTTTGGTTCTATTTCTAGTTTACTTATAAATGGTAGAGATATGATAATATTGCAAGATTATGGTTAAGAGTTCTTCTATGCATTGATTTGATAGATCTTATACTTTTCACCCTAAACACTTGAGTGCATTGAGTGAAACCTTGGTGAGGGTGTAAAGATTTGTCCTTTTAATTTCAAAAATATTATTAATGTGATTATAGTTGATATTGAATTATGAAGGTTAGTTTTAGGATAAGTTGAATCTAATTATATGTTAATTTAATCAATATGATAAAATAATTTATGGTGTGGATGAATAGGTTGACGTTAATAAGGGATGGATGTTTGTGAGATTGATAATTTAGATTACGATGTGCTTAAAAGCTTAAATGTGAGGATGTTTGATAAATACTTAGTTGACTATAATTCTATATCCATATTTAATATGTTTTGCTTGATATGTAATAGTGTTATCGTACTTGCAGTACTTAATTTGCTTTAAGTGTATTTGTAGATGATATGTTAGGCCCCATTTTGAGAATCTAACTCATGAGTCAAATGTGAGCGCGTTACTCTGTAGGGTTCTTGTAATGGAATCTCATTAGCCATTATAGGTTCATCTTCATTCTCAAAACATCCTACAATTCAATAATTGAGCACTTGATATATGACAATCCATTCTTATGTTTATATCCTCAATTGTCACCCTAAACATATCACTCACTTTATCTCTTATTTCCCCATTAAACTAAGTACATTTCAAGCTCCATTCAAGCCTAAATGTATCATAGGAAAGCATTTATAAGTCCATAATTTATACATGTACATGATTTGGTACAATAGGCATAACTTTCAATATGGATGTTAGATAAAGTTCATTCAAGTACGGTTTCGAAGAGAATTTCGAGTTCTACAACTTTCGTGAAGACCCCAAAGAGATATTTTACCATATAAAGAGTCAAAAATTACACATTTATATAACTATCCTGAGAATGTCCGCTTAGTGGACATATGTCCCTCCAAACGAACTTGAACTGAGTTAGAACGCTGGAATTCCCAAGAAGATCTACCCAGCGGACATCAAGTCCACCCAACGGACATTTACAAATTAATTTCTAGATTTCTAACTCCTAGAAGTTACCTATGACCCCTCTTATCCATATCTATCATTTCTAACTTATTTTCCTCATCATTTTCCCTTCATTATCACTTTCTTTTCAACTCAATATCATTTACATCCAACTCATAATCTATGTTTGGTCATCAATTCAAAAACATAACATTCAAATTTATGCACCTTCATCATAATTTTTGCACATGTTCAACTCCCTTTATCACCTTCATTTCATCTCTAACTTATCTCACTAATTCTTCCCCTTTTAAGACACCATAGTACTCATTTTTTGTTAACTCAAGTAAAGAAAAAGGCTATAAAGTCTCCAGTATGCACCCTGTGTAGCATCACTAAATTGTAAAAAGCTTATCTCTCAACTTATATGTCCAAAAATTACAAACTTTATATCATTGGAAAGCTAAGAGGATAAACTACGACTTCTAGGAAGATGTCTAAATCAGCCTAGATTAATACAGTTTTTCCCCTGAAGTCAGAACACAGATTTTACCCCTATGAATGCTTGAAAATGCAATGCAAAAACTTGGAAAGTCATGAGCAAAACATAAATATATTTGATCAACATCAAAAGAAAAGAGTTTTACAAAGCTTTAATGGGCATTTCAAGACCCAAAATACATCTTTGGTCTCATAATACAAAAATACAAAATATACATAAATGATTGTTACTTGAAATGTGGCTAAAGCCTTAAGTTTTCATATGCTAATTTAAATGCCAAAAAAAATATGTAGACTTAGAGTGATAACTTGACTCTCTATCATTCGATCTCTTGCTCTTCACCTAGAGATGGGGAGGAATAGGGATAAGCTTAAAAGCTCGTGGATAACAAGTTTATAGTGGAGAAACAAGCAAAACCATTGATAATATTCATTACCATAGTAAATTGCATTGAATCTATAAAACATGTATTTCTTAAATTCTCAAGCTTGTCAAACAATTCATAAACAACATAAGTCATGTATCCACCAAACTTGTTAACAAATCATAAACAACTTAAGCACTCATAATGGTTTGGGTAGTCCATACATATGAGGGAGTTCTTGCGAAGCTCTGATAAGCATGAGGTAGTTCTTGCGAATCTCCAAACATGAGGGAGTCCGTGATGGAACTCTACGCCACTAGCAAGTAGGCAGGAGAAGCCTTTAACATGATCAACATGCATATGGCATAACATAATGGACCACCACAAAACCACACAAACAAGAATTTCATATCTTGTAAACATCTTACACAAAAGGCACATTTCGGAAACATGATTTCCATAAGCATGATATTTTTCAAATACAATTTCCATCATCATTTCATAAATCATCATCAAGATTCATGTACCAAACATGTAGCAATTACTTAAATTATTTAAGAAGCAATAAATGCAACATTTATAAAGCAATTGAAATCTTTTAACTTTATTGATTTGGAAAAATACTCATAGCTCATTAACTCAACTATAAACATGTAACCCACCTGGATTCCTTGCTTAAAAACTTACTTAAAAATGCCCCTCCTCTAGCTCCTCTTGCCTCTCTTTATTCCCTTTAACATTGGCAAATATCCAATTCAATAGGAATACAAATTGAGAACCCAAAAGGCATATTCACTAAAAATTGATTCTAGAATACTTAAACCCACATATTTCCTAAGCTTCATGAACCAAAACCCTTCCAAAAATTCGAAGGATTAAAAATGGGCTTACCTTGAATCTTTACCAAACAAAGAGATGTTTGGCTCAAATGGAAGCTCTTCTCTTCCTCTTTCTTTTTCTCTTCTTGAGTAACCTCAAAATCACTCTTGAAAACTAAGAAAAGATGAAACCCTAATCTTGTCTTCTTTCTTTTCTCTCATGAACGAAACTCTCTCTCCTTTCTTTCTTTTCCACTACTTCTTTCCTTTATTCACGTTTTCCTTCATCTAACAACCAAGACAACATTTTCCTCTTCCAATTTTACGTTTAATGAGTGCTAAATGTCCACTTTACCCTTCCTTTAATGCTTCTTAGCTTTTATACTTAAGTGGCATGTCATAATTGCCCTCAATACATTCCTATTGCTTTAATCGAACTAATCAGTGTAATAAAATCCTACTAACACTATAATAATCAATTAAACTGCAAAAATTATTCTATCATGACCTTATAATTTATTTAAATCATGCTTAACTCGACAAAAAAATTCAGGGGCCAACATGATAATTGCTTTCACGAATAAAAGAAGAACTCAGATGATTTTGTGGCATGAAAAGAAGATTTGAGGCAACTTTGACCAACACGACCGTGTATAGTGACTATGTAAGTCTCTATAAACAAGTGAAAATTTGAAAAATATTGGTTCTGGTCATATGAAGTTACACGCCTGTGTATTTTGATATACATGATTGTGTATATTGCCCGTATAAGTCCTTGTGTCCACGCAAAATCATAAATCTAAGTATTTTTAGAGATACATGATCACCTAAATGTATATGTATATAGACCATAGATATCCTATAAACCCTAGTTTTTTGTTATAAAAGAGCATGAAATAGATGCAAAACACAGCAGAGGCGAGTTTAGAAGTGATTTTTAGTCATAGGCACTAAAGAGAGGCAACAGTTTTGATCAGAGAAAGAGGGAAACATGAAAATTTTGTCAGAAGACCTGATAGATATGAACATTCAATCTAACTTTTAAGAAGACCATTAGAAGAAAAGGGAGACTTAGAATTATAATTTATTTGTTTCTAGTTGTTCTTCTGTGTGTTTATCTTTGGATTTGTTTTCTATAGATAGGAAAAAATACATTTTAGTGCCTAGGTGTGATGAACCCTAAATTGTGATAACAATATGATTTGATCTTTTATTTAATACAATTTTATTGATTGATTTATTACGATTCAATTATGTGTTTTATTCTTGTTCTAATATAACTAGAATATTGGTTCCTAATTTGATTCCATTTGATTTAGATTGAGAAATCCTCTTTATAAATAGATCTACCATAATTGAAAGGAATTGCACGCAAACCTAGAGATAGGTTTACATAAATCCTCTTATTAGCGTCAAACTTAATAGTGAAAGTCGTAAGTCGACAATGCAATCCTAGGAGTTTTAACTACAAAGATTCTATTAATCAACTAATAGAATAGTTGTTAATATTCTTTAGATTGATATTAACATAAGATAGGAATTTACATAGCTTAATAATCAATAATATAATTTCAGAATAAAGGGTTAATATTTAAAGATTCTTAAAGGGGTTCATCACCTAGGTACTATTTATTTGATGCAGACTTTTCCAAGTTTTCTCCTCTGTCTTAAGTTCATTATTGTTTCCATCTTAGTTTAGTTGTTTAGTTTAATTTTTAATTAAACCTACAATCTAAATCAACAGTTAGATAATAGGAAAAGAGTAATTAGTAGCACTTACAGTACTTATAGGATGAACTCGTATTTGCGTGAGCTAGCTACAACTACATCATTTATTTAGAGTTTCAGCATTTATAAATTTTTTATAAGTATAAAGAAATCGTCAATCAGGGACTTAGCAGTTAAGATTGCTAATTTTGTTATAATTGGATTAATAATGAATAATTTGGGAAATTTTTAAAGAATATGTTAATCAATAAGATTCATTATGAGTTTGGTTGTGATTGTGATTTAATAAGTTTAGGCAAATAGTTATGAGTTTTAATGATTAAGTTAATTTTAATTTAATTCATTAATTTTGATAATGAATACTTAATTTACATAATGATACATTGACTTAAATGTGAATTATTTCTGCGCATTTTCACTACCCTATATATAAATAATAATAAAAAAAGAAAAAATAATAATATATGAGTAAACGAGCATAAACAATTTCACTTTATTGGCTTTGTATCAATAAAAAGGTGGAAGTTCAAGAGTGGTGCTAGTAGCCATTTAAGATAATGACCTAATTGAGTAACTGAGGTTATTCATGACAAGGTGTTTACTTTCATGTCAAAAGGCTAAGTGATTTTTCAAACAAGTTTATAAATGCTCCATTGTTAAGTTGTTTAAATTTAATGTTTTGTTTTTACTAAAGGGTATGAAAAAAATGTTTAAAGATTTTATCCTTTCAAATGTATGTTCTCTTTATTCATTAAGTGGAATGGTATGAACTGAGTTTAAATTTTAAAAATCATGGAGGGACTTGGATTGATTTATAATTTGATGCAAATAACTAAGTGCTTAACAATTCAATAAACTTTTAAATTGAATGAATAATAGAGAATCTTTATGGATATCTTTGACTTATTTGATGCTTTCCCAGAGTTTCTTTTTATAAAGTTAAGAATAACAAAGCTAATTTTCTTAAGGACAAGTAAATGCTTAATTATGAAGGGAGTGTGATAAATGATATTTTTGTCATTTTTTGGTCTCATGTTTAGTGCATTTTACTTATTTATTTGAGAATTTACTATTATTTGTGGCACTCAATTCCATCCTATTATGTTTTTAGGTTTTAATTTACTTATTTAGAGTAAAAGAACAAATTGTGATAAGTTTGGTGCAATTTGGAGTTGATTTGACCAAGTTATGATGATGGCTACATGGTTCTAGAGAGTTAAATGGTCATTGGACATGCTCGTGTCATGTGGACACACCTATATCCATTGCCCTTATATATATTTTGAGTCCATGTTCATTCTAGATTTAAGCATTTCATGTATTGGTGGCTGTGTACTGCCTAAAACTTTAATTTTTGAACAATAAATGCAAAATTAAAAGGAAAAGAAAATGAAGAGGCTTAGGAAACACAAATTGACAACCTAGGATGATAAAGAGAACAAAGAACAAGAAAGAAAACATATTCCAAGTAGATTTCCATCAATCTAAACTAGAACATTGATAGGTGCTTAATTGATTATGAATTTATTCCTTAACATTTAGTGATTATCGACATGAAATTACTTAAGATACTCACTTTGACTCATATGTGATTTTAGGCACAATTCAGAAGCAAAGAAGTCAAAGTGAGCCAAAAGACAATATTTGGGCCATTTTTCGAAGATTAATATTCACTTGTCTTTATGGAGAAAGAAGAAAAAAATTATAAGACAAAAAAAGAAGACAAGAAAAATAGAAAAAAATTAATCAAATTTGTTGTTGTGCATGGACCATACAAGCCCATGTAATGTGTTTTATGGAATTAAATGAAGGTAAGAGTCTGCTGGAAGAATGAAGCAAAAGGACAGCAGATGAAGGAGTAAAATGTAGCACAGAAGCAAGGAGCAACTAGGAGAAACGACATAGCAGCTCGAAGATGTCTCACATCTGCGCTTCACGCAGAAGTTGTGTATGAATGCAGACCACGTCTGTGTTTCTTTCAGACCACGTCTACATAACACAGACGTTTTCAGTGGAAGTAGCGGAGGTTTTAATAAGAGAACAATATGCGTGGCCAAGCTTATTAAACTGTCACATCAAGAGAGAATAGAACAGTAGTGGCGACAGAAAAGAAGAAGAGGTGCTACACCGGTTTCGACTGGGACAATTTTCATGAGGGTTGAGGCATTTTCTTAAGAGAGACCCACGAAGGGCTAGACGTCTTGACGCTAGTTCGGAGATGACATCGACGTCAACGAGACCTAAGTTAAGTTTATTTCTTTATTTTTGTTATTTCTTTCTCTCATTAGGAATTGATTATATTATATTATGTTGATTGAATTAGGTATTATGAAAAGATTATTTTAATTCGTTCATTGAATCGTTTATTTGCAAACTCATTGCTAGAATTTTGATATAATCCGTAATTATTATGTTGAAATTCATTTGCAGCAACTAATGATTTGTTATTATTATGATTAACATGACCTAGGTTAAATGACTTATCGTATGTGGTTATTGCCTTGATTAATCAATTTTCCTAATTTATAATGCTACTGCCTAATTAAATCTAGAGATTGTATCCTAGGCTATCTATGGTTAGGTTTAATTAATAATTGTATCTTGATTAAACACTACCTAAAGGAAAACTCAGGTTAATTATTAACCCACGATTAATAGTTGCTAAGAGAGATTTGAGAACAACAAATCAATAAAATATGTTTAATTAGGGTGTAGGCCGAGATTGTACCAAAGAAATAGGTCCCTACTGAATTCCCCACTTTTATCATTTTTCACATGTTTTCTTTAATTTGTTTTTATTAGTCTAGTTTCATTTTTATTTTCTTATTTCCAAAATCCAAAGACCCCCTTAACCTAAACACCGATTAATTTCATTTTAACAATTTTACACACACTCTCTATGGGATTAACCTAGACTCACAACTGCTATAGTAGTAATCTAGTTATTTTATTTTGACTAGCATTATGATGCGCTGTCAATTTTGGCGCCATTGTCAGGGAGTGTGGTATTTTAGTTTTTTATGATTTTAATTGGTGTTTTGTATATATTTGTTTGTAATTGATTTCTTTTCAGTTATTTCGTTATCCTTTCATTTTTCTATTTCGTGTTTCTGAAAAAAAATTTAAAATTCGTGGATGGAAATAATTTTTTTTAACTCTTACTCTCAATCCTATAACCAAAGTTGGACTGATTAACCTAACTTTAGTTATAGATGGGATAACTATCATAATTACTTATATGATGGTTTACAGGACACATAACAATTCTCGTGTGGACCAAAAGCTTCTTGTCAAAACTCAAGTACATCTCTGGAAGAATTGATGAATATTGTGATTACTAACAATCTTCAATTTCAACAAGGTATGCAGCAGCTTCAAGAGAGTATGTAACAACTTCAACAGAATACCCAACAGTTCTATCAGGAAATGAGGCATATAATGTCTAGAAACTAGAACTTAGCAAGCTAAATGGGTCAAATGGCAGCGAGGATCAACTACTTAGAATCACAAATGGAGGAGGAGGAGCCATATCAACCTGAGGTATACCCAATGGAAGTTAGTGTGGAAACCTTACAGAGTGATGAAGAGCTTGAGAATTTTGAGAGCATTACTTAAGGAGCTGCTTGTGTAGAAGAAGCAAATAAGGAGCTCGAATTAGAAAAAGACATATCTTTTAGCTCAGAGAGTTTTATTTTATTGTTGAGAATGACTCTTAACCTTTATATAGTAGATTGGAGGAATTAAATGAGGAAGAAAAAGGTGAAGAGATATTTGAGATCTTTTTGAAGTGTATGAACTCAGTCGAGATTGAGAATCTGAGGATAGGGAAGACGCTGAATGAGGATGATGATCAACTAAGGCCCTATTTGGAACAACCCCATGTTGAAGTGGCACTAACTGTAGTACCAGAAGATCATAATTTTGTCACGTGAGGAGAAGAAGAAATCGAGCCAATGACTCTAAACAAAGGCGCTTCTTAAGAATCAACTTAAGAGAAGTAAATTTCTTTTCTTTACATTTCCGTATTACTTTTTATATGTATATGTGTTTTTGAATTTATTTGTTTTACTTGTTTTAAGTTTTCAATCAAAATGAGAGAAAGAATAAAACAAACAAACAAACATTTTCTTGTTTTTTGTTGCTTCTGGGATTATATAGTTATGATTATAGTGTGAACTGACTATAGAATTTCATAGGAACTTTAGCATGTATTTTTACTCTTGTGATTAGTCGATATGTATTATCTTTAGAAGAGTAGTGACTAATGGTAGACAAAGCTGGTGAGATTTTGAGCCTTATTAGACTGACACCTTCATTTTAGTCTCATTGTCTTTTGATAATGTGTGACCTTCATAACATGTACACCGTGATTTTGCTTTGAATTTCTATTCGAGACCACATTTTTATCACATGCATTAACATAGAGATGATTAGGCATTCTTTGCTGTCTGAACTACATTAGCCAAATAGCCTATCCTATTGACATTGTTTTTCCCTTGTTAACGCCCTTTGAGCTTTATACCTTTCTTTTTGTATAAAACACATTTTATGCTTTTAAACTTAACCAAATGTCTTACCCAAGTCATAAAGCTAGTGGAGCATTTGTGATTAGTGAGTTTATGGATATACAAAAGTGTAAGTGTGTGAGTGTACATATGTGTAGGTTGGTTAATGTTGGGATGTTTTGTTATGCCTTATCATTGAAATTCCCATGTTAATGTAGTTTCTTTTAATGTTAAGAAAAGAAAAGAGAAAAGCCCAAGAAAAGAAAAGAAAAGATAATGAAAAAGAAAGAAAGAAAGAAAATGAAAAAATTTTGTTTAAATAAATTTATCAAGGAGGAAGTGCATATGATTTTCCAAATTTATTTATAATTAATTCATCTTCCTAGAGTTGTAATGAATGTGCTATTTAAGTATGTTGAATATGAGGTAGATGTTGATTTGAAAGGTTTAGTCTTGTGGTTTCAATGTATTGTTGGCATAAATTGTATGAGTGATTCCTTCGAATTGGTATATGCTTCATGTGGTTTGTATATGAAAGTTAAAATGAGTTATGAAATATAAGTGTTGCATTCATCATAGCTGACGGTACCCAGTTTTGTATGAGTGTTATCTTGTGCACTTAATGTCACATTGAGTGTTGTTTTGTTTCATTAGCTTAATGGCTTTTAAGTTACTTGACCCAAATACATCTCACCTTACCTTTACCTACATTACAACCTTAAAAAGTCCTTTGATTCATGATTTTTCATTTGAATTTTAGTAGTGGAGAAATGAAATGATATGCAAAGTTGTGGATTGTCATGATCATGAATGGTGTTGAGTGTACCCGTGGATATATTTTAGTTAAACACATTTTTTAAGTCTACCATTAGATTGCTCTATTTTTGAAGGTGATGAATGTTGATTAGTCATGAGTAAAAGCTTGGAATGTTGACTTCTTACTATGATTTTTTGAAAGTTATTCATCTTTGCTTATGATTATATATTAAAGGAACATATGGGAATTGAGTTGATCTTTTTTTTTTGGGTCTTTGAGCTTAATTTTAATGTCTTGCCCAAGGACAGCTAAAAGCTAAGTGTGGGAGAAATTGATAAGTGCTTAATTGATTATAAATTTATTCCTTAATATTTAGTGATTATTAACATGAAATTGCTTAATTTTCAAAGATTAGTTTTCACTTGTCTTTATAGAGCAAGAAGAAGAAAATTATAAGACAAAAAAAGAAGATAAGAAAAACATAAACAAAAATTAATCAAAGTTGTTGTTGTGCATGGACCATACAAGCCCATGCAACATGTTTTATGGAATTAAATGAACGCAAGAGGCTGCTAGAAGAATGAAGCAAAATGACAGCAGATGAAGGAGCAAAATGCAGCGCAGAAACAAGGAGCAACTAGGAGAAACTATGTAGCAGCTGGGAGAAACTACGTTGTCTACGTGCAATGCAAACGTGAGATGTCTCCCAACTGTTGAGTCATTATTTCTCCTAGTTGCTCCTTGCTTCTGCTCTGTGCTTTGCTCCTTCATTTGTGAAACGCAGACATTTTCAGTGGAAGCACTGGAGGTTTTAATAAGCGAACAATATGCATGGCCAAGCTTACTAAATTGTCACATCAAGAGAGAATAGAATAGTGACGATGACAGAAAAGAGGAGGAGGCGCTATAGGGGTTTCAGCCAGGAAAATTTTAATGGGGGATGAGACATTTGATTAGGAAAGACCTGTGACGGGCTAGACGTCTTAATGTCAATTTGGAGGTGACGTCGATGTCGACGATCCAGGTTAAGTGTATTTCTTTATTTTTATTGTTTCTTTCTCTCATTAGGAATTGATTATGTTATCTTGTGTTGATTGAATTAGGTATTGTGAAAAGATAGTTTTAATGCATTTATTGAATCGTTTATTTGCAAATCCATTGCTATAATTTCGATATAAATAATTGTTATGTTGAAACTCATATGTAGCGACTAATAATTCGTAATCATTAGGGAAAACATGACCTAGGTTAAATTACACATCATATGTGGTTGTTACCTTGATTAATCAGTTTTTATAATTCGTAATGCTACTGCCTAATTAAATCTAGAGATCGTATCCTAGGTTATTCGGTAGTTAGGTTTAACTAACGATCGTATCTTGATTAAACCCTACCGAAGGGAAAACTCAGGTTAATTATTAACCCATGATTAATTATTGCTAAGAGAGATTTGAGAATAACAAATTAATGAAATATATTTAATTAAGGTGTAGGCCGAGATTGAAATAAAGAACCAAGCCCCTATTTTTATCATTTTTCGCATGTTTTCTTTAATTTGTTTTTATTAGTCTAGTTTCATTTTTATTTTCTTATTTCCAAAATCCAAAAACCCCCTTAACCTAAACACCTATTAATTTCATTTCAACAACCTTACACACACTCTCTATGGGATCGACCTAGACTCATAACTACTGTAATAGTAATAATTTAGTTATTTTATTTTGACTAGCATTACGACCCACTGTCAATCATGAAGACTACAAAGGATTTTATCATGTTTCTTTTGATTTCTATTTTTCCTTTAATTTTGATGTTATCTCTTCTATAATTAGGAGCTTAATCTTTGTTAATACTTAGATTAGATGAACATCAGGATAAACCTTAAAATGATTTTATTTTCATTCTTCAGTTTCACTGAGATTCAATTATTTATTATTAATTGTTCTCGAAATATTATTACCACCATGTTGATTCATGTATGATTTCATGTAATTCATATCATTTATGAATTAGAACTAGTGTAATTGAAAGGAGTTACTTGCAAATATAGAGATAGGTAGACATAATTCTCCCGAATTAAGGTCGAACCTAATAGTGAAAGTCTCTTAATACAATTCTAGGGTTTTAATTAGAAAGAGATTTTGATCAATCAACCTAGGTTTAGATGTTAATAGCCTTGAGAAGGATATTAACATAATTGTGGAATTTCTATGGTATAATGAATTATAGCTTAAATTGATTTGTGAAATTATGATTTCATACGAAGTTGTATTCCTTGATTGTTTCTTAGTTTAATCTTTGTTCTAATTAGTCAATTATGTTGATTTATTATATTTTATTGTTTTAATTTTGAATTTTATTAATCATAAGCACCATAATTTGTTATACTAAATAATACAAAGACAATAAGTACTGCTAATTCTAGTCTTAGTAGGATCGACCCAAACTCGTTTGTGCTAGCTACAACTCCACCTTATGCTTGCAGTTAAAAATAAATAATCATCATCAACATTCTATAAAAAGGATAAATTATAAACTAATGTAGGCCCTATAAACATGAAAAATGTAGACTTATCATTATTCTCTATGCTATTTAAATTATTATTTAATTATATGATTAATTTAAATAAAGATATTTCTTTATTTCATCATATATTGATCTTTATTTAACTTTATTTATTAGATAAAAATAATTGCTCAAATTCAACAATAATTAATTCAATCCCTTTCTGGTTGCCATTAGAGATCATCAGTAGCAACTCATCATCTTTAAACCAAAAAATATGAACAATATAACAAAAGAATAAAAAATTGAAAGAGTTATAAAAGTGATCTCGATATTCCAATGTAATATGTTCAATTAGGATGATTTTTAATCCTCCTCTTTCGAAAAAATGGTTGCCAAATGTCTCTTTAAGGTTTTTTTTCTCCTAATATCTAACCTTAAGTCTAAAATAAAAATAATGAAAATTGTCCTCTTATAGGATTTTCAGGCGTATTTGTATAGAATAGAATGAAAATACAAGGTGGGATATAATTTTGTCTTAGGCCATGTTATCATTGTTATTTAAAATTTATGACAGAATTGATATGCACTTGTTCTTAATTGTGTTCTTTATAGTTTCTATCTAAAAATAGATATGAGGACAGAAATGCTTGTCTTTAATTATGTTTCTCATCATTTCTCTAATTTGATTTATATAGAAAGAAACAACCATAAACACAGCCATTTCTACGATTTTGTAGTTCTATACTTCTCTAACTCTATATAATATGACCACTCCCTTACCCATGTTTATAGTCATATCTTTAATATTGAGTTCTTTAGAAGAACATATTTTGGAATATAAATTTAGCTTTAGCCAAAATTGATATTTCTTTTTATTATCCTTGAAAAAATCTTCAATTCATGAAAAACTAATCCCCTAAGTGACATCTTCTTAATTACCTAAAACCATCACATATAATAATTAAATCAAAAGTATTAATACACAAAAACATAACAAAGCATTACTAAAATATAAGTAGGTTTTGCATACAACATTATGCTTATGAAATCAAAACACATTCTCCATTTCTTGCTTACCTTTTCTACTATAACCATATTAATGAGCAACTCTAGATACTTTTTGGTGAAGCCCACTTCTAATAACTTAGTCACCTCCTATTTTATATCTTATTGTATTTCAATTGCAATATTTTAATTCTTTTTTTATTAGCTTGAAGCGAGGATCCATATATTACTTATAGGAAACTAATTCCCTATGTAATCTAGTTATATTAGTTAGAATCCCAAAATGTCTAAGTATTGAATTAAAAATATTTGTAGGACTACCTTCAAATTTCCTTCAATTTGCACCCTAATATTGTTATAAGGTATTTATTTTCCTTTCATGACTTGTTTAATTTCTTAACCAAGCTTCCCCTAATCTCCTTTTTCAAATCCCTAACATCTAATTCTTTCATATTAATCATATATGCAATATTCTTTTCTTTTAGGGTGGGGTTGTAACATTGTTTCACCATCTTTAGGTCCTTAAATACCTCTAATGCTTCATTAAAGGTTGAAAACTTCATTAAAAGGGAGAAAATTTGTCTAATCAATACAATTAGAAGGCTTGCCAATTGTAACATTATACACATTTGGTGTTTTTACTACATAAAACTTTGTTATACTTTTTACTTGTCTTATACATGTTCCTAATGTGATAAGTAGAGATATCTTTCTTTTCATGTAGATTTGATCCCCCTAAAATCGAGCAAGTGTGATTTCAAAAATTTTAGCATGTCTATTAAAATGCCCATCTTTATTAAGACTTCATAAAATAAATAATCATAACACTGTTTATATATACTAATATTCTTTTCATTAAAGAGTTAGCTATTAAAAAAGTTACTGTTATGACATATTTATCATGGTGTCGTATACTTAATTTTCAATTTCTTAGAAGGTGATCTCAAATACATTTAATTCATTTTGTAGTTATAATTAGTTTCAATTATAGTCCATGACTTCTTCCACTTTGTGCTCTCCTTAATGAGATCTTGAATGCTTATAATCTCTCTCACGATTATATGTATCACCTTTTTGTGAGATGCAGTTTTCTACTAGTTCCCAAGTTGTAAAAATTCATAGGGGACATTTCCTTTAATCTTCCTTAATATGATTATTCATAGTGTTTTATTTTAAGAAATAGTTCAACTTTCATTGTTTGATTAAATTATTGGCCACTGTTTGAAATTCATATAGTCATCAACCTTATGTCTAGTATCATAGTGAAAATGATAGTATATGTTCTTATCCCTTTTGTCAAGGTTGGCTGCTATTCTATTTGGTTTTTATGCTTAGTCATTATTCAAGACATAGTCAACCACCCAATTCGATTGTGTCCAATTTAGAGAGATCTTTCTCTTTTTTTTCTTTGCTCTCAACTTTAGCTTAATTTGCCTGCAACTTTTTCTTATTAGCCTCATTTATCAAAGATGCAACCTCTTTCTATTCTCATTAGTTTTATCTTTTGACCTTTTCATTGTTTGCTTAGCATTTTCTAAAACTTAATATTTTTGTACTCTAAAAAATACCTACCCAAATATTTTGAATTATTTCTTCTTTATAGAAGTTTACAAAGGTTAACAGGATCTTAGCCTATTTACAGAGGTTATTATTGCTACCCTTATGTTAAGGTTAGGGATTTGGGTTGCACTAAAGTTAAAATATTGTAAGTAATCCTTTGTTTTTTCTCTTTCCTTTGAATGACAAATATTAAGTGGGTGAAGTCTCTTGGCCTAAATGTGTATTAGAAAATTGTGTTATAAACCTAAAAGTTAGTTATTGGAAAATGGCAATTAATGTAGGAGTTAATGCTAGGAACCATAAGTGGTTACACCCATTAAAGTGAAGGAGGTGGCCTTGTATTTAGTGATGTTAGACATATTATATACATCCAAAATTTTCTAATATTTTTTAATGCAATCAACTAGATTGTGTATATTATAAAAAATGTCAAATATTGAAATTTTAATTTTAATTTGTGATGTTTCACCAGGAAATTTAGGATAACAGTGTTGTCAACTATCAGTCTTATACCCCATATGTCTTGTTTTAATGGTATCAATTGTAAGGTTGTTGATGAGGCTTTTTATAATAATGAAAGTACAGTTTGAATCTTTTACAATTCTAAAATTCCTACCTTTTTACATCTATTTTTGACTTATTATTACAACATCTAATTACAATATTTTGGTCCTTAAATTATTTATTAACTCAAATAGTTTTAAGGGTCTTAGCTAATATAGCAAGGTTGATAAAAGGGGTCACTTATATGGGTATATATTATTCTTTTTATAATGAAGATATCTTAACTACTTTCAAGTTTTCTCAATTTGAATATTCAAATATTTTGAAAGGTTTCATTGATGACACCAAAAGATATAAAGTGAACTTAAGTTAGGACTATTATCACGTCTTAGTCAGCAAGCATGTATAAATAAATAGTTAGAATATTAGGTTTATATTTTACAAGGTTATTTAGACACTTCAATTAGCAAAGACAAATGGTCTTAGTATGCAGATAGAATTCTCTAGTCAATTTGTGATAATAGCAATAATGTGTAATAATTTGAAATATCTCCCTTCTATAAGAGATCTTCGAAGAAGTAGAGTTTTATTCTAACTATCTAAATAGATTTTAAAATTGATCTCAAATTATAAAAAGTGTGATTAGTCTTTGGTTGGGACTATATTTCCTTATTCAGATGAGCCACATCTTGATTGACCTTATCCATTAATCATCCTTAAGATTATCTAAGTAATTAGGTAGGAAAAAAAGGTTAAGCGAAATAAAACAAGCCTATCTAAGGATATATCAATAGAACTCCTTATAAAGATGGAAGAGAGGTGTAAGCCTACTTCATTTCTTTCATAAATTGATTGACTTGTGATCACAACTTCTTAATCACAACAATTTCGACATTATGAGATGAAATTTTATATTATTCATTAGCTTGGGTAGTTCCATAGGCAATGATTACTTTAGTGAGGTTGCGAGATTTGTCACTTTCCTATGCTTCCATTGTTCTCTCTCTAAATGAAGATATATTAGCTAGTTTAAAGTTTTCTCAAGTGGGAATATTCAAATTTTCAAATTTCTCACAAATCAAGACAAATAATGTAGATTGAATTTAAGGAAAGTCTATTAAATTACTTCTCTTGCTTATAAACTTGTGCAAATATATAGTAAAAGTGTTCAAGTACTCTTGACAAAAAAGGTGATGACTTGCATAAAGAATTCTTAAAGTGAGTTTGTGGTTATTATAATTGTATGTACATACCTTGTAATGTCTCCATTTTATGTGTGATCCTCTAAAAAGTAGAGTTTGGTTTCAATTATCTAAGTAATGTTTAAATTCATCTCAACTAAGTAGATTGATTAATTTTTGGTAGGGAAATTTTTTTCCTAATTTGGATTAGTCTTATTTGAGCTTATTTATTAAACATCCTTTAGATTATTAAAGGGGTCTTATAGTGTTAGGCCTGAAAGTCAAATCGTATAAGGGGCCTGAAGTCACAAAGTCCAAAGTAAATAAATTGGATTTAAGCTTAATAGATTAAGTTCATCTCATATGCATGCTAGGAATGTATCAAAAAGAAGAATTTGGTGAAATCTCAAGTAAGACTATTTAGGAAATGAATGTAGGCAAGATTTATTTCTTGAACGACTATAACAATTGATTTTCAATCTCTATTTGTAACTCCTCTTACACGTATGTTTGAATGATTGCTTTATTCCAACTGAGATTGCTTTTATCATATGCACCATGCAATCATCCCTTTTTATAGAACAAGTTTTAATTCAAAAAAAAAATTAGAATTCTCAAATACCTAATTCGCCTTATTCTTAAGTGTTATTTCAAATTAACAAATATATATTAAAGTTATTATCTCATATTTCCGTTTTATTAGCAATTTTATTTTTATGTTTAATAAGTTAAGGTTAAGATAGAATATAAGCAAATAATTGTAACTAGTAGGAATGTCTAAGATTTAACTAAACTAAATTTGAAAGGTTAGTTCAAATGAGTCAAATTAAATATAATTTTTTAATTGAGTTGAGTCAAATTGAACAATTCATCAGACCAACCTAGTACTTCAAAAATACTCTACACGAGTAATGGTAGATCTTGGCATATTGGAGAAATGCACTTACTCTACTATTATGATATGAATTAGTATTTATGTAAAACTTTGGTTTGTTGATCTGTTTTACTAGTAGTATATGCTATTATTAGACCTTTCTATTGTAGGTGATAATAAAGATGAACGTGGGCATTAGGAAAATTTGTGGAAATGAAATTAATCATCTTTTGTTTTGTATATGAAAAATAAGTCATTTTTAGTATAACTAATAAAGAATGAAAAAAGAATATGAGTTGAATTCATTTTGTATTAATAAAAAAGAAGTATGTAAATTATTTGATGGAAATGAGCATTTGGATTTGTTTAATGCTAGTTGCATAGTATTTGTTTTCTAAGCTTTATATTGAATCTTAAATTGTTAATGGTGTAAGGACGTGTCTTGTCAATAAATAACAATTATCATGACTTTTAGAGAGTTAGTCGAAGATTTGGTATACATTAAAATTTGATTTATTATTTTTATACTATTAACAAAAAATAAAAATTATCAAATTAATAGTGGGATAAAATAAATTGTTAATAAGAAATTTTAAAGTATAATATAACTATCATTTTAATCTGATTGCATTCGTTCTATAGAGTATGTAAATATAAAATCATGTTCAGAGGTAATTATATCTAAAGAGTTTAGAAAACCAAATGAACTTTTATTGAATGATAAACCAAATGTTAAATACAATAATGATCCTAAAGAGACTCCTTAACTCTAGGAGCAATATTAAAAAAAAAACTAGTAACAACCCTTAATTAAAGCAACAACTATAAAGAACAAATTAAACAAGGGAATTAGTCAAATGAAAACTGAAGTCAGCTAAAAGATAGCACATGTGATACTAATACGGGCCCCTTAAGTTAGACGAAGAGGGACGGTCTAACTTGGGAAGATTATGATCAAAGGTAGGCTTGGATAAAGCTTTGGTAAGTGAGTCTACAAGTTAATCAGCAGCATGGATGTGTGCAACAGTAATAAGCTTGCGATGAACTTGATCTCAGACATTATGGAAATCAACAGCTATATGCTTCATTCGATTATGAAAACTATATTTTCACATAGATATATAACTCTGATGTTAGCACAATAGATGATAGGGGATGTTGGAATAATAATGCCAAGCTCAAAGAGAAGGTTTTTAACCCAAGTTGTTTTAGTTACTGCACTTGCTATTGATCATGCAATTGTTGTTTGTTTCTTTAACGACCAGCTTATAGGATTTAAGTCGAGATATGGCAAATAACTAGTAGTAGAGATGTGATCATTTACACTGCTTGCCCAATCTGCATTAGAGTACATGACGAGATTCATGGCGTTACTTTTCCTTAAGCAGAGACCATGAGTTATAATGCCCTTGAGATACCTGAGAACCTGTTTAACTGATTTCTAATGTAGTTGAGAAGGAGAATGCATAAATTGTGACAGTTTGTTCACAGAATATGAAATATCCAACCTTGTGAAACTCAAGTATTGAAGTTCACCAACAACTTGTCTATACTTTGTAGCATCTACAGGTGGATAACCATCAAGAACACACACAATACATTTATGAAGAGCTCATGGGTGTCTTGGTTGATTTACAATTGGACATATTTTTTGCTTGAAGAATATCAATAATATATCGAGTTTGAGATAGGAAGAGGCAATCTGAATGCCTTAACACTTCAACACCAAGAAAGTAATGTAAGTGATCAAGATCTTTAATAGAGAAACAAGTAGCAAGGGATAAAATGACTTGTTGGACAACTGTGGTATGGCTTCCTGTTACGATGAAGTCATCAACATAAACTAGAAGGTAAATGTTGATAATAGAATCCTTCATGATGAATAAATTGTTATCAGACTCAGATGTAAAGAATCCCATAGAGAGAAGATATGCTTTGAGTTCATTGTACCAGGCACTAGAGGCCTGCTTTAAACCATAAATGGCCTTTTTGAGTTGACAAATATGAGAATGATATGATGGTATATTCAAAACTTGGTGGTTGAATCATGTATACCTCTTTGTCAAGACTACCTTGAAGGAAAGTGTTGTTAACATCAAGCTGCCAAATTGGCAATTAGAATTGAACAGCAAGAGACAAAACCACTCTAATCGTTGTTGGCTTAACAACAAGACTAAATCTTGAACGATAATCAATCCGTGAATATTGTGTAAATCCTTCTGCGACAAGTTGAGCCTTGTAGCGGTCAATAAAGCCACCTGGTTTTCTTTTAATCTTGTACAACCACCAACAAGAGACAACATTTTTAGAGGGGTTAGGAGGAATAAGTACCCACGTTTGGTTTTCATCAATGCATCAAACTCTGTTTTCATAGCTTGTTTCCACTTTGGTAATTTGTTAGCCTAGATGAAAGTTTGTGGAGTAATGTCAAGTTGAACTTTAGCAATCAAAAATGGTTTGAAGATGTTATTTTAAGAACAAATAATAACGCATAGGGTTGGTGAGTTGGGCAAAATAGAAGGAGTGGATTATGATGTAGCAAATGGAGTAGTCATGGAAGGAGATGAGGGTTGTAAAGAATCTACTGGTGTAAGACACAAGTGGTTATGGGTTGAACGAGTGACCAAATCTGTATCGAAAATTGAGTTACCTACAGGAATGAGATTTGGCAAATCTGAAATTGGGATGGGTGGAATAAGTGATGCTTAGTGGGCCTGAGGTGAGCTAAGTTGAGATAAGTCATCCCATGCTAGTTGTTTAAAAAAAGAAGAAATATTAGTAAATATTGTTTTGAAAGGAAATTCATTTTCCACGAAAATCACACCACAAGACACATAAATTTTAGATTTAATTAGATCAAAACATTGATGACAATGGTGAGTGAGAGAAAAGTTTAAGTAAATACATAGTATGGATCTTAGTTGAAGTTTGTGTTGAGAATTTATTATGCTTAATCTTTTTAGTTTTATTTATATCTGTCTTAATTCTGTCCTTTCTTCACGTAATTTTTTCTTCACAAAATTAGTTGAAGCCTACGCTTTTTTGAATCCAATAGTGGATGTTATGCTAGTAATCCCTGTACTCTTTTTTTTATTAGGCTTTTTTGGAAACTTGTTGTAAGTTTTAGATGAGATCTTGAATATTGTCCTTCTTTACTACTGTTTGAAAATAATACATGATTTTTTTATTTGAGGAAAAAAATTATAACACTTGATAAGATCAAATAATTCTTATAGTATAAGGTATAAGCCGTCAATTCAAATATGGAAGTTATTCTATAGATGCAAGAATTCTCGATTATACCATAGATATTGGTTGAAGTTTGTGTTGAGAATACGATTTGAGCTATGGATAGCATAAGCAGTCGAAGACTTTTAATGATTTGTAATCTGGTTTGGCTTGGAATAACATTTCATAAGGTGAATGATTGTTTAAGGTGGATGTGGGTAGGCGGTTAATAAGGTATACAGCATGGTGACAAGCAAAAGTACAAAGATTAGATGGCAAAGACGCTTGATAAAGTAATGTGTGTGCAGTTTCGATTATGTGATGGTGGCATCGTTCAGGAAGAATAACTCGTTGTGAAGTGTATGGAGGAGTAATGAGGTGTTTGATGCCATTGGAACTAAGGTATGAACTAAGACTTTGAAACTCACCACCCCCATCAGTGTAGAAGGACAGTATTTTGAAATTGAAATGTTTTTTCATAAGAGGAAGAAAATTTGGAAATTTTGTTTTGATTTCACTCTTGTTTTATAGAGTGTAGATCCATGTTTATTTTGTATATTGATCAATAAATATGCAGTAGTATAATTTTTTGTCAAGTGAAATAATAGGGGATGGTCCCCGTAAATCACTAAAAATGGTTTGAAGAGGTTTGGAACTTAACAAAGTAAGGTGAGCAAATGGTTGCTAATGAGATTTAGTGGATAAATAAGAATTACAAAATTTTAAATTGTTTGGTATTGAAATAAGAATGGTAAAATTTTGCAAAACAGATTTTAAAATTCTAGTATGAGGTTGGTCGAGCCTACAATGCCAGGTTTCAACAGAGTTCGTTATGGAGACTGTGTGAGTTTGATAAGAAAGTGATGAAAGGATAGTTGGCCACTCATACAATTCATTTCTATTCCGACCATGCACCAGGGGTGTCTGTGTTGCGACATCCTTAATAAGAAAGTCAGAGGAAAAAAATTCCACAGAAGTTAGATTATCTTTACAAAAGTTGGAAACTAAAATTAAATTGTGTTTGATTTGAGGAGCACACAAAGTATTAGACAAATGAGAAACAGAGTTAGATGCATATAGTGAAGTTGAACCATTGTGAGTGATTGGTATTTTGTTAACATCTCCCATTGTCACTTCCTTCATGTCTTGGTACGTAGGCATATTATGCGGCTTAGTGGTAATATGATATGTGGCACCCATGTCTAGAACCCATGGGTTTGCAGATGACTGAAGTCCAGTGACAAAGTTTGCTTTGGCCTCAAAGTGATTATGAGATTTGGAGCCGCATACTGAGGCAATATGACCAGGACGATTGCATAACTGGCATTGAACACCATTGTTGTAGGTGTTATTGTTTTGTTAGTGCCATTATGGTTGTTGATTGTACCTGTTATTGGCGCACCATGCTGGAGAGTTATTGTTTCTGTTGTTGTTGGAGCGTCAAGGATTCTGATTGTTGTTGGTTCGGTTTGCTACAGCAGTCGTTATTGGAGATGAACGTGGTCGTTCTAGATGTTTAAGAAAAATTTCATGGTCAAAGAGCTTTTCGTGGAGTTTAGGATATTCAATCGGAATGCTACGGTTGCGAATTACTGCAAATACTTCACAAAATTAGGACCAAGTCCGTTGAGAATTTTGACTATAAGTTTAGCTTCAGCAACAAGAAAAGAAATACCATTCAGGCAATATTTCCAAAGGAGTTGCAAATGGATCTGCGGGTTTCTAGAACCGCTAATCCTACATTACATGCAATAGTACCTAGAATTACTACTAGAAAAATATATAAAAGATCATTGGGAGAACCTGCAGTAGCAAGTTTATCAGCAATGGTGTAGATTTGATGAAGATATTCAAAAATACTCTTGTCGTCCTTTATGATGCGACTGAGTTAATCTCGTAAGCAATAAATTAGGGTGTGACTTTTATTTGCATAAGTGGTATAAAGAAGGTTCCATGCTTTCTCGACATTAGACGCACTGGCTACAGTGGATGCAATGGTGTTATCAATAGAGGGCACCATTGCTTGATGAATGAGGTGGTCTTAACAAACCCAAAGGTGATATGTTGGGTTGATTCAGTTGTGTTGGCAAGAATGATTGTCCTCTTGGGGCAAGGTGTAGAACCATCAAGATACCCAATTAGTTCATGACCTTCAAGAAGGAATGTTAATTGAGTCTTCCATGTAGAGAAATTGGAACTGCCTTGCAGTTTGATAGGCAATTGTAAGGACGGGTTAAACTACATAATATGATTGTTTGAGTTTGGATTATCAGCATTGATAAGAGTAAGCCAAGTAGTGGAAGCCATTGAAGGTGGTGAGGGTTGTTTGTGCGTTGGAAGAAAGGAAAGGATCAGACTCGTAAGAGCTGTATTAGCTCTGATACCATAAAGAGTTTAGAAAACTAACTGAACTTTTATTGAATGATAAAGCAAATGTTAAATATAATAATGATCCTAAAGAGAATCCTTAACACTAGGAGCAATATTAACAAACTAGTAACATCCCTTAATTAAAGCAACAACTATAAAGAATAAATCAAACAAAGGAATTAGTCAAATGAAAACTGAAATCAACTAAAAAATAGCACGTGTGATGCCAATAATATCTACTTACTCGCATAAGGTCACTACTTTAATAACAAGTAAATAACTATATTACTTTGATATCATGACAAATATATCCTTTATCAATTTCTGATGTTAAATCACATAGATCAAAGTAATGTAAGATTTTAAAGAATTTTAATAAAAATATTAGTCTATATATTTGATTTGTGAAACAAAGGTACTTAAATATTTATACATATATTGAATGTTATACTAATATTAACATTAGTATTCCCCAAAAAAAAAGAACCCAAAATAAATTTATCATGGACTTTGTAGCGTAATATACTAACACAAAGGTGGGGATACAGGTAAAGGAACTAAAAAGGAAAGTCACATAAGGCTGGTCAAGCCAAATGACAAGTAAAAGAACAATCAGCTTTGAAACAGATGCTTCATTTTGGAGGTCCTCCCAATTGCTAAAAGAGGGGAAGTATTTGAGCCATCGTGGCGGAACTCGAGTACCAACGTCTATGAAGGAAAGATGTTGACAATCCAAGAAGGATGTACGTTAGGCAATATTAGTAAGGATGGTGCCGGATGATACAAGATTGACAAACTTCATCAAGGTAGAGAGGTTGAACAGCTTAGCACTATATAAGCTAAGGAGAAAGAATGGATCGAGTTTGTCAAGACTACATCCAAATCCATCCATTGCTGGAAGTAAAGGAATTCGGTGTGTTTTTCTCTTATTAGTTCAATGCTACCAGTGATGGAAATAATGGATAAGCATTCGCTAACACCAGGTGCATACCTGAAATTGCACCTCCACCCACTGTTATAATGTACTTATGGTGCCTCGTAAACTTGAGGATATTAAAAGGCAAGTACATCAATTCAACCATAAAAGCATCACCCCGTACTTTTAGAGCAAGCATAACAAAGTCAAATTACATATTATACATGTCTTATTTCAATTTCCAACCTCAACTTATAACTAAAATAACAAAAGGAAATTTTTGAAACCAAATTTAAACCTTAAGATCATTTTCTCGACACAAAATTTAATGAACATACCTTTGACCAAAAAAAAAAAGGAACAAAAATCTACCTCATCGACCGTAATTAACCGTCCACAACACTATTTTTGCCTATGCTTGGATTACACTAGGCCACAAAGAAAAAAATGGCATCTTTGTTAGGAGCTTTGAGAGGTTCACAACCGTGTATTCCTATAGATCAGTCAATGCCCAAGCTGGAGTAGGGTTCAAAGCCACCCTGACAAACAGAAAAGGTAAAGAAACATTGAGAACGAATCTAGTGTATTTTGCCTTCCAAATTGATGCTAAAAAAATAATGAAAGAAGTTCCATGTACAGATTATCTTGATTTTCAACAACAATGATTCGTTTTGACACAACAGTACTGAAAGGGGGGAAAAAATACAGAAGGCTCTTTCTATCCTTTTTCCTTTCGCCCATCATTCATATTCACAAGCAAACATGCATATGAAAACTATGTATTTGAACAGGTATTCATTTTGACATTTGTTGTTCAGTCATTCAAATTCTTAAGTTTTAACTAAGCTCATACAATGTCATCAGTCTATAAGAAGAATGTGAATAACTGCATCACGAGGAATCCAGTGCCTGACAATACAAATCTGTTGAGATCTTTTTCTCAACTTAGATAACCGTATCAATTTTTCAATCAGATTTTCATTTCAGATTCACTGAGAGATGCTACTCACGGAACAGTCATCATGCACTCGCCAAATGGTCTCGCCGAGGAGGTTTGCTACAGACAAGACTGTGAGTTGTGGAAAATAGTTCTGCTCTAACACAGGAATTGTATTTGTTATTATGACCTCTTGGAAAAGTCCACTAGACAACCTCTCTATAGCAGGTGGACTGCAAAAAGATTTAAAAGAGCAAATGAAAATATTCATAGACAACAATGATAAACATTGCTAAAATTAGCAGCAGATCTCTTCAATCATCCTTCAAGATATAAATGTTTCATAAAATTTTCCATAACCACCAACACTATTATTATCGACCACTGATGTTAACAAATCATCATTTGGTGAAGACCATTACTGTTGACTTTTAATTGTAGAGTAGTTAAAGACAGTGAAGAAGGTACTCTGGTTTTACCATGAATTGCTATCTAGACACTGCTGAAATTTTCAAAGTAACCAAGGCTGAAGCAATGATTCATTACTTTGACATAATACTTGACAGAAAAAACTTGTTCTCATTGGTCAGCATTCTGCATTACAGTTATCAATATCAAACTGATTCCAACAGAAGCAGTTGATAACGGATCCACTTACCTAAAAACAGCATGCGTACTGCATGCATAAACCTCCCTAGCCCCCTCTTGATGTAGTAAAGCTGCGCCTTTGGAAATAGTCCCTGCAAGAAGCCAATCAACAAGTGAAACATAATGGATAAATATCCAATAATCTTGGAGTTCCAATTCTAGCTAATTTGAATAATAAGATAGGAAAACAAGATGTGACCAAATCTTTTTATCAGACCATTTCCACGATAAGACTTTTTTCTCTTCGGTATATTGCTTAAGAGTACAAGGAATTGAAAAAAGAAAAATGACCATTAAGGTAAAAATAAAGGCCTTGATCAGAATAAGAATCCACCTGAGACAATCTAACCAACAAATAGAAATGTTTATATGAGTGAAAACGTTATGTGATAAAACTTAAAATGGAAGGAATCCTCACAAATACAACACTGCTTCAACCAAGTAAGATCCTCTGCACATAATTCCTACTATGCTCACAAATTTAATAAACAAGCAACCAACAGTGGCAATCATGTCATGGAGAGATGAACAAACAAGTAACCAGAGTTCAAACAAAACCCACCAGCTGTATCAATCATGTCATCCACCATGACCGCAACTTTTCCCTTAACATCACCAATCAAATTCATTACCTGGAAGACAACATCAGTTGCAATAATTAATTTCATCTTGTAAATATAATATACACATGAAGATGATGCGATGCTCCAAAATAGGAAAAGGATAAGGAGGAAATAATTGAGAGAGAGTGTGCGTGTGTGTGTGTGTGTGTGTTTGTGTATGTGTATGTGTGCATCTACCAGGAGTGTAGCTCTATGCAAGTCACTCACACAGACACACATACACTCACACCACCACCACCACCAAAGAAAGATTAGAAAATAAAACCTATCCAGTAAAGCAATTCATCAATAGAAGAAAATATCAAATGTCTAGGAAGACCATAATGAATCATGGAAAAAAAAAAGCATTTGCTACTTTACCTCTGCAACATTGTGACCATGACGCCTTTTGTCCACAATGGCCAAAGGTGCATCAGACAATTTCTTGGCAAAAGCACGTGCTCTCGCTACACCACCAACATCAGGAGAGACCACTACCAAGTCATCAGAACATATGGTCTTGCTTGCAAGGTAATCAAGAATCACAGGCTGGGGATGCATAAGGAGAGGATATCAATAACCAGTGAAAATTCATGAGTGAGCTTTTACCTGTTTAAATGGTCCATACAACTGAGTGTCTGATAAGATGTATAACAAGCTCAGGATGGAACCAAAATGAAAACTGTGTTGATAATCAATTTAAAAATAAAAGTTCAAAGTTAAAATTGATTGTGGAAGTTAAATATTCATCCATTCATCTAGGCTGCTGCAAACTGATCCTTGTTCCATGGAAAAAAAAAAAAGAAGAATTGAACTTTTAGCAGAAAGAACAGACTACATACCTGACCGTATACATGGTCCACAGGTATGTCAAAATAACCCATGGACTGCCCAGAATGAAGATCACAAGCAAGAACACGATTTGCCCCTGCTTCAGTGAGCAGATTTGCCACAAGTTTAGCAGCAATGGATTCTCGGCCCTGTGTCTGAAACAGTAATTAATCAACACTCATTAGAAGCAGAAAGGAGAAATGTGGACCTAATTTGTTAAAAAATGCAAAATCACCTTTCTGTCAGCCCTAGCATACCCAAAATAAGGAATAACAGCAGTGATGTTTTTGGCAGAAGCACGTCGACAAGCATCAATCATAATGAGAAGCTCCATAAGATTCTCATTAGCAGGAGGGCAAGTGGGTTGGACAAGAAAAACATCACAACCTCTGACACTCTCTTGCAACTGGACATAAATCTCTCCGTCAGCAAACCTTTTAATTTTGATCCTGCCAAGCTCCAAACCCATGTAGCAAGCAATTTCCTATAGATAGACATATGGATAAGTAAGTTATGATCAATTAATTATTGAAAAAAAATAGGACAGAAGAATACCTGCGAAAGACCATAATTAGCAGTGCCAGAGAAAATGCGAAGCCTGGTGTCAGATGTACTGGGGAAAGAGGGTTGAAAGAGGGTTTTGGAAGAAGAAGAAGAGTAAGTAGCAATGTAATTAGGGAAGGATGGTTCGTTAGCGACAGGAATAGAGTGTCTCCCATTATCAAACTCCAAAACATTGCATCTCTGTCAGAAGTACTTATAACACCCATAAATAAATACAAACATAGAGCTTCCATCATAATCAAAAGTTAATTATATTCAAGTATAGAAAGATATAAAACCAAAGGGAGGAGGGATTAGACTTACAACAGAAAGGCAAGAGAAAGTGGGGGAATCGAAGCGCTTTCCATTTCTGTTTCTATTTCTATTTGAGACCCCAAATGATGAAGAAGAAATGGTGTGTGGTGGTGGTGGTTGTGAGGAAGTGATGCTGTTGTTGTTGCTGTAATAGAGTGGTAGAAGCAGCGATAACGAAGACGGAGAAGCCGCCATTGTCATTTATTCTTTTCTCCACACAAGCTTAACCGAGAGAGAGAGAGAGAGAGAGACCACAGGAATATGTTCACGAATGAAATTGGGATGCATTTTATCATTTAAGAAAGCACAAATTCGTTTCTTTTAAAAAACGGGTCCTACAATGTTTTTTTTACAGGTTAAACGAAATGATTGAGAGAAAGCAATTGCCAGTTACAGAATCAAACAAAAGAAAGCTTAACACATTTCAAGCAAGTGCCATGCTAGGAATGAACTAATGGTGTAAACCTATTTATAAGTACTGCTTAATACATATTTCTGGAGTCATTTGACTAGGCAGGTTCCAAGCACTAGTATTGGTTTAGTCTTGGCTTTTAGGTTCCATAAGATGGACTCTGTATTGGTGGCTCCACAGACGATCCTCCAGTTTTTTTTCCTTCCATATAAAGTAAATCAAAGCTCCAAAGCTATGCTAAATATACTTTGGTTTCCTTTCCTTTGCATAGAAACAGAAGCTTGCAGCCAAAGGGCCTATTTAGTTAAATGTTGAATAATGAAACAGAACGGAACAGAATGGAATAAAAGGGAACGGTTTATAATAGAATAGAATGTAATATAGTAAAAATTTGTTTTGGAGGATAGAAAGGTTCATAATTTAACGTAGTGAAACATTGATTGAAAAATGGATGGAATAAAATGTAATACCAAATAAAAAAGCCAATAAGTGGGGAGGTTACTTAAGACTTATAAAACTAATCCTAATCTTCCTCCATAGGACAATTTCCTTTCCCCCTTTTGTGGTGTCTTTGTCTACTACTTCTAGTAGGTTTTTTGTTATAACCATATTCCTTATTTTCCCCATATAATAAGTTTCTTATCCTTGGTCCTCTACTAAAGGATGAGAGGTCTTGACAATTTGCTTCTTGTATTGGTCATTTTTTTTGGTGGATTAAGTCCCTTTTTCCTTAACTCTCCAAAGTATCATCTAGTCCTTTTCTTTTGGTTTTCCCTCCTTTTCTTTAGTTTTCATTCATAAGTAATTTTTACAAAATCCTGGATTGGCATATAGCTCTTTACTCAGATCTATCCTAACACAAACATAGGCAAATCCAATGTGCTTCAGGAAAACCTTGTTTTCATCAAGACTTGTAGGTATTTTGAAGGCACTGGAAATAACTTAATCCTTTCCCAAATCAGTACTCCAGTGGTACTCAATGTGCATTTGGTTGTAAAGGTATGGTTTTTAGTTTAGTCCTATCTAGAGAGTAGTCAACATTTCATTTCTTAACAAATAAAGGTTAGCCTTAAATATTTCATGGACCCAGATACGCAATCTTCTATGCAGAGCACTCTAAGTTAATTTTGAAAATGAAAGATTTCATCAGCATTGACTATAAATTTTGAAGGAAAATTTTGCGCTAGTTAGTATTTTTCCATTACTACACCACCAAATAAGCTAGGTACTTATGAAGGAATTAGCTAATGAGGGATATTCTTCATTTTCTAGCTCCCATCTACATAATTCTAAAGGAGGTGCAATTGGATTTAACAATAATGGAATACCAAGACTCCAGTAATCCCTCAACTTCTACTTTCCTTAAACCAACGAACTAACGATAGAAAAAGACTAGGGGCCGTTAAGGAGGAGAATCAGGAGCTAAGCGAAAGGCTAGGAAAGGAAATAATTTTAGCAATATTGAACTAAATGCTTGATTAATTAGAGAGAAGGTAGAGAAATAAGTCTTATATTACTAAAACAAATAAGACAAAATTGCTTGGGCAATTGAATTTTAAACGACTTATACCCAAATTATATATAACCCAACAATTTTATAAAGTAAGGAAATAAATTTTCAAACTATTATTGTCATTTTTTAAAAGGAAATGAAATTAATTAATAATGAGAGTTGTCAAAATACATCTCTAGTCAATTATAGTACATTAAAGTAGCCTAGGAAATCAATCTGTTGTTAATACAACATATAGCAACAAGTGAAACTAAACTAAGATATTAAGGATATTAAATATTGGAAACCATTAGCATTTGCTTAGTAATGTAACCCATCATCTCATGTATAAGATGTTGTCCATGCCTTAGTTTACATTAAAATTCTCTTAAATTCCTTTCTTTCTAATTAAATATATGGTAGTGTCGAAGGAGATTCTAAACTTGGTAGACCCCTCTTTGCATTTCCAATCCAAACTTATGTACAATATTAGTCCAGTTACTTACTAAGTATGAGAGAATATTTATCCCTATAATAGAGCTCCAAATTGGTATTATATGCTCACATTAAAAGTATAAATGGTTAATAGTTTCAGGTGTTTGATGATAATAAGCAAAAGTGGTAAAAAAAGAGGTTGTATTATGAAATCTATCTTTGATGTGTAGCTTACCATTAATAGTTAACCACACTTCTTAGAGAGATTCAAGTTTATACCATGAGACTTTGGAGGCTCTAAATCTAAAAAGATTCCTGCAAGATTTTTAAGTAAAAGAACTTGATGAATTCCCCTTTGTCAACATTGATAGGTATAAATTATACTATATTAAGTGTGCTTTTAAGTGTTTATTAGATGATTATCATGTGTATAGGCTTAGAATTATGTTACTGTTAATGATTATATGTATTCTAAGTGTTTGTTTGGTTTATAGCAAGAATTGGAATTTTCTATTTCAAGGGGTGTTTAATATGTTTGTTAGTGAAAGAAACTAGGAAATTGAAAAATGAAGAAGATTGAAGTGCATGATCATGACTTGATTGTCACAATCATGACAGAGAGCGTAGACAACAATTCAAGTAAATTTCAACTTTTCCAGCACACAGGTCTTTTATAATTTTGACATTTTTGGGCTATTTTTTTAACCAAATTAAGTGGGTAAATCCTACAAAGAACCCTAGAAGTCTCAAGAACTATAAAAAGAACATTAAGAATCTAAAAAAAGAGCAGCCTCCATCTTACCAAATTGAGGAAAAAGCATGGAAGACTAATAAGGGAGCATTGGAGAGTTCCAGCTGTTCTAGCATTTCCAGACCAATCCAACCTAAGTTCTTTTTTTTCCTTTGTTTATTTTATTTAATCTGAATGTATGAATTGAGATTGAAGATGTTATACACATTTATAATGTTTTAATTTTTATATTAGTATTTGTTCTTGAGTTATTATGTGACTTGATCATTGTTGATTTCAATACAATGTTATGGTGTTATGGTATTTATGTTGGCTAATACTTTGACAATAAATCGAGAGAATGAGTCAAATGTAATCCAATTAGATTGTATAATGAGAGTTAACAACATAATAAGTCGTGCAAATATCAAATTGATAATCATACGAGGAGAGATCTTGAGTGAAAACTCAATTATTTCATAGATCACTTAAGAACAACTTGAAAATGTTAGTTTGTTTTTGTGAATCAAGCGATTGCAAAATCTGGAATTTTGTAATCAATTAGTGTTAATCAATTGGGATTAAAAGATTAGGTCTTGAGAGAGAATAATCAAACCCTTCAAAAATCTAGAATCGACACTCAATTGAATCAATAGTGTTTAAGGGAGCAAAATAACGATAAAACGAATCCTAGGCTTTCATACTTGATCATCGTTGTTTATTATGGCAGCTCAATTGTTAAGTGGTTAAGTGCTCAATTTTATTTGATTGTTTTAATTTTTGATATTTTATTTTCACCCAAATTAAATTTCATAACCTTACACAAAGTTAGGATCACTTAGTTTTAGTTATTTCTTCCCAGGATCGACACTTTTAATATTACAAGTTATGATTCGTGTACTTGCAGATATTGAGGGTTATATATAGGTCAAACTTGCTTAATAAGTTTTTGGTTCCGTTGTTGAGGAAATTAATCATAAGAAATGGTTAAAATTCCTTTGTTCTAAGGAATTTTCACTATTTCTTGTGATTATGGTGCCCAATCACAAGAAATTTAATTTAAAAAAGACAAAAAAAAGGAAGTTTTTAGATGCGAAATATAAGACACTCAATTTGGACATCATAAGGCAAGGATGAGGAATCCAAAAAGTTAAATGCCAAGAAAAGATGGAAAGAACGATGATTGAGGAAATATATCACAAAGAGCAAAGGAACCTTTTGGACTCTACGAGGCCAAGGTTTAACTCCTATCATCAAGGAATTACACAACCAACAGTGCAACTGACATACAACTTGTGAGAAGAGATGGAAAATAATAGTTGTCCTTGGACATCAAAATGAAGTAGACAACAGTCAACCTTCCTTTAGAGCAAGCTTTACCTAATGTAAAACCCTCAATATTCCACAAGTATATGAATCGTTAACTTGTAGTAATTGAGGTGTTGATCCCACGAGGAATTAACTTAAACTAAATGAACCTAACCTTGTCTAAGTTTATGAAATATGATTTGAGAGAAAATAAAATTTATGAATTAAACAACCAAATAAAATTAAGTACTAAACCATTTAACAATTGAGCTATCACAATAAAACAAGGATGGTCAAGTATAAAAGTATAGGATCCGTTTTATCATCATTTTGCTCCCTTAACCATTTTTTATGCAATTTGGTGTCAATACTATATTTCCAAATGGTTTGATTATTGTCTCTCAAGACCTAATCATTTAACCACAATTAATAATTTCTAATTGATAACAAAATTCTAGATTTTCAATCGCTTAATTAACAAAAATAGCTTAACTTTTTCAACTAGTTCTTAAGCAATCTATGGGATAATCGAGTTCTCACACAAGATCTCTCTTCGTATGATCATCAATTTGATATTTGTGTGACTTATTAGGTTGTTAACTCTCATTATCCAGCCTAATCAGATTATTGTTGACTCACTCTCTTAATTTGTTAAAGGCATTTGGACTAAGTCAGTCCTGTAATAGCACATTTGGCATATCAGCATGGAACATTTTGTAGTTTGAATTAAGTTGATGTATAATATGGTTTGTAATAATTCTGACAATATTTTTCAAACGAATATAATGAAAGTTAAGTTCATGGTATGATATTTGTTATTTGAAAGTTTGGATAATGAGATGTGCATGTGCATGCTTTGCTTGACAAATTTGCCAATTGGAGTTAGTCTTAGAATAGCA